>JAJJHQ010002763.1:15499-202428 GCA_021223825.1 Drosophila ironensis
TTTTTTTTTTTTTTTTTTTTTTTAGCAGGGTACATATTTATTTAAAACTGTCCTTTGCGGACAACCATTAAATGTTCTAACTTGAACTTCACCAATAATTAGAAAATAATTAATGATATATGAAATATATGGCATTACTCTACAAGTTTCTTATATAAAATCCTCCCTTATCTTATGGGTTCACCTTCAATGAAGCTATCTCCGAATGTTTTTAAAATATGGTTTTTATAATTTTTAAATCCTGGCTACTTTGTAATAAATTTGCACCTTTTTGAAGGCAACACTCTCACAGGACTAGAGCTTAGAAGCTTATTAAAGCCGGACTGCAGTGTCGGGCAAGGTGAGCCATTGTTGTCAGCCGGGTGCTCTATTGTGAATTCTGAGTGACAGGATTTTGCTCGTCCTTTATTTTGATTTTTCAATTTTTTGCTGCTGCTGCTGCTGCTGTTGCTGCTGTGCTGTGCTGTGCTCTGGCCTGATAGGATGGCTGATGGCAGGATGGGGATCACTCATGGGGAGAAGTTTGCTGCGCTTAATGGGGCGCTGAAGCCGAAGCTTAAACGCTCATTAGACGGGCTGGCATTAAATTAATTGGAAGCTGCAAAACTATGCACAAAACAGGCAAAGGCTGGAGGGGGAGCCGAACGAGCGCTCTGTGAAAGGCAAAAACTTTACAAAAGGCCAAAAGTTTGATGGCAACTTTTGTAGAGGCAAAGCACTCGAGTTGCATTCATTGCTAATTTGGCTTTAATTGCATAAATGTTGCGCTTTTTGTATACGAAATTTTACAGCAAAGTGGGGCGCAGGCCGAAAAGTGCCACTGGGCCATAAATTCAGTTTGCATAAACGAAAAAATAGGGGGGAAAAATATGCAAAAAAAAAAATAGAACAGCAGGCAAGCATTTTACCCAATTTCTGTTTTTGTTCTATATTTCCATTTTCCATTTTGCCATATTTTTTTGCGTATCTCTGGCTTGGCGCTGAATTTTTTGTGAAATTGTTTGGCGAGTGCACTTGAAATTGAAATTGTTGTAGAGTGAGGCGGTTTTCGGGCAGAGTGGACAGCAAGATAGCTGCCAACTAACAAGTTCCTTTTCGTCCTTATCGGAGCACCCGCCACCCGCCTCCTGAAGCACCTGAATGACCGACAAACTGACCAACTGAATGATTGACGGCCTCCAGAGTTGAGCGTTGCACAAATATTTGGGGAAGCACAGAAATTTGCTACTTAAATACGAAGGCAGCGAGGGCAAAAAGTTTGACGGGGTAGGTGAGGGGGAGATTTGAAACGAAATGAAATGAAAAACTAAATTTAATGAATACTATTCTGCTGGCATACAAACAGAATTTTCCCTCGGTCTCTGTGCTCTTCATATTTTATGAATTGCAAACTTCACAAAGCCAAAAGCCCTTTTCAGACGAATATTATATTCATATGTGGCAGTCTTTTTGTTTTTCCCTTCCATTTCCCATTGCCTCCTCGCTCTGTGCATTTTTCGGGTAAAACAATAAAAAGTTTTCCTGCATTAGGCTGCATTTTAAGTGAGCTCATGTGTGGGCCCTAGCCCTGGCAGGAGCATCCCGGGGGCTGGAGCTGAAGCAGGAGCTGGAGCTGGAGGTGGCTGAAAAACTTATTGACAAAACTGTCATTAGCTTGTCCAACTCGGAAAACTTTCAACGAAAAGGGATTTAAAGTTAAGCGACCAAACGCAAAAGTGTATTCAAATATGCAGCACCATCAGCATCAGCATCAGCCGAAACAACAATAAAAACAGCTCGAAACAGGTGTACATGAAACGACATCATTGTCTCCCTGCCAGCTCCCTGTCCACGGGGTGGCCCCCATGGTCGCCCCCATTTTCGTAACTGCGTTTTTGGCTCACGAAAAATGTTTTCCCAGGCAAGGAGACAGCCGAGAGCCGGAGCCGGAGCCGTAGCCGGAGCCGGAGCGGGTGGCAGAATGAAAATTTATAATGCGATAAAACTTTAATAAAGGCAGCAAGTACAGCTCAGCATCCCTGCAATGCCCTTCCTGCGTGGATGTGGATGTGGGCGTGGGCGTGGGCGTGGCATAAAGTAGTTATGAATACAACAACAGTTAGACAGCTGGCAAAAGGAGCCAGGCACGAACGCACTCAAAATTGTATGTAATTGTGCAAGAGTGTAGATGACGGGCGGCGGGGGGTGAAAAGTGTCAGGGGGGAGGGTGGCAAAGAGGTTGCAAGATGTGCACGCGTAAAAATTTGTATACTTTTATGTCTCCAACTTGGGATGCTCCTAACAGGCAAGCGAAGGGGATACATTTTTAATATGCTTAGCTGTAGCATTAAACCTGGGTTAGTTCATGGAGAACAAAAACTGTATTACCAAGCATTGGTAACTTAACTTAAAGGCTATCTCTATAACTAAGAAAACTCAAATGAAATTACAAACTCCATTGCTTTGAAATAGGTACAATAGGATATAAGAAATTATTTTAAATATGTGTAGCTCTTAAAAGATTAGGTATGTTTTTAGAGAAAAAAAGTAGAAAAAAAGTTTCAATGAAATATCATTTAGATTGTTAGTCATAGATAACACAAAACCCAGCAAGGAAATCATAAAAATGTTAGCAGCTCTCCAAAGTATAGTATACTTAGTGCGTAAACGGACTTCTTATGATACGTGGTACACTGATATACCTTCTGCTAATGACATATGAGACATTGATAGGTCCTAGAATAAAGTATATATTTTAGAATACTTATTGCGTAAGCCCACTTCTGATGATACTTGGTACTTGGTACACTGATATACCTTCTGCTAATGAAATATTAATGATAGGTCCTAGAATTGCCTGGCAGTATTATATTCATCGTGAGATACATTTTCCGCCAGTGTAGGCATTTGCGTCTCTAAGTGAGTGTATGCCAGTGCCTGTGCGAGAAGAAGACGCGGTTAACTAGAAGTAGCAAAAGTAGTTATAGAAATGACAGACAGCTGCAGACTGATATGAAGGGGTGTGGTGGGGGCGTCCTGCAAATGGGGTGGGCGTGGATCCAGGGGCGGGACAGGAGTGGGCGGGCTGCGGTGGCCCATCAGGCCGACGAGGTGAGTGCTAACGAGCCGCCGCCGAGGACGGGACGGAGGATGCCACTTGACTGACAACCTGGGAGCCGCACTGACAGCTCCGGGGAGGGGATGCCGAGGGAAAGATGTAACTATCGGGTTAGAAAACATGCAAAAAATAAAAGAAAACTCACAGATGCTGCCACGCACTGGAATTGTTAGGAAATGCAAGGTGAGGATTAGAGAAATGTCGCACAGAAAATTGCATACAAACCGGAGCAAAGTTTTGCAACTAATGTCTCTCTTTGCCGCTTCTGTGGGGGCCGCAATTTATGTGGCTGCAGATGCAGCTGCCCCTGTTAAGTGAATGAAACGAAATCCATTCAGGTCATACATTTTGCAGGTATTTACTTAGCAATCTTAGAGGAAAAGTGCAGCTCGGAGTTCCGAACAAATTGGAGTTGAACAGAGTGCTCAAGTAGACTGCATTTTCGTTATTTTCTAATCATATTTAAATGGGAAATTTGTGTGTTAATAAAAGCTGTTGGACATTTGTACGAGTATAACCGGTTTTTAAAAAGAACAAGTGCATATTGAATTCGTACGAATGCATGTAACAAGGAAACAAGGAAGGAAGCTTTTCCGAATTCAATTTGTTAAGTCACTTGGAGACACTTCCTTAGCCCACTAAATTGTTTTTCAATTTCTTGTGCCGCGTAAATTAACACTTATTAATGAGGCAATTACTCGTACCAAACAGCCCATAACTACATCAATTGCACATACATAAGCCGGCCTTCGCTTATCCCTTATCCTGGCTTTATCCTTTTAAAACCAGACAACCCGGCAGCTGGCTGGCTGGGCAGCCGTGCGACACTTTAAATTTAAATAGCCATTTAAGTGTGGAATAAAATGGCAGCGCCACCGCTTTTAATTTCGTGTTAAATTGTATAGGCAATTACCCAATGCAAATGCAATAAACACGGCGAATTTATTTTCATTTTGCATTTCCATCGCACTCCGTTGCGTTGCCCGGAAAAAGTTGCAAGGGCCCAGAGGCGCCGCGATTATCAACATGTTGGCTTGGCCTCGTCCTGGCTCCTCTCTGAAGCTTTTTACAAAATGAAAATTGCAAAAAACGCAGAGGACGCAGGACACTGCAGCGCCGGCCAAGTGTTTGCCATCAAATTAATTGGCACTGAAATTAGCACGAGGCATCCGGTGGCAGTTGATTTAGCTTCCTGCCTGCCCGCCAGCTTGCCTCCTGCTCCCGATCCTGCATCACTTGCAGCGTGTCCTTCTGGCTTACTGGAGGGAGGGAGGGAGGGGAGCGGTGGGTGGATATGGTCCTTGGCCCCGCGGCAGCTTCACCTGCTTTATTTTCCCATCCGCACTAAGTACACGGATTTTGCATTAATGCAGCACTCACATGAATCATTCATTGATTTAATTACAATGATTGCAACAGGATCTGGCGCTGGAAGGTGCCGAGTGGCAAGTACTTGGCGGTGCTCGCAAGTGGCGCCCCAAGGAGGGACAGTTTAATTAAAAGTGCTAATGCAGAATAAATAAGCACAGCTGGGCCGACAGAAGAAATCAATTTGCGCTAATAAGCAAAGCATCGCCATCCGATAAATGCTGCGAGCTGAATGTGCAAACGGTAGGCAAATCGAGCCAGCTCCAGGATAACCGGCAGGAGACCGGTGATAAAGCTCTCAGCCTTCATCACATCTGGAAATTCTGCCTCTGACAGCCTCAAAGGACATTGAAAATATACGACTATGCACAGACATTTTGCAGCTGTCCCTTCGGTACCTTTGATGGTCAAATAATCCGTAACCAAGTCCCAAACCCAATCGTACAATAATATTTTTTTGCAATTTGGTCCTTTGTGTGTGCGGTGAGTCTCTTTCTATGAATTCCCTGCGAATTCCCAGTGAATTCCCTGTGAGTTCTTCCGTCTGCTAATAGCATTAGCCGCATGTTGCAAAAGGGGTTAAGCTATCGTTTTCATGTTTCCGAAGCCCCTTGGCCCACCGCAAACGAGCCCCTTGTCTTCGTTGCGCTTTCATGCCACTTTGATTTCGCTTTTGTGCCCTCGCCACGAACGTTTAATAGTTGAAAGGTAAATTGCACGGCATTTTCCTGCTTTGCTTTCCTTCTCCTGTGAAATCGGGGAAAACACTTCCGCTGCCACGTCTTGCCCTCGTTGCTGGATTGCTGGAAAGTAAAAAAAAATAGAGAATTCAGAATATAGAAAACATGTGGAACAGCTTTACATACCTTACCCCTTACATTTGCCTAATACAAAAAGCAGAACTGCTTAGAATTTAAATAAAAACCTTTACCACATGCCAGGATTTTGAATATATTGAATATCATACAAGAAAATTCAAAATATGACTGCTTGGCAAGAATTTTACAAACCACATAGTGCTGATAAAAAATGCATACACTGTTTAATAATAAACACTCCTCCAATTCTAGGGTATAAAAAACAGAAAAACTTTCGTTGCCGGCCAGCACGGAAATCATTTGATTTTTCCCTCGTTCGTGTTCGGGTTGTAAGGCGATCAAAGTATTTTGCATTCATTCGAGACTTTTACAGGGAACGGAGGGACCAGGGCTCTGCCTAAAACTAAATGCTCCCCAGGCGATCTTTGTAAGGGTTTTATTCGTAAATATTTACTATATATAGGCGACGAAGGGAATCAAGCCATCTGTCCGCTTGGTAATGCGCTTAACTCTAAGCCGTCAATTTTGTGGGGCAAGTTTTTATTGTGTTGTAGAGATATGACCCGATACCGAGGCACTGCCTCTCGCTGCATACATATAAATCGCATTGACAGTTGCTGTTCGGAGGGAAATTATGGACGTATAATTCAAATTAATAGCAGCTTATGGCACTCGAACGAATTTAACGGCCAAAAAGTCAGTCGAGCAGCAAAAAAGCGATTGCTGCCAAGTGCCAATTGCAAGTGCGGCCACGCCCACGGCTGCCCATTTTTTTGGGGTTTGGGAGTGAAATTGTGATGGGGACTGGGACAGGGGACAGGGGACAGGGGTGCCGGGGTGCCGGGGGCTGGGAAAATGTCAAAGACCGCACGCTGAGCAAACACAGAAAAGAACTGCGCCGGATAAATCGAAAAAATGCAGCAAACGACAGTCGATTGGGGCAGTGAAAAAAACCCTATACATGCAAATTCAAAATTATGACATTTTCTGCACAGAAAACACACAATATTTATTTAACCGATGTTGCTGAAATTAATTGTTTTAATCTTCTCGAAAAGCCACTAAAAAATTGATTGGAAGTTCGATTTATGTGTTGTATTTATCTAGCAATTTCCCCCAATTAAATCCATCTGTTTTATCCGTTTAATCTTATCAATTCTTTCAAGCGCATTTTGTGGAATTTTGTTGAATATACGTTAGGGTGTGGACACGACCGGGGCCGGACCACATGGCGTATGCGTAATCCGCGCTTAGCCCGTCAGACCGTGCCCAAAAGTCAGTCGTAAAACGGCCATCGGCTTAAACTGTTGCGGCCATAAAGGTTAACTGCAAGCGAGCTGGAAACCAGCAAAAAAAAAACGCCGCGAAAAGGCGAATCAACTGCTTAAAATTTAACGAAACAATGAGCTAAACTGTCAGGGAAGCTCGGCGCATGCGAGCGGGATGAATGCATTCCAATGCCGCACGCAAGTGATGGCCATGAAAGCGTAAAAATGTAAAATTAACACGCAGCTTCTGGTTTTAGTTTTGTGGCAACAACAAAGCCATCGCAAAGGGGCAAGCAGGGGGGGTGGGGGTGGGAAGCTGGACAACCGCAGCCATAAAAACCACACAAAAGCAAGAATGAAGTTGTTGCCGTTGCCGCTATCGCTGCTGCTGCTGCCGCTGCCGCTGCTGCAGCTGCTTGCCGCAAAAAGCGCTTGAAAAATATGTTAACCACAGTTAAAACAGCGCCAGGTCAACCGTGTATGCTCAAACAAACAGGGGCGTACGATCAGGGGGATGCTTTAACAACACAAACAGAAAATTCTGTAGAACGGGGAATCCCTAACAATTACCTCTTACGATCAATAGATTTGTCATAACTAAATCAAAGTGCAAACACATTAAAGAAACCAAAGCCTTTCAACAAATACCCTAAATAACTAAGTACCCCCCTATAATAGCCATAATATGGCGCTTAAAATGTTAAAAATAATCCCCTTTATCGCAATTCTTGCCACACCACTGACCAGGCAAACAAAAGCGGTTGCAAAGAGACGGCTGCAGCTCGAGTGAGACACGCTTGGCATGTTGACAAATGTTGCAGAGACTGCTGCAGCTTCCCCCCAAATGAGCATCAACCTGGAGCTGACCCCGACCACCCTCCACCCGAAGAGCCAGCCAGCCACCCACCCGCTTTTCGCGCTTTTCCCCCGCAGACAGTTTTAGTTGCGCTTAAAAGCGTGCCACACTTTCTAATGCTCGAAGCGTGAGCCCCAGCGCCAGCTGAATGATAAGCTGGCCCCAGCTGACGTTCGTTTTAATGCGAACGTCATTCTCAAGCTTCTTGCAACCCCCACATCCACCCACTTCCACCCACTACCAACCACTGCCCCCGCATCCCGGGCAGATAGTGGCGAAAACTTTAGCAACAATGACATTATCAAAGCCAGCTACAATGGCTGAGCAACTGGAAGAAAGCAAGAAAGTTGAAGCATGAAAATTTCAACAAAAGCTTACGGTCAGCTGATTAAAGTCTGCACTGCAACAAATAAATGGGGCAGGGTCAATACCACGCCATTTAATATCAATTAAAGTATACTGCTACAAAGGGGAGCAAACAAATGAGCCAAGACTAATTTGAAAACAAAGAGTTATAAATTTAGGGAGCTTTCTAAATGGAACGGAAACTCGGCCATAAAATAATTGAGATTCTGCTCCCGTCTGTAATGTTACAGTCTTATTTTTATTTCTAAATCGCTGGAAACCTTTGTGCCCCACTTTGTGGGACTCTATGCCACCATTTAAATAACCTTCGGGAAATAAATTCCCTGGAGTTTATCCAGTGACTGCTGGGATTCAATTTACACCCGAGGCTGAAACGGCATTTTTTCCCCCTTGGCAGTAAACTGATATTTGATAGTTTTCCGAGCTTGCGAACTAGCTTGCCACACGTCGCATGCTCGCACATGTGCCAGCCTTTCCAGCATCAGCTAAAATCGCATCGCATTTCATTAGTTGCACTCATTTGGCATTCAACGAGCGTTCGCCGTTCAGCAGCAATTTCGCATTCGCAGGCGATTTTTATTGACGTTTTTAATCAGCAGATGCAGTTCGAATACATACAAGCGCGCCGCCCCCCCAATGATCCTGTTTCCTGTTTCAGTTTCCGCTGCAGCCTCGGTCTCACTTCCAGTTCGAGAGATCCTTTCCGCAGCACTGACATCAGCATTCAACTTCACTTAACTTTTATTGCATTGCTCCCTCACACCTATTTCATTAACAAAGTTTCGCACTGATGATGCCGCTCCACACTTGCGCCCCATCTTTGAGACGCCTTTGATGTCCTGGCCAGGCAGGATCTGCCATCCGCCCTGCGTGAATTCAATTTGATTGACGTTACGAGCTCCTGCTACTGATTCCAATTGCAATCAATTTACTTTTGTGCGCCCGCCTCGCATCCGAGTTGCAAACTTCATTAGAAATTTTCCTTTTTCCTTCCCAGCAGCTACAGCTGGCATTTTATTCTTGCAGCCAGCCCAACCTATCTGGCTCGGCTTTTCCAGCTTTTCGTAATGCTGCTGCTACTGCTGTGGCTGTTGCTGTTGTTGATGCTTTTTTTTGCAGCAGCAGTTTGCAGCTGCCTTGCTGCAGTTAAGTAGCCAAAAGAAGTGCAGAAAAGTGGAAAAGTGGGCCAGGGCGGGCAGGAGCAGGCTGCCGGGGCTAAGTGGCAGCAAAGAAAACTTGTCGTCATATGTGAAAAGTTTGTCTGCGGCTTGGGTTTATTTTGATACGGCCAATGAATTGGGGGAAACTTTCTTTGATATGCAGCCTCGAATGCCTTGAATTATGGTTACCATCCCTCCCCCAAAAAAAAGAAAAGGGAAGAGAAATTCGGGGATCCAACTGCAATGCAATTGCGATTGCCGGGTCACGGGTTAACCGCAAACTTTTATTTCCCTGCACTTAATGGAGCAGCAGCAGCACATCAGCACCAGACGATGATGATGATGATGACGGATGGGCGATCGAAGTGGAATCTTGGGCTTAACTCACGTATTTACTTTTAATTCTTCGCGCACTTCCATTAACGAGCCCCTCGTCCTGTTTATTATTCATCTCTGGAATAACTTTCGTAATTTGCAAAACTTTTAATTGAACTGTTGCCACCCGCACACTCGCTCACTCGCCGACTTCCATTTATTTTTCATTTTCATGTTTTCCTTGATTTTTTTGAACGTTTCTTTATTTATATTTTTATTTATATGCCCGGTTCTTAAAAGGTACAAGGGTATATTGAATTTGTACGAATGTATGTAACAGGGAAAAGGAATCTTTTCCAATTCCAACTTGATCAACAGCCGAGTCGATCTAGCCTTGAACTTCTATCCATCAAACGTATTCACTCCTAGATCTTGGAAACTATAATAGATAGAGAAAAACTAATTGTATATTCGGAATTTTGTGATACCAGCTTAGTACAAATTTGTTTTATAAATTGGCTACCACCCTCCGCACCCCCGCAAACCGCGAAATTATTTGGCGTTCGCCATTTTATTTCTAGAGGCACTAAATTTGAATAGTATAATTATAAAGCCAATATCAACCTGCGTTGCGAAAATCAGCCGGAAATTACGCCCACTTTCTCCCGCGCAAATGAGAAAAATGTATTGCACCCACAAGCTTCTCCATAGAAACATGCCACGCACTTCTCATCCTCAATATTTATCCATGTTCTATAAATCAGTTGGAAGCTGAGAACCGGGTATTTATAGTCGACACACTCGACTATAATCGTTCTTACTTGTTTTATTTTCCTTTGCATGTTGCCACACCAGCTAGCAACGCACCACCCCACCTACTTCTGTGTGGCAATCTGCTAGCGCATGATTTTTCACGCTCGTTAGTTCAAAAGTATTGTGTTGCCGAGTGTCCTGCAGTGTCCAGGACCTTGTTATGACCGTATGCGATATGCATAAATATGCACTCGCTGCAGCATAAATATGTACATGCGCGGCGCACGTATATTCTTTTTAATTAAACAACATGTGTTGGATTTTAATTTGTAAGGCAAATAAAAAGTGGACACCGTGTAAAACATTTGCCAGCTGAACGGTTGCGCTCCTTTTTTGTTGTTTGCTTTTTTTTTATTGTTGTCATTCGTCCTTCGGCCGCCGCCAGGTGTCGCATCAAATTGAACAAGGCTTGCAACATGCGGCAATAAACGCGCTGCTGCCCATTTTTCTTTGTTTTTCCTGCATTTTGTTTGTCGTTTTTTCACTGTTTTGGTTTTTGTTGCCCCGACAGCACCCCTGAAAAGTGGCTCTAATCTGTTTAAACTGCAGCAGTCGAGGGCCCGGCGATTGACATGCCCCTGAACCATCAATCACTTTGGGCGCCCTTTTCGTGGGGGTGGTCCTGCAGCGGCCAGTGGATGCCCGGGCCTGTCAAAGTTTTTTACGGCACTGAAACAAATTGAGGACTTTTCTTGTCTATCAGCCAGTGCTTTGTGGTGGTAAATTTATCAGTAAAAACTGAGTTCTCAAAGGATATTTTCCACATTTAATGCTTTAACCTAGTTTTACAAAACAATAACGAATTTGCTTGGGGTCTTTTATTGTCTCTATTTAAACAAATAAAGTTTCTCATATAACAGTTTTGTCACTTATCCCTGAAGCATTCCATTTTCGCAAACCTCTGATGATTTTCCTCTGTGAACTCACTTTGGACCCTCTCGAAAAACAGAGTGATAAACGAGCGAATCTCCCTGAATTCTCGGTTCCAATTTCCATTTACTCGTACCTTTTGGCCGAACCCTGGACAGGATTAAACCGAAAAGCCACCGCCCCGGCGCAAACCTGCTTCGAGGACTATTCCAAAGGGTATTCAGCTTTTGGACAGGCGGCGGAGGTCTCTTATCGAAATGGTTTCTGGAGCACCCGCCATCGTCACCGCAAACAATGCAAATTATGAAAGCAAAACGAACGTTTATTTGCCGCCCCTCGTGCTCATCGAATATCTGCCATTTGGTTTGGTTTGTGTATTTGAGTATTTCAAGTGTTGACAAGCCAGACTTTTGGTATTTCTGTTTTTTGGGCTTCCATATTTTTCCGTGCTTTATGTTTTCTTTTTATTTTGGGCCAGGCCAACAGCAATCAGGCCATTCGGCTGTCAATAAAATTGGGCAGAGCGGGGCGGTCGACTGTCAACATTTTGCAGTTATTTTATCTTTAACCCGACCAATAACAGCTACGCCCTTCAGGCGACAGGAAGGCAGGTGTGTGGGGTTGGGTGTGGGGTGTTGGGTGAGTTAGATGGGCAGGGGACAGTGGACAGTGGAGACAAACACTTTGGAGCTGGCCATTTGACTTTTTGCAACATTGCGCATACGCACTGTTGCATTTTAATTAAGGTCCAAATAGATTTCAGCGTTCGAAACGAAAACACACGCACTGTAGGCACTACTTGCATACCGCACCGCACAGACGAAAACCAATTAAACCAAAGCAGCGACTATGGCCAAATAAAATGCAATTACTGGCCGGCCAACTGGGCCACTAAATTAATAGCCCTGCCACGGGTCACGCGGCGTATGCGTAATGCGAGTTTGTTAGATGCTCGCCGGGAAAAAACAGATGGGAAACTGTGTCAGGATTCGACTGCCTTTCTCGTTGCCAAGCAGAGAGAAAAATGAAAACGTTTTAGAGCCAAAATAAGACGGTTTTGGAATGCAAATGTTTCTCGCAGTGTGAGAGGTGTTGTTGGTGTTGCTCTTGTTGTCGCAACCGCAACAAAGGACACACAATTTGCAGCGTTAATGTCCTGGCCTGGTTCTTTGGGGCGAATGAATGCGGGGACTAAATGTCCCGGCTCCTGGCCACCGAGGGCCTTGCAAGTAATTGCAATTGACGACGCCGTGCCATCAACCAGCAGCAACCTGCAATGTGCCACCTGCCACCTGCAACCTGCAACCTGCAACCTGCAGACTGCAGCCTGCCACCGTGCAACCTGCAAGCCATTCATAAATGCATTTAACGTGTCGTGGCTCAGGTTGAGGCTCAAATGCACGCGGCTCTGGCTGTGGGCCCAGGTGCCAGCTAACAAGGAAACAATTACGCGCTGAAAAGGGATGGCAAATGGCATTAGAGGGCTCCATTCCCGATGCCGTTCCCAAGCGGATTCACCGGCCCTCCTCCTCCTCCTCCTCCCAATCCCCTTCTCGTTTCCCATTTCACTCCGGGTCGGGGAGTCCTTCGAAGCGCCCGCAAACACGCACTGCCATCTGCCTAATGAGCAAATGAAGTCGATTGAAGGTGTCCCGGCCAAATGGAAAATTTCCTGTCTCCGCTGATTATCACGCCTGGCCACCTAGCCGGACACGAGATCAGGATTAATGGCAACCGAGGGCAGACTGGATGGGTTTTAATTGGGATTCGAAAAGGAAGTTTCACAAGGCCCAATGCACATCTTGGTAATAAATTTATTAGGCCAATAATTTGATGTCCAAAGCTCCAGAACTTTAAGAATTTATCGTCGAGATTTCTCGACAACGAAATACCATTTACCTATTTTCATTATCAAATGTTTTAACCAGAAATTAACTCAGAAATGCAGAATTTTATGTTATGTCATCTGAAATTGACACTGAAAACGGACGATGAACATTGTTATTAGCCGTATCTTCATTGTTTATCGTCCGATCTTTATGAAACTTGGCACATGGCTAGTTATTACAATTTTTAGCCACAAGCCAAAAGACGTTTATCTTTTAGTTCAACCACTTCGAAGATTTAGATCAATCCGCAGTAGAATATATCGTTTTTGGACGATTGCAAAGGCGGCAATTAACTCGACATGCAAGGACCTGTACTGGTATTACCTCGGGTGCTCGAAGGTTGAGTGCAATGGCACCTTAACTCCGCCTTTAAACGGGCGCACATATGCGTGACTGAGGACAGGACGTGTCCTTGGCCAGGACGCATAGCATAGCAACTGCACGACCATAGGGATCCATTGGGTATGACCCGGCCACAGACATGAGGCTGCATAATGAGCAATAACTGGGTTGCACCCCACCCAGTGACCCCGCCACACGTCACAGCCCTCAAAAGGGTTCCACTTTCCTGTTCCTTGAGAGCGATTTACGATTATTCCTTGGCCCTCTAATCGCATCGAACTTTATGCGGCTAGATGGGCAAACTTTTCAGAATAATTATGCNTCCGATCTTTATGAAACTCGGCACATGGCTAGTTATTACAATTTTTAGCCACAAGCCAAAAGACGTTTATCTTTTAGTTCAACCACTTCGAAGATTTAGATCAATCCGCAGTAGAATATATAGTTTTTGGACGATTGCAAAGAGCGGCAATTAACTCGACATGCAAGGACCTGTACTAGTATTACCTCGGGTGCTCGAAGGTTGACTGCAATGGCACCTTAACTCCGCCTTTAAACGGGCGCACATATGCGTGACTGAGGACAGGACGTGTCCTTGGCCAGGACGCATAGCATAGCAACTGCACGACCATAGGGATCCATTGGGTATGACCCGGCCACAGACATGAGGCTGCATAATGAGCAATAACTGGGTTGCACCCCACCCAGTGACCCCGCCACACGTCACAGCCCTCAAAAGGGTTCCACTTTCCTGTTCCTTGAGAGCGATTTACGATTATTCCTTGGCCCTCTAATCGCATCGAACTTTATGCGGCTAGATGGGCAAACTTTTCAGAATAATTATGCAAAAGTTTAGCTTTTAATTGGCCCTATCTGGGTGCATCTAAACTTTCTCAATTTGTATTATTTTGCAGGCACCAAAGAGTTAAAGCTTTAAGTTGCCTGCGTTGGCCTATTTGATGGAATCTCGGGCCAGGCATCAGATAAAGGCCACAACTCATTTAACTGTCATGCACTAAATAACGAGACACGAAATCTGCATGCCACACACATAGCTTGAGGCCTTACATAATGTATATACTTGGGCGGCAGTATATACCGAAGGATGTTTCGGGGGGCAAATGGAGTTGGGGGGGTAGGGCGGCTATAATGAGATGACATGACACATAATGAGGTGTGCTGTGGGGTGCAGTTTGATAGCAGGCAGCAACTAATTGCACAGATGCCAGCGATTCGGATTCAATTATTCAGGGAATTCCATTAATTTCAAATTAGTTGAACGTGCCAACAGCAACACTCGAAACGAAACCGTATTCCACTGGAAAAATGTTGAATGCATGGTAACAATTAAACAAAATAATTGTTGGCCCATCAGTGTGTACTCCTATCTTATGTGTCTTTAAGGCCTTCTCGTTTCGAAAGAAATTTTCCACATTTTCCATAACAATCGAGCCCACATGCATGCACAAACCGTACCAACCACAACCAACAATAGGCAACAAAAATCTCAACTGCGGCCTGGCCGGCGTTTAAACTTTGTTTTATGCAAGTTTTTATTGTTTAATAGTTTGGTGCCGTCGGTAGGGGCAGGCAGGGCTCCTCCTTGTAATACTCAAATCGAAGATGTCCTGCCGGTCGGATGACAAGCCGGCTTACCGCCAAACGACCACAGACGGGCTCAGAGTTTAAAGGCATGAAATCAGGTAGCCCTGCAGATTGCAAATTGCAATGTGTGCCGGTTCACACACAGAAGGCCTTTGTCCGCCCCAACCGCTGTGGCTTCTCCGCCGCACCATCTCCTTTGCGGGCCCCCCAAGGAACACCACCGGACATAAAGTCAGGACGCAGGACTTGGGTCCTGGCTGTGGCCTGCCTCGTGCGTGCACAATTGTGTGTGCTGAAATAATTGGCAATCCAAGATTTTATCAATTTATTTGGGGTTTTCGGAAAATTGTATTTTAAATTGCTGCAAGACAAAATAATTTAGAAGAGAATATAATTCAGTTAAATTGCTTCCTATTAAAACGTAAAGTCAGCACAATTTGGGTGTTATAAGCAAAATAAAATTGTTAAAATAGCCTGGAGGCAAGGAATAATTGCAAGAATAATTAGTCCTAACATTTTATCTTATTTGTATCTTCGTAATATGTGGGTTATAAGGTAATTTACTATTAATTTTAACTTGAATCTAACAAATAGAAATATTAAATAAAAGGGTCTTTGGTTAAAACATTTACACATGTGTGTTCATTATTTTAATGATGTAAATTGAAATGAAATAAATGGAAATGCAATTTTGGTAATGTTCCAAACTTTTAATTACCAAAAACTGGCAGAAATTGATAGTTTTAGTGCCATTAAAGTGGCCGCAGGTGTGCGCCGGGTAGGTGTTCGAGCTGCTGGTCAATTCCTGCACCTGAAAGTGGACGCGGGAAAGTGGCAAGCGGCAAAGGTGCCACCAGGGCAGGTGCCACTCCCCGCGGGCCGGTAGCGTGTGCATTTTTTATGCACCCACATATCCACAGCCGGCAGGCTCGATGGTTTTACTCATTTTTTTCACCCCCCCAGTTGCACTGCCAAACCAATCCACTCCCCCTGGCAACCGATGGCTGCTGAGGTGTCGGAGAGCAGGCGGTATTTTGTGGCTTTTGATTGGGTTTTTCGGGGCGTTGAGCAAAAGTTATAAATGGAGTTTAGAGCAGAGGGTTGGGTGGATCGGGTGGATTGGGCGGATCGGGTGAGAAGTTCTCTGCGGCCAGCTCATAAATACATCAAGTGCGGTGGTCCCTGGTTCCCTGCATTATGGATCAAGTTGCCGGAGCAATTTTAGCATGCTAAGCAGACGATGGAGGAGCAAAAAATGGGAGTAGCAGATGAGGCGGGGTCCCGGCTTTATTTGCGCACGAACTGCGGCAGTGCAATGGAAAAACACACGGCAAATGTAAATAAAATCGCTGGGAATACAATGTGGCAATGTGTGCCAAGCCGCAGAGATAGCGGGGATGGCGGGGATGGTTGAGGGGGTCTGTGGCACCCCTTCAACAGTAAAAAGCAGCAGCGCCAACAGCAAATAAAAGCGAGCAAATAAAACTAAAGCAAGCAGAGGCAACTCGCGTTATTTACTAAATTTTTGCATATAAAACAAAGCGGAGCGACATGGGAAACAAGACGAGGGCGCAGTCCTCGGCCAGGACAAGTAAAAATGCTTAAAGCTCGAAAATTGTTCAAGAAAATCACAACAAACTTGAGGGAAAACCCAGTCAAAGACTGTCTACTGCCTGATGTGTCATTTGTGATACAAACTAGGCGAAGCCACTGCCAAAAATGCCAACAAAGTGGCTGAATAAAGGAAAATCAAATGGCCTGGAGACCAATGAAAAATCATAGCAACGCTCCTAATTTACCAAAAAGGGAGCGCATCTTTGGTTGCATACTTTGTGGCGAATCCGCTCGGAAAGATCCCGAAACAGTTGGGAAAGCCACAGAGCTTCTGCATGGAAAATAAAATAGTGTGTGGTGGAAAAACAAGGGGAACAATAAAAATTTACAACCAGCCAAAAACAGGCAAAATAAGCAGTTACGTGGGGGGGCATGCCACCGCCCGAAAGACAAAGGAAAACAAGAGGAACTCAATAAATTGTCATGCAGTAAAATGTAGTCATGGACGGAGGGGCGACGGAAGGAAGGGGACCGAACCACCACGCGCGACTTTGTTTCAGCCGATGAGAAATGGCCTGGGAATCGGTTGGAGCGGCAAAAAGGAAAAGCAGGAGCCGAAGGAAAGGGTGGAGCACCCGGGACGGTGGCACGTAAACTGCCAAGAAAGTAGCAGAGTGCAGAGTGCAAGTGGCATGCAGATACAAGCCACGCGGGGCACAAGCATGCACCCGTACCGTGCTCATGGCAGCTACATCCACTCGCCCGTGTATCCCCTACATTGGTGCAGTATCTGACCGAAAATCACATGTTCGGCTGTTCGCCTGTTCTGCTGTAGCGGGAAGGATGTGATTTAAGTTGCAGTGCAACAGCGAACAACCGGCGGGCGCAGCAACAAATGAGGCGGCCACAAAATGAGGCAGCCATACGGACCTAAAGAGGCCCATATACTCGTACCGTGTGACATTTCGGCATTTGCAGTCGCGACCTGCTGAATTTTTCATGCCCCTTCGCGCGGCAAGCATGAACTCCAGCTGCTCCTTCCGTTCCTGCCTCGGGGCTGGAGAATTAAGGCGACTCCTGCTTTATTGGCCCCGGTAACTTGTGCTCTTGCCGGCGGGTACTACACGATTCCCAGTAGTTTTGGATCCCTCGGAGATAGCTACAATGTTTCTCTATGAATTCGCAGTGATCGAAAATTAGATGGTCATAAAAGAAAGAATAACTTGGAAAATTTTTAAATTTGTATGTCTTAAATGTTCTTGGCTTTCTTTGGGCATTATTTGGCTTAAAGACACTGTAGCCATGCACAACCTGAGCCAAGTTTTTGGCTACCCCAACGACTGCCTGGCAGGGCATTTAATGGCCCTTCTTTTGTGGCCTAATTTGCGGGGTAACTGTCGCCGGTATTGCGGCATCATTTGGCTTTCAGGTGAAATGGTCTCTTAGCATGGCCACGCTGCCTTTCGCCTTTCGGGTGTATTAATCCTTTTTTATATGCTGGCCGCCGTCCGCTGGAGGGAGCAGGAAATTGGCGCAAATTAAGTATACGTAGTGTGGGCCATGGCAGAGGCCATTTCTTGACGCGCCGTTTACTTTGGCAAAATTGCATTAAAGTTGCATAAGTGCACACGGTTTTAATATTTAATTTGGCAAAAAGCTTTCCAAATACGAGCGGGCACAAGGATCTGTCGCCTTCTGTCTGTCTGTCTGTCTGTCTGTCTGCCTGACTGCCTGACTGTCTTTCAGTTTTTCCTTGTTTTTCCTGCACTTTTATTTGGTGTCCTGCACTTAGAGCTGCCCTGGCGATAACGGCGCTGACATCCACGCTTAATAATATCCCTTTTCTCGCTTGGCGTTGCCTGGAAAAACAAAAGCGCAGCCTTGTCTCTGTGATTTCCTTTCGCCCTCCTCCCCCCCACCGGCCTCTCCCTCCTCAATCCACTTACAAAAGTGAGAAAAAAGGAAAAGCGCAGCGCGCAAATGGAGATAAAAATTTGCGATGGCAAAGCCAAAGGAAGCGACAAAAAAATAAAGCTAGAAAAAACAACAGCAGTGGCAGCAAAGTGCAGCAAAAGTATTTACAAAGCGTTATCACGCTGCGACCCTCTGTCACCTCCTGCCACCCAAAACCACCCACTCCCCTTTGAACTCTGACACCACTCCGGGACACCGCTCCCCCCTCGCTCAACACGTTCGCTTGTTTATTTTCGCCGCTGGCGTTCGCTTCTCTAATTTCTGATGCGCTGCAGTTTTATATAGTTAAATAAAAAGGCGCTTAAGCAGGCGATAGAGTGTAATCATGGCCTCGGAATGGATTGCAGCTGCGGCGAGAGGGTTGCACAAACTACTCACGATATCAGCGGATCGAACATTCAGCTTCCTGCTCAAAATCAAAAGAGGAAGTCACAAATTAAATAGCGATTATTTTCCAGAAAGTTGCCAAGAAAAACTAAGAATTTAACTTGTAAGTTAAACATAGTTTGAGCTTCGGGAAAACCCAAAATTCTGGAACCTAAATCCTTGTTTTCCCATTTATTACTCGATTTTATATGCCCCAGTTTTCTCTGTGCACGCGCCCCACTAAGCCATTTCAATCGCTTGTCTTGTCCATCAATTTTAGTGGATAGCCGGGGGGTCCTTGCAAATCCTTCGTTTGGGAAACGTTGCCTGCTTTATCACCGATGTTCGACCGCCATGGATTCTCTAAATTCAGCAGAACACTCCTCTGGCCATTGCCAGCTCATCTCCTATTCCATTTGCCAGCGCTTTACGAGCTGCTCCTCAAATTTAAAGCTCATCAAGGGACAGGACATCAGAGCGGAATGGAGTGGAGTGAAGAGGAGTCGAGTCGGAATAGTTTCGCATTTTATAACTCACTTAAAGGCGCCGCTCAGCTAGCTGGCCAATTAAAATAGCCAGGCTAGCAGCTGATTAACCTTGGCATCCCAACCCCAACCCTCCCAACAGGCACCTACACTCTGCAGGAATTTATTGTACTAGAGATAGTAAAACTAGTAAATTTTGGAGCTTTAAGCCAAGAGCTGGCGCCTGAGCTTATTGTCGAAGAAGTTCACAATCCCAAGAAATCTCTATGAATTATTTTGGCTCATCCGTTTTAGTTTAAACCTTTATTAACTTACATATTACCACAAAATTGCATCCTTTCACAATTCTGTTAACGTCTTACTTGTAAACTTTGCTAATTTTAAGGATAAAACCGTAAATTCTTAGAGTGTGCACTCAGGCTAAAGCCCAAGTGACCGTCGTCAGGTCACGTTGTCGACGTCGTCGTTTCTTGCTCTTGTTGGAATGGTAATTGTGCGAGTGCAGCAATGACGTCAGGCTGCATGCCCCACACACAAGCACCAAGACCTGGGGAGTGTTGGGCGGGTCAGTGCCACGCCCACGTGCCACGGGTGGGCGGGAGGCGGTCCAACGTTGCCACGGTAATTGTGCGCCTTTAGCTGCTCCACGCTTCGGTTGGCAATATTGTTATGACCAAAAAACCAGGTCACAAAGGACAGCTGCCCCCGCATCCGGCCCCTCGCCGCCACCCCTGCCACTGTCTTGGCCTCAGCTTTCAGCGTGAACGCGCGCATATTTTATTTGATTTATTTATACAAAAAATTTAAAAAAAAAGAGGGAGGGAGGGGAAAAATAGTAGAAATAGCAGAAGAATACGTCATAATTTAGTAAAATGTTTAGCAAAGTTGGGAGGCAAAGCGGAATGCCAGAGGGGCATAAATCCCTGCTGGTCGGTTGCTGATTTCCCAGCTTCTCCCCCACCCTCCTTGGGCCGAATGCTGAAAACTCTTGTGCTATTTTGCATTTAATATTTATGCCACTTTTCCCTCTGTTTTGCAGGCATGCATCGAGCACCAGCCTCAGCTCAGCTGCTCAACTCGTTGCTGCGACTGCGACTTGTCGACTTTTGGCCCAAACCGCTGACCAGGACCAAGCCAACAGCGGCAGGGATCCTCCGGCAGGACTAGGGCGAAGTTCGAAACGAAACAGGGCAGGCCAGGACAGCCACAGCCCGGGACAGGACAGGCCAGTCCTCAGCCATGGCTGCTGAATAATTAATGCAGTTTCGGTAAGTGCATTTGAGAAATACGTTCCTTTTTTTGTGCAGTTTCCAGTTTTGCAGTTTGCCAGTTAACTTTGCCTTAGTTTTCGGCTCAAAACGCCCGGCAGTTGAGTTAAATGCGCACTGCGCGCTGGAAGTATTTTTCAATAGGAATATAAAACTATTTCGGGACATAAATTGATATTCCAAAAGCCCGCAGCTATTAGTTATATGGGAAAAATGCTCTTAAAATTTCAAAAGCAATACAAATCTAGCTGGCCACATTTTCACCTCAACTCGGATACCCTGATGGCGCCTGCCCACCCACACTTTTCCTGGCATTTTTATCCACGAAAACTAAGCTTGACAAATGAAGTGTTCACTGCTCACTGCCTGCGCGGGGGGCGTGGCCCATTGTCGCTGGCCAGGCTCATGCATAAACCAATATGCGACACTGCCCCGCTTCTGGTCTTCGCCGCTCATCCGTTCGGTTCACTTCGCGCCTTTACTCGCTCTTTTCTTTGGCTCCGTTCACGCGCCGGAAGCGGAAATTGTCCAGCAACAATGGCAACAAAATGGCAGCGGCCAACGGAATGGCCACCCGCACGGCCAACGGAATGTCAATGCGAATAAGTGCGAGAATGGCCGGTTTGCCAGGGCTGTCCACTATTTTCACACATTTGTGTGCACGGGGGGTAATGGGCGATAAAAAGGCAAGGGTATGCCGCACTTTTTGGGTCAGTCTCGAACCTCACTCACTGTATTTTATAGGTTGGTAATAAATTGTGAAGGGTCTTGCCGAAGAGAATGCTGTTTGCTGGCTAAACTATGCATATAATGTTCGGGAAAAGAAATATCACAAAAGCTTTAAAAGAAAATGTTGCACCTTATTTGGTTTATTGTTATGCTTTTTTCCCAACTTTAAGCTAATGATTTTAACTAATCAATTTGCCTTTTAATTTGCTTAAAATCGTTCTTTCTATGTTCCCGATTTCCGCTGATGAACTGAGCTTTCCTTTGTGTGCTGTTTATCTCGTGTTATCCTGGCCCCTTGAAAAATACCTTACCAATCCCGAGCTCGTCATCCATCCCGCAGGAGCGTCCTTTTGCCTTTTACTTTTCCGCACCCGGACCCAAACCCCAACCAGAACCCCAACCCGAACCCAAGCCCGAACCCGGCGTTATTTATGCCCTGATGCTGTTGCTGGCTTTATCTTAATGCTGTTCAGATACAACATTTTCATCGTTGTCGTCGCTCATCGCTGTTGTTGTGGTTGTCCTCGTTGTGCACGCTTATTGCCATTGCTAAATGCAGTGGCGTCAACCGGGAGGGGGCTGAAAATTCCCTATTAACATTACGATCTACACTTTTTTGGAAAATTCAGAAAAACTGCTACTTTGAGAGCTATCAATTTGTGGGCAAAAAAAAGCGACCCCCTCGGTGCGCCTCTGCCCGTGTTGTGCACTGCTTATCCTTATCCGCAACATCGCCTTGTCCTTCTCCTTCGTCGTTTGTTTTGTCATTCAATTCAATGAGGCTAATGTCCGTTGAGGCTCCTGCCCCCGTCCTGTCTGTGCCTCGGTGTCTTGGTCTTGGTCTTGGCCACATGGTTTGGTGGCTCTTCTGCGTCCATTGCTTCATGCTGTTGTTGAAGTGCCATTAAGTTTAGTTGTCACTTAGCCTCTTTGCTTTTATATGCCGTTCGTCCCCCCCGCCTGGGTTTCCTTGCTCGGGCTTTTCCCGGCTCCTGTACGTTGGCCGCTTGTCGTCTGCCGACCGTTGTTGTTATCCTTTTGGCTTGAACGTCTTAAGCGCCTAATGCCATGGCCATAAAAAGTCCAACTAATGCTTTAAAGTGTGCCAAACACACTGCGATGAAAGGCGAGGAAAGAGGGAAGCATAGGTGTTCAGCTCAGAAGAAAGGACTAAAAAAAAGCTCTCTAGGAATCACAATTTGTAGGTTAGAACCTCCGAAGTTCCTTGACAAGTCTTGTGAATATAAACTGCTTGAAATACTTTATTTCTTGCTGTGCCTCGATTCTACTTTTGGCCATAAGACAGCCAAAATCGCCAACTCTTGCCTCGGCTCGCAGGACCTTGCAGGACCTTTCTTATCTGGCCGGCTTTATCGATCGTTTTGCGTGTTGTCTTTTGGCTGTTTGATTTTCGGCTTTAAGCGAGTCCATCCTTCCTTTGGCCGCCTTTATTTTTATTTTGATTTTTATTCGTTTCATTTCGCTTCGTTTTCGTTGTTGCCGGCCTGAAAATTGCGTGTTAATTTTCACACAAACGGAGACACTCGCATTTTCCACGTACTCTGTTTGTGCTCTGCGGTTTTCACCCGAAACGCTTGCCGGCTCGTGTTTGTGCGGCTTTTGTTCAAATATTTGCATTTTTATTGTAGCCACCAAGCGAACGAGGTTGCTCCTTTGCTTCATTAGCCGGCTTGTCTGTTGATACAGCTTGCTGTCCCCTGATTTTGTATCCTTTCGGCCAACAGCCAACAGCCGATTGCCGATTGCCGGCGGTTGAAAAGTTCAAGTAAATTAAGTGCAAACCATTTTCAATTAACTTTCGGCGAATCCAACTTGCCCCGACAACTTGTAGCCAAAAAATGCAAAAACTTTGCACCAACTTTTCGCCTTCGTCTCAATGTTTTTCCTGCTTTTGTTGGCCTTTGCCGATGAATTTTCATTACGCTGCATATTTGTTCTTCTGGCCCAGTCTGCTGGCTTTTCTTCTCCTTTTTTTTTGTGCATGTAAACAAGCCGCGCCAATTTGTTGCCCCCTAACAAAGGAGAAAAATTTCAACTTCAAAACTTGTCAAATTCTGCAGAAACAACAAAACCGAATTTGAGTGGCAGGACACGGGGCAGGAGGCAGAAGGCAGGGGGCAGGGTGGAAGGGTGGAATAATTTAGTGGGCAAGTGGAATACATTTTGCACTTTAATGGTAGGAAGAAGTGCATTAAAAATGCAGATACAATGCCCCGAAAAATGCCTGACAGGCCACGAAGAGAACCCCAACCGGCAAACGAACGAGGTTCCGGGCCATTTTCGAGGGCGGTGCGCTCTGTGTGTGCTTGTGCAAATTTCAAGTTGTCAATTTATGATTATGGCACCTCATGAACCGAGGCAAAATGTAAATTATACGCCAGCGTCGTCGTCGTCGCAGCGAAATGGAAACTCAAGCGAATAACAAGCCAAATTGCATGTGCGATAGAGCAGCCAAGTGCACTGTAGGAAAACTTGTTAAAAACTCACCAAACAAGGGTTTTACTCGGCTATCAAACCTTTAACTTGAAAGTTAATCCCTCGAAATAAAGAATTCAATGCTTAAAAATTCTATAAATTTCCTTCCTGTGTTTGGCTGGGCATTTGAAAGTTGGCTTTTATTGTGGCAGCTCCCGCTGCGCGCTGGCTTGTTACATTTAACGCTTTTTAACGCCGAATTGACTGCACTCACTCAATACACTCGCGAACGAGTGTGCTTTCGGAGTCGTTGTTATGTAAATGAGAATCGCGATTCAACGCTTTCCACACCCCCATGGCCTCCGTCCGTCCACCCCTTCGTTCCGATCTCCTTCTATCGACAGGCAGCGCAGGTGCAATCAAATATTACGTATACGCCGCGTTGCCGCGTTGTGCACAATAGTTAGCAGTAAAGTTGGGCCGGGGAGGCAATGACTTGGCTTGCAAACTGTCAATTTGGTCGTTGGCTGTGCTGTTGTTATTGCCTTTTATTGCTCTTTACCTTGTAACAACGTTAAGGTGGCAAGGGGGCCCCGAGAATATTGAATTACTCGAAATGTGTGGCAAATGAAATGAGTGCGGCAAGAGGCCTCCCCTACAAAATTGAGCTTTAAAAAGTTTGTAATTGAAATGTGGTAGCGATTCAAGTGCCTGTAAGTGTTTATTCGAATGAATTTTATTCCCTTCAAGGCTTGTAGTGAATTTAATTGGCACCGTTTTTTCGTTTCCTTAAAGTATCAATCGATTACATTTTCAGCTTGGAGTGGAAGACCCGGAAAATGGGCTTCCCCGAAAAGACTCTTCAGTTTCGCATTTCAATGGCCATCAAAGGCGTGCGATTCGATTCGACTAAGCCTCGGTTTCGACTCCCTTTTCCGGCCAATAGTTGTTTTGTTTCGGTTTTTTGGCAGCGGAAACCGTACAGTTTTTCCGTGGAAAGCTCTCCGCCATTCTACATACAGAGCCCATGTGAGGGGTATAAAATTTGATTGTGATTGAAAGGTGTAGCCTAGTTCCAGGCGGGCGCATATAAAATGCATGTAATCAAGCGAAATGGCAACGGGGCGGCAAATGAGGGGAACAAGTGGCTTTAACCCCCCCCAAAAAAAGGGGCGGAGAGTGCATTGGCATTTGCATTTGCAAATAAAACCCCTCGTACGTGGGTGCCACGCCCACTGGCCAGCTGCCCGGGCAAACAATAATTGAAATTTGATTTGATTAGTTTCGATACGGCCGCCGCTGCTGATGGCTGTTGGTTGTTGGAATCCTTGGCTGTTATTATTGTTGCCAGCGGTTGAAAATGTCAAATTAATTTAATTGTATTTTTGTTGGACCGCTTAACTCCGCCGCCTCTGCAAATCCCTTTATAATTAAGTCGTCCGTGAATTGAAAAGAGCGTTTGCGTTCGTTGGCGTTGGCGGAAAGAAAGCCATTTAACAATGTAAAACAAAAACGGCGAAAAAAGCATCCCAGCTGCCTGGGCCCCCTGCCATAATTGAACTATTTGGTTTCCATAATTGAAATTTTCCCACAGACAATTCAATAATAATTATCCTGACCGGAGCGTGGGACGACGGGAGATGGACCGTCTGTCTCCTGCGGCACGTGAACTATTTAATTAAGTAACTTATTGTTATTATTTGCATTCCTTTCTGGCCACTGTCCGGCGGCGGCAAAAGATAATTCGCAGCATTTTCCGCACAACTCATGCCTTTGTCCTTAAACGCTATTAATATTAAATATTTTCCGGCAACAGGACCAGCAGCAAAAACTATAATTTAATATTCCCTCCCATATTTGCCGCCACAGCAAAGCTATTCAATATTATTGCGAGGTATTTGCGCATATTTGAGCACTTTAATGCGGGGAAAAGGCCATATTGATAAGCAAGAAAAATGGTAAATGATGAAAAATGCTCTGCATTTTCCGCACCTTTTTGTGTGGCCAAGCGGAATAAAAGCCGGGGCCAAAGGAAAACCAGAGAAAAGCAAATAAGATGGAGGAAAAATCAAAAGAAATAAAGAAGCCAACGCACAAATATTGGCTCGCTATTTTTTCAAATGAATTATGACTGCGCCGAAGGTCCTTTGGCTGGGCGGGCACGTCGCGTGGGTGGTTCGGGTGGTTTGGGTGGTTTGGGTGGTTCGTTTGGTTGGACACTCAGTGGCGCGGATTCGCCGGAAAAAAGAAATTTTCAAGAGGGTCGTTCGGTTCGACACGAGTGGCGGCCAACCAAAAGGTGTTCGAAGGTAGTTGAGCAAATAGTTTTATTGAAACCGATATTAGCATATGCGGCACCACCGAAGGGAAAATGGCGATAAAAGGAAGTATAATAAAGGGAAAATGCTGACAGATTGTGGCCAGCTAATCAAAGGACTCGATGTCCTGATTGTGAGTCTTTAAGTCAATAAAAAGCTCTCAATATAGTTCGGCAAACTTCGTGTGAAAGCCGAAGGACTTCGGCCCCTAGGTGCATGTAGTGGGCATCGCTCCTTGAATTATTTCAGTAAAACTTGCTTCGGGTTTTATGTTTAACTAAGATTTACCACTTAAATTATGGAAGACATAGCCCCGGCATATCCTTCTTTGATCCTGCGCCTCTGACTTTCTTCCTTCTTTGGTTTTTCACTCCGGATTCTTTATCACGCGTTGGCCTCTTTGTTGTTCGTCCGTTCCTCTGCCCTCCACGTTCTTTATTATTATTTTTTTATTTATTTCTCAACGCTCCGCCTTGCCTCAGCTGGTCCTGCCGCGCAGTAGAGCATTGTTGTTGGTTTCTTTACTGACAACATAATAATAAGTTTTCCCGCCGCCCCGCCTCCCGCCCGTTTATGCTCTTTTCCCGATTGTTGTTGGTGTTCTTATTGTTGTATTGCGGGCAACACTTTCAAAGGCCAACCTGCAGCTGCTGCTGCTCTTTCCTCCTTATCCTTGCGCTCCTTGCCATCCTTGCTGTAGTTATTTGTTGTTGTTATTGCTCTTGTGGTATTGAGCGCAAAAGTTTGCGGAACGCAGAAAGCGGGGGAAAATAAGGAGAAAGATGGAGTCGGGGGTGTGTAGGTGCAAAATGTATGAAAAAAATTATACACGCACACACGCTGCACTGAGGGAAATTTAAGACAATATTCTTAATAATTCTAAATAATTATTTCATGGATCATTTTTGGGTGAATAGATCAATGTAAAGTTTACAAAATTTCCAAGGTGGAATACCTATTTCTCCAAAATTTCACTCTCATTAAAATGTGTTTTTTTTTTTTTTGACAAAAATATGGAATTAATTATTTAAGATCTGCCTGTGATGTGAGCCAAAATTAAGTGTTGTTAATGTTACCTGACATTTGATAATTATCAAAGTTACACTACAAATATTGTAGATTCTCAGGCCTTAGGGTTTCATTCTTACTCTAATTTGCTTGCAGATTAATTACCACTTCTTGAGCATCTTTCGTTGGCATATTTCCCTATAAAATTCATAATTTTTCACGGTGTATTGAGGCAAACTGGCCATAACTGCATGTCGTGTGTGTGTGCCGCCCGCCAACTTGGATTCCAATTCCAAAGCGGTCGCCTGCGCGAGGGAGCTTTACGGCAATGGCCGCACAATGTTTTTCGCAGTCGTGTCCTTTACACACACTTTAAATTATTTATTTTTACACTTTTGCTGTAACACATTTTGAGCTGTCTGCTGGTGTTCTCCTTGTTGTTTTTCTTGTTCTTGTTGTTGCAGCCTACGAGAGCAGCAACTTTTGCTGCTATTTGTATTTGCACATGTTCACGCCGGCCATCCTCTATCCCCGCCCCCGCGGCTGCAGAAACTTGTAAATTATTTGCCTTTCGCCTTTATTCCCTCCACATGCGCGCTCAAATTGTCTTGAGTTTATGTGCTAAACTTTACATCCCATCCTTGGACGGGGGCGACCATGCGCCTGCTCCTTGCGCCGTTCCCCTGCACTGAAAGCTACGAATTATGTGTATTCTTTGGCTTCTCAAACCTTAAATCTATACTAAATATCATGATATTTGCAAGTGAATTACGGACAAAAAAATTTTATTATATCTGCTGGTTTTTCAAGTCCTCAAAGTTGAATAAAATTATAAATATTAAGAAAGACAAATAGAGCATTAATTCTACACNAGCGTTTCTACTTGTTTTCTTCAAAATTTATTTTTATCTTGCTCTTAAACACAAATAAATATTTATCGCAGTGCAACCGACTTGGCATGTAAATGATATGTTCCCTTCGGCCACGTCCAACGTCAGAAGAAGACGAGGACATGGTTGCCTTTTATTGCTCCTACGCCTCTGCAATTCCACCCACAGCCGCCCCAACCCACCCCTCCCCCTGCATGTCCTTCTGCTTTGTTCAGCTGTCGTGGCCGTTGAACAAATGAACAACATAAATAATTGCAAAAGCACACACGCACTCGCCCAGCTGAATGCGAAAATCGCAAGAATCTCCAAGAAACGTTTGAAGCCTTCGAATTGAGATTAATGAGCAGCAAAAGTGATTCAATGTCAGCATCTTGTGCCGGCAACCATTTCAATATATTACTATATATCTACACACTTTATATACCAAGAGGAGCATAGAATATTAAAAGGCTGTTCTGTATGCCCAGCCATAAAGGGAATTTATTGGAAAGATAACTAAACAAGTAAAGACGATTGTAGTCGAGTATCTCGACTTTAAATACCCGGTTCTAAGTTTCCAACTGATTCTAACAACATTTATTATTATAATATTAATATTGTGGGCGCAAAAAATGTGTAAGGTGGCATGTTTCTATGGTAGAGATTTATGGACGCAACACGTTATTTGCGATTTGCGCTAGCGGAAGTATGCGTAACCAGCTGGTTTTTGCAATACAGATAGATTTTGTCTCTTCCAACGTAATATCCGAATTTGGTATCCCTAGTACTAAAATTGTGGACGCCACAGAATTTCGCGGTTTGCGGCAGTGCGGGGGGTGGTAGCCGATTTTAAAAACAAATTTGTGCTGAACTGGCATCACAAAATTCAGAATATGCAATTAGTTTTACTCTATCTATTATAGTCTCCAAGATCTAGGCGTTTAAACGGACAGACGGACGGACTGACATGACTAGACCTATACGGCTGTTGATGCTGATGAACATTCCTTCTCGCTGTTACATACATTCGTACGAGTTCAATATACCCTTGTTGTTTTTAAGAACCGGGTACTTATAAACGGAAGGCAGATTCCACGGCATTTGCAATTGTAATTGACTGCAGTTGAAGTGATTGCCACTGCAGTTGGAGGAGTGCTTGTTGCCGTCCTTATCAATCCCGCAATAATCGCAAACACTCCCGCGGCACGCTTTTGTCAATTCCCCGAACCCTTCCCGATTTAATCGACACCCCGCGCAATTAGTTGCCACAAGACCCGTCGTCAGGTACTTATTACGTCCCCTCCCAGTCTCGCGACGGCACTTAAACAATTGATAACGGCACCGCAATGGCAACCGAAACCGAAACCAAAATCGAAGTGGGAATTGGAATCGGAATCCCAATCGGAATCGTAATCGGAATCAGAATTGCAATCACAATCAAAGCCCGGTAGTCGTGTAATTCCAGATACAAATGCGATTACACTAAGTAGCTTGTCTCGATACATAATAAATGTGGGGGATCCGAAGGGAGGTGCCATGGCTGGCTGGCCGGCTGGCTGGTTGGGTGGGGTTTAGTTTGGCTATGTGGAAAATCGAGTGTAAGCCTTGCATTCACTTTCCGTTTCGTTTCGTTTGCCTTGCCCGCAGCGAATTCAAGTTCGTTTTGTTCACATGTCGTATGCGTAATTAACAACGGGGCGTATGCGGAATGTGCGGCCAAGTCACTTGCAAATATATTTCACTATTTTGTTATGGTTTCCCATTTTATTGGCAATTTCAATACAAATGCCAAAAGGCTGTTACTTGTAAAGTTTAAACGACGTAGACAAAGCCATGGCTTGTAAATATATTAAATAGATTAATTGTAAAATAAATCAAAAGGAATTAAGCCGCAAAAGGAAAACACTTCTAGAAATACCTCCTGCTTAGTATTTTAAGTGACTTGTTGCTTTTCTTTGAAAAAAGTTTTTCCCCAGATTAGTGTATATTCGAGTTCTACGTAAATAAACCTGAAATCTTTCCCTCTCCCTATTGTTCACATATCTCAAACGCATATCTGTAACAAACAGTGTTGCCTGTTTAGCTTGTTTAATTTTAGTATTATTATACCATAACACAAAATGCCTACATTTTCTAACTAGAAAAGCAAGCAGCACAATATTTATTATAAATAACATAATAAATATACAATTACGAGGTGAAAAACCGTTTTAAACTTTATCAAAGATAAATATTTTTGCCACTATAACATTGCTATCAGTAAAAGGTAAAATTAAGACGATGTCTTGAAATCTTTTCAATCAATTTTGATTGAATTTTGAGGGTTTCTTAAAGATTTAGAGGGTTTTTTAGCTGTGCCTGTCTCAAATTTTTGTTTACTAGCTATTCAACTGTTTTTTGGTGGCGTTGGGGCCACAAAACCTGTCAGCACTGCCACCAACTCTGGTCAGGCAGGTTTTCAGTTTAATGGGTAATCTCTCCGCGTTCACTGCTCTCGGAAGACCCGTCTCCCGAATTCTCCCGGCCCGACCCGGCTCCGGCTCCGGCTTCGGTCTCAGTTTCTTCGCTCCACTGGAATTCAGCGCTCAGTTTTATCACGAACTCGGACGCCGACAGTCAGTCAATTTTCAGGCACTTCGGTTTCTTTTCTGCGGGCAGGTGTAAACATTGTTAATTGGGCATTGTCGGTGTTATTTTTAGTGCTGTTTGTTGTTCCTCTAGTGTCAGCAATCTTTGTTATCAGTCGCGTAGCGCTAATCGCTGTATCTCAAGTGCACTTGTCCCATAAAGTTGCCGCAATTCTGCCCATTTTGGCATTCGGCTTTCTGCCCAATCACTTGAATCAATAAATAATTTCCAGTTTGGGGTTATCGTTCGCGGGTGTATTTTGAAACAAATAAATTATACCGAAGAACCGTAAATTAAACGAATGCGAGGTAAGCACGATTCTTTAATCCGAAAGACAAGTGACAAAGTGACGAAGGCAGCGGAGATGGATGATGGGGCGAAGAATTCGAAACAAGATAAAGCAATAAACGAAATTGCAACAAGTTTACGCGCTTAAAAACAATTGCATTTCCATTCAATTTAAAAACGAAAATCACGACGCTGCCGCCGCTGTCGATGCAGATGCAGATGCAGATGCGGGGAAAAACAGCAATAAAACCTCAACTCAATTAAAAACCTTCGACGGGCGGCAAAAAAGATGAATTGAGTTGGGTAAACATCGCGCAGTTACTCTTTTTGCTTCGCCAGCGATGTGATTACAGTATTTATCGGCTAACAGACACATCGATCAAGCCAACAAATTAAAATATTCATATTAAATCATCCCAAAAAACTGTGCAAAAGTTTCTCTCGTTTATCACTAATTATTATCCAAAGAAACACGATATTGGGGTTTTTTTTCGGGCAAATTTGCTCCCACTAAGGGTCTATGAAATACGGTCTCACTAAGCAAGCGTTGTTAACTGTAAACTTGTATGACTTGTACATCTATCAAGCTTACATGCATTTTAAATCTTCCCAAAAACTGTGTAAAAGTTGTTCTTATTTATCACCAATTTTGTACCCTTTCTGTTAAATTTGATCCCACTGACTCGATGAAACTAGGCCACACTCAGCAAGCCTATTAACTGAAAACTTTGATAAATGACAAACGTTTTTTAACCTCCTATTTCACATTTTGCCATGCAATCTTTTTACAAATCATTCAGATAGCGACTACTATTTATAGTAATCTACAAACTCATATGTCACACTTGACTCAAGAACTTTACTGGAGCTATTTTTGATTGAAACGTTGTTCAGGTCCATTATCAGCTAATTAAAATGATGTTGTTGGAGTAAATATAAAACCCAAGATTATGCCAATCTGGGGAGCTTTAAATAAATTGCAAAAATCCGCGAGTCATCTCTCGATGGAACTCTCCGATTGCAGAGTCCACTTTAACCAATCTGAATGGTTTTTTTGTTGTTCAACTTCTACTTAACGTTCCCGCTGTTTATGATTTTTATGACCCTTCCACGCGACTAAGCAAACACCATCAAATTTATAGGTGAACATATATCCCATGGCGCGAAAACAACCCCGTGTGCATTTTTCATTCGGTTTTATTAAATGATCTTTGCTTCGGTTTTTACAACCCACACTTGGCGGGGTGTCATAAAGAAGCGCACTCCTGGCATGTACTTCAATTTTGATCCATAATCGACGGAAACATGGAAACTGTTTGAAAATTATTAAGCAGCAGAAATTGCGAACGGAAACTGTCGAGGATATACTCCGATGGCGAGTGCTAACAATTTTATGAGGTGCATGAAATTCCATTAAAAATGTCCTCAGATTGGTTCAGGGAACTGGGAGCTTGTCAATGGTTTCAATATTGATAACCCCATTTATGTCTGTCCAGGTAATCGTCATATGAAGAATGACAGTCAATAATTTGTACACAGAAAAATGGAGATTTTCTTTTACATTTCTATCAATTGTTACAAGTTTTTTATTGAAAAATTACATAGAAAACGGATTGGTAATTGTTAACATAACCATAGGTTTGCATACAACCTTCTAAAATCAATCTTAGTCCAAGATTTTAGTTTGCAAAATCGTGAATCTTAAATTACATATATCAAGTTAATTTTTTGAGTGCACCACACTTTGCTCGTTTTCGGCACACCTGCCCCGGTGAAGAGGAGCGAAAACTGCAGAAGTTTCCCCCAAAACATCGAATCATCAAAATTGCATTGAAACTATTTCAACTTTTCCGAGCCTGGCAAAGTGGGCGGAGCCGCTTGAGTGGGGCAGGAAAAGGAAAAGGAAAGCGGGGACTTGGTGTTAGTTGCCGTTTTCTGGCAACTGCAGAGATGCCGCTTAAAAATTCATGAGTGCGAAAAGCCACAGCAGGAAAAGCCGCATTCGGGAGCGGGCGAAATGGAATTCCAGAGGCAGCAAACTTTCGGCAGGCAAACGAAAATCATAACGAAACCAAGGAGGATTGTGTCCTGCCCTCATAATTCCCTTACTCCTTTGCACGCCCCGGCCATTGGGCTGAATGTTTATTGAAAGACAATGTCACTACAGAGGCCAAGGCGGGGCAGGCGGCAGGAGGCAGCCAGGACGAAGGCAAGGACACCGAGGCCCGCGACCAGAAAACCTCAAAAAGGCATGAAATGTCAGAGATTTGACGCTCGGGGAGATTCGGCCAGTTTGGTCTTGTGAGCCCTCGGGAAAAGTGAACGTGCTCATATGCATAGCCAACTACAGTGGGCACTCCCTAATAAATTATAAGAAAAAAAGAGGCTTATGCACAAGTGCTGGCAACTACCATAAGCGAAATAATGGAATTAAATGACCGAAATTATTTAAATATTCAACAGCCATCTCTGGTCTTACATGTGGTAATTGAATAGCTTGCAAACTTTGAGCTGCAGATGCCATTAGTTTTGGGGCGGACTGTATGCAAATGCGAAAAATTGCACCGAGGTCGGGTCCGGACTGCGGACTACGGACTACGGACTACGGACTCCGGACTTTTCCCGGACTCCTGTCATTGTCGCTCGGCAACAAAACAAACTGCATCAGTGCAAGAAAACAGTGCGGAAAACGAATGCGAAACGAGGGCTACGGCGGGCCGGGGAAATTGTGTACTGGGCCAGGGCTTGGGTCTGGTCTAGTCTGGGAAATGGAAAATGGGAAATGGGAGCTGGGGCCAGACTTTTGCTTTTCATTCATACGAAATTACCTGCGGCCGAGAGCTTAATGCCAGTTGGACTGCAAAATCCACTTAGGAAGTTGATACAATCAGTTCCTCTCCGGCCAGGGAGATGCAACCATTCGCCGCTTTTCCTGCTTCCACTTTCCCTCCAGCTTGGTCTATTTCCCATAGCATTCTGCGGCCAACATGGCTGTGGGTATGGACCTGGATGTGGATGGATTCATTAAAACGAATTGCTGCCATGTATAAGGCCCGTCTTCCGATGGTGAACAGGAAAAAATGTCCCGTGAAGACATTCAAAACTTCTGCGAAACTTTATGCTTATTTTCTCTTATAGTTATAGCCAACAACTTGGAAATTTATTAAGAGAAAATTTATAAATGTGTCACCATTTTTTTGCAGCTAACTCATTAGTAGATTTTGCCAGATTTTGCCCTGTGCACGCCTATAAGCCCGACCGGGTCCATCTGTGCTCGAGTTGTTTTTGGGGTTTTGTTTCGGGACTCATTGACGTGCAACATATATGCCGATGGGGGCGTGGCCGACGGGTTTTCGGGGGCAAATGCGGCTGCGGCTGCTCGGAGTTGGGTCTTGTTTGCACCACAAAGTATGCAACGGCTGCTGGTGCGGCATAGGGGCGCATGGGGGCTCTGGTTTGGCAGAGAGAAATTTGGCTTCGCTGGCTTATTTCGGTTAAAAGTTTGCACACACAGCCGCCTAACAACCGGCCACAAGTGGAAAACGCATTAAAACAGCAAATTAACTGGAGAATAGAGCTGATGATGATCAGCAGAACCGCCCCGGAAAAGACCGACTAATTAGGGGAAGAGGCTGCCGCCGAGGCATTGCAGTTGCAGTCGCAGGCCCGACTCTGAGGTCTGTTAATTATTTATGCTTTACATTTAAATGCACAGCTTAGAGACACACACACACCCCCCTCATATTTGGAGCGCTTTGAGCTGCTCCATTTTCAAGTGGCAGAGACGAGGCAGCTGGGGCAACACTTCCGCATCGAGAAAAAGAAAGCATAAAGCATACGCCAGCCAGGCACAGAAAGCCAGATAGGCGGGCACATTGTGCTTACGCATACATTTGCTCAGACAAACAGACCAAAAGAGGCTCCACTCGCATCCAGCACACAGCATACAGCGTACAGCATCCAGGATGTGGCACATAGCACACAGCATCCATAGAACATCCAAAGTGGAGCGGAGTCGAGTCCCAGACCGACTCTGAACTCCGCATGTAACATGTTAATGAACTGCGCCAACTGTGTTTGCACAGAACTTAGTGTAATGTAATCCTGGCCGGGCACAGGACCTCGTCATGCACTGAGGAGACAACTGTGGGATTAGTAGAGAAAATGAAAAAATATAACAAATTATTACGAAACAAATGCACATCCTAAATATTGTATACTGATGCTCATTGAAAAGGGAATAAGATACTCGCTTTCAATCGAATATTATGATAGTTACCATAGTTTCAAGGGTTTATGTAGGTTCTTTATAGGTTTTTTATAAGGTTTTTATATCCACTAATCTTCAAGGAATTATTTAAACCCCCCTCCGGCTTCCTGACTTAACTCGATTTCTTTCTGTGCACCCACGAACCCTCGCATATGGAGACTCGCTCACACCTCAACGCCCAATGTGTCGAATGTTACGCTAAGGAGTAACTTTGACATTTACCATTCAAGGCTTATGAGTGCCACCGCAGAGGGGGCCCAAGGATGCGGGCGGGGCTGCTGGCGAGGTGGCAGGGTTGTTGTAACCCGCCCGGGCAATTGCCTTATGGTTATTTTCATAGCCCTGGCCTGGCCACAAAACTGCGAGCCAAGTGTGACACACGGACATGCTAAAGTTTGGGCGGCGGGGGGCTCGGATGGCAGGGTAGCAGGGAGGCAGTGAGGCAGGGAGGCTGTTTTCGTGGCAAAAGGACGAAAAACGAAGGACACTGGGAAAGAGTTTGCAACGGTGACAATCCAGCTGGGATTTTCTCGTTTTCTTCTTCTTTGGCTGTTGCTGGTGGTGCTGTTGTTGTCGTTGTTGTTGTTGAGGGAGGACACGTAAGTGCAAAGGCCTTACATAGAGGACATCATCAGGTGGAAAATTAAATTGCATTTAAGGCAATTGACAGAGCAAGAAGACGAAGACGGGGCCACACATGGTGCTGGTGATGAATGCCCCGGGCAGATGGGCGAGAGCTGCCTTTGCTAAATTATTGGATGCAAATTCGGCAAAACCCAGCCCATTTGTCAAGTTTCTATTGATTAGGAGGGCGCCAAGCCGGACGGACAATGCACTGCAAACAGTCAGGAATTCATTGGAATCCAAAGCAAGACGGCAAACAATTCAGTTTTTGCCAAAGCCCTCGCTTCGTATTCGATACAACATTCCAATCTTCCTTGAAGGCTTTATTAAATCCTTGTTTGGTTTATTTCAAGCCAAAAGCCAAAGCTGTTCCCTTTTTCTTTGTTGACACTCGAATTGACAATGAAGTGGCATCCTTCGACTCGCAAAATGCAATTTCCCTTTGGAATTTCTGTGTGCAAATCAGGTAATGTCAGTCGGATGCCATAATTATTCATATTGTTAGCCGAGAGGGGGGGCATGGGAATAGGACACAGATGAAGGACACTGGGAGTGTGGGAGGGAAAAGACAGTGTCCTGGCCACTTGCACTTGCTGCAGTGTCATATTAATTTAGTCAAGTGGCCACTTAAATTTTGCCACGACAACTACAAGGGAGCAGGAGCAGGAGCAGGAGCAGGAGCGAAAGGCTGACGAGGACGTTAAATGTGCAAATGGCAGTGGCAGCGCGTCCTGTCCGCCTCCCTCCGCTCGCCTGCATTTTGAGGTTTGAGTTTCTGGGCGAGATTTGCATAAGTGCATGGGTTTTAGTTTGGGTAGAGAATGTCACTGACTTTTGTCAGCCGCCTGTCAAATGGGCGCCCAAAAGTGGGCAAAGCAAAGCGGCAAAAGCAGAAGGCCCAAAGGAAACGGAAGTGAGGCGGTGGCATAGCACTGTAGATGGTAGGTAACAGGGACACAAAGGACACACTGGCGGAGATAGCGCGGGCAACAGCGCGGGCAACAGAATGCCTAATGATTACAAATTGCCAGTGGCAATTTTAATAACCGCCACGACCGCAAAGCAATAAATAAAATTCACAATAAACACATTGCAACAAAGGAAACCGAGCGGGGGCCGGGCAGGAAAATCTAGCTGCTAAAAGCGGCTTTAATGCATAGCTGCGATTAATATTAATTTCATGCGGTGCAGCGCACAGTTGGAGGCCATCCAACTAAGTCAACGCAACTCAGCCACGCGGCGGGGGGTGCATATGGAGGCGTTTGGCTGCTGCACTGCTGCAGATGAAGATGCAGATGCTGATGCTGATGCCGTTGCCGAGGCAGATGTAGATGAAGTTAAGCGGCGGGTGCCACAAACACGCTGACGTCGCTGATGGGTCTGGGAAAAATGGGTACGAAGGCGAGGACAATGCCGCCACATCATGCGCATCATTAGCCGGGATACAGGGCCAAGTTTGTAAAGGAACGGGCTTTTACACAGCCCGAAAAAATAGTGCAAAATACACGAACTTTAAATAACTAAGTACCAAAGCATAAACACAAATCTTTAGTTTGGAATTCCTTAAAGAAGGCCTCTACTTTCCTTACCTGAAGGTACAAATGGTATTTTCTACTTCAAATTAAACTGTGCCTTCGAAGTGGTTAGACCAAGAGATAAAAATCTTTTTGCTTACAGCTAAAAATTGTAATGTCTAGCCATGTGCCAAGTTTTACAAAGATCGGACAATAAACAATGAAGATACGGCCAAATGCCTATCATCCCTTCTTGAAATATTGAAAATAGGTTCATAGGATTTCGTTGTCAAGAAATCTCGACCGCACAAGTAACGCAATTTTCCCTTGTGCACTTGCATTAATTTCGGGCAATTTCGCTGGAAGCTGGCAGCTCGCCGCCCCTTTCATTTTCCAGCTCATTTCGGCTGCAAGAGATTTTCCTTTGCTCGGTTTGTGCCTCGCTTGCGGATTCATCTCGAATCGCTGCTCCGCTCGATGCCGGATAACCAGATAACCAGATTCTAATTGGTATCCATAACTGACTGAGGAGGGGCCGCAGCCCAAAATTTGATATACTCAAGAGCTCTCTGCCTGCACACTATATTACAGTGCGGATGTGTGGCACGGCCATAGCTACACACCAACCTCCCCCATTTGCATATTCATTTTCGACATAATCATCATCATCGCCAGTCTCGTGTGTGATCCGCACTGATGGAAAACTATCAAATTCATGGAGTAATTAACAAAGCTGCGAAGCGAAACGAAACGATGCGAAGGGTTAAGGGCCCGCCAGGTGCGGGCGAGGAGCCGAGGAAGGTGCGGCGAAAGGGTTCACCAGCATTTGGGCGCCTAAAAATAGAATTTAATTTGACTTTTGCCAGTTGGCAGCCATACACCTGTGGGAAAAAAGGGATTCGGGACGGGGATAAAGTTACTACACATCAACCCAGCCCCCCGACCGATGTGCTGACAGCATTAATTTCACTGCGGTTGTGTGATTTCGGTGGTTTGGACTCGAAACGAGTTGCTTGAAATGAGGAATAAACATGGGAAATTAATTCCCGGGAAAACCTAGCGGCTTAGCAGTTTAAATTCGCACTTAAAGTTTCTCCTTAAAGCTTTTTGCACTAATGGAATTAGCAGATTTGCAACTCCTTTGCTGCAGCAATCCGGCTTTGCTCTAACTCATGCCTTTCGCCTTTTTCCTTTTTTTTTGCAGCTCCCCCTTGTACGAGAAACGGCAAAACTAATTTATGGCATTAAAAATGCATATTTTCTAGCAGTGCGTCTCCAGTTTTTATCATTTGCCAGAGCTGCTGCAAAGAGCTGAGGCAGAACGAGGCGACACGTTGGACGAAAATTGGATTTGACTGCGGACGAATCTGAATCGGAATCCGGAAAGTTCTTTACTCAACTGCAGGAGGAGCGCAGTATATTTCTCAGCTTTTGCCCGAGACTGGCAACGAAATGGCTTTCCTATGTGCACCGGTAAGTTTCCCTCCATCGCTGCCAACGATACTGCAGTAAAATTAAAGGGGGAAATTGCTTGCACTTATGGCGAACATCATTCTTTACGAAGCATACGGGGCGTATGCGTGATATTCTCGCCATTTAACTTTGCCGCGTTTGCGTTCACGTTCGCGTTCGCGTTCGAGAAGTGATTTTAATAATGTGAAAAATGTCAGATCGTTATGCTTAAACTGCCGCATGAAACGACGATATGCTGCCAAAAACTCCTCCCAATTGATGGATTGCAGGCGGCAAAAATTAATCATACGCCGCGTGTGCTGCAGCCAGTTATGGTCTTTAAAGTGTATATCCGGATGTACTCGGGCTGGCTGTGTGGGGTCACGGAGAGGTCCCGCTGAGGTCCCTGGCTGATGTTGACAAATAAACACATGCCATAATACGTGCAAACTCCGGCTAGAACAACGAAAACAGAGCAAAAGCCGGAGTCCCCGAAAACGGAGGGTTTGCTTTGTATTATCAGCTGCCCGCACTGTCAATATTCTCGGTAGATTGCCAGGGCAAGAAGCTGTTGAAGGAAAAGCAAGAGGAGCAGCCGGGAAAAGCCAACATTGAGGCAGCTTCTGTTCGATTCCAAAACCTTTAAATGAAAATCTCTCAACACAACTTACTTACTTATTTACAACATTTATAGCATTGTTGCTGCTGCACTGTCCGGTGATTTATAATTATTCCCTTTAATTAAAACCGATTGCTTGGTCACTTTGTTTATATTTCACTGTTGGAATGCTGTATCCCCTATATCCTGCTGACCAGAAGATTGTCAAGCCAGGCCCCTCTATATGGCTTCAATATTTGCTGAATTTCGAGTTAAGCAAACGAGCTGGTGTATTTAATTTGTGATATCATCGAGTGGCAGGGTGACAGGATGGCAGGCAGTTTCGAAATCCTTGTAGTGAGGTCACTCGGCTTACCCGACTCTCATGTATGGCCATTAATGCTGCATTTAAGGATTTTGCGGTTTGGGCCTCGCATGCAACGAGGCAGGGTGGGGCCGAAACAATGCCACATTCAAGTGCATTTGAGCAGCAATAATTTTTGCGGTGAGCAAAGACAAAAGCCTATTAATGAACACACAATAACAGCAGCTACAGCTATAGCTACAGATGCAGCAACAGCTTAAATATCTTGCATTCTATCTGCGGCTGCAGGTGTGTATTCAACTGTGAGTTTTTGGGGTTAAGGAGGGCTTTTATTTCATTTAATCAATCATGCATTTAGTTGACAAAACGTTTAAGACAAAAGCCCCCCGAAGTGGATGAGTTAAAAGGCTTTTCATCATCGGCTCAGCTCGCTTTGACTTCGAATATGAATGGTGAATACATATCTGAAGGGGAAAATCCTGTGTATCTGAGAGATGGAGATGGACTACTTAGAAACCCTTCCGGGCTGTGTGCGTCTAGTTAATTGAATTTTAAATTACTCCCATCATAAAAAATGATTAGCGGCCGCTCATGCATAAATAAGTTTTTAATTCGGTTCGCTAATTTGATTTTCCCTCGAAGAGTGACAGGCCCAGTATCAATTATTGTGGCTTGGCTGGGCCCACACAACTTTGGCCCCAAGGATTGCATAAGGCCAGGAACCAGCCCAGTTAGAGGCCACTTGTCATAACTGCCACAAACGGCAGGCCAACTAGAAGGCTTGCAGTTGCAGGCAACTTTTTGTCAACTGCTAAGTTTGCTGCACAATAAGAAAAGCCAGGAAAAATCTCAATTAGAAGCTGGCAGCTGCAAAAGTTTCTATAAACAAATTTTCACAACCCAAGAAGATGCATAATGTGTGGTAGTCTTTTCAAGTTTTATTCCAGCTTCACCTCAAAATATTAGGCAAATGTTTTAGTTTACTTTATGGTATTCTTGGACCTAATCTTGGGAAAAAGTTTCAGGTTTTTTCGATTGTCCTATAAGCTAGAACTTTCCCCTTGAAATATATAAACAAGTGTGGTGCATTTTTTTGCTGTGTGTGCTGAATGACTGCTCAATGCTCGGACATACACACATTCTTTTGGGTGACTGCTTGCGTCATCAGCATCGTCAGTGGAGTATCAGCCTTGGCATGCAGTCAAAACGCAGCTCCTGCTCCTCCCTATCCCTTCCCTTCACGGCTGCGAGTATTTTTCTATGTCAGGGGAGAAAGGACATGGGGACAGAGGCCACAGGACACACGACGAGTGAACTGAGGCGGATGCAACTGGCCCAGACTGCGGCGGAGGCCATTGGATGTCATCAACTTTGCTCTGCTCCCAGGGCCTCCGCAAAGGCAGTGCAAACAAAAAGCTTAACCTCAGCACAAATTTAAGCAAATATTTGCCAAGCCTCCCCACCTTGTCCCATTCGTTTTTTTCGCATTTCTAAGGTCTCCAACTCCTCCTGGTCATGCCCATTGATGCAATTGAAGCCGGAAGCAGTTGATTTTTATTTTGCGGTGTCAGCAAAGAGTTTAACATGGAGCAGGAACAAGAGGCAGCGATGCACTGGTCAATTTTATCAGCAAATAAATCAAATTTCCGTATCTTTAGGTGGCAATTAATGGGTTTCCCTGGCAGCAATGGTTCAGCAATTATTTTGGCTATCTTATCGTCATTATCATTCCAAATGTCAACGATAATACCACAATGTTATTGATTTATAAAGTTGTAACTCACCAGTTAAAAGCTTCATAAATATCTGATTTTATTAGATAAATAAATAAATCATGTGGGCAGTATGTTTTGGATGTTCAGTGTACTCGTATTTCCCGTGTGTGTTGGGGCAACCTCCGGTCGCTGCATGTACCGATTTTAATCGGTTAAATGCCAGGGAAATGGGAGGGAAATGCAGGCCATATCTTCCGAGCAGCGCCAACTAATGATGCGCAAAATGTTTACAAATCATTTTGTCAATAACGGCGAAGGGATAAAGCGTCGAACGATGGCAGCGGGATCGGGAAAGTGGATCCTCTGTGGGGCCCATAATTTGCCCACATTTCTTGCATTCATCCGCCCGGGCCGGGGCTGGGGCGGCCATGAAAAGGTCATTAGTGCGTGCGTGTGCCTCTCTCCTTTTCCCATTTTCCAAGCGCAAATGGCCATTCAATATGCCAGGACAGGGAAAAGGACGAGAAGGACGAGAAGGAGGACATGAGCTAAAGCTAAAGCCAAAGCCATAACAGCCACATGCTTTTTTCCACAACATTAACGCAAATTGCAAATAATAAAAATTCAAAATACCGAACCGTAGAAAAAGCAGCACGTGTTGCTGTTGTTGTGCTGCCCCACTATTGTGGGTGGGTGTGGTTCAAGTGGGCCCTGGGTGGGTGGTGATAGAGGGCCGTCCGCCTGAGCCTAAAGCAAAACCACAACAACGAGAAGCCATGGGCACATTTATCGCAGCCAACGAGGCATTTTTTAAGTCCTGCAAAGGTTTACATATGAGCGAGGCAGAAAAAAATATCAAGGAACTTTGCAAGGGAATGGGAGAAAGGCCATGCCATGCACTATGGGAAAGGATAGAGCATCGTGTAGGGTTTTCCATGGTAAATGTCCTGTAATTCAGCCAAGATTGATCAATTTCTGGGAAGTCCTGCAAGAGGTCCGTTTAGAAAGCTCGGGCAGTTGATGTCCAAACAAGAAAACCTTGTTTAATAGTTTGCAAAGAGGAGTACAGTCAATAAGTATGGTATAAATGCAGTAATATCTATAAGGTTTTCTAAGATACAAGGTGTTGTGTTCCGGCAATGAAACAATCTTGTTGAGGGATAAATAATGACTGATTTTTTGATGATGACAAAATCTTAATGCTACAATTTATCGATAAACGATATACAACACAAGGTATCTACGAAGTTCTGCGAGAAGAATACAATAAATTCAATCCATAAACTTTAAATAATTCTTATTTATGTACGAGTATACATAGTAATATCTGCAAGGTTTTCGGAGAGATGGAGCCCAACCTCTCAGGTTACCCAACTCACCGAAAGATTTCCCATTTTCTTCTCTCCTCTTTGGCGACTCCAAATGGAAATCTATTTTATGCAGAGGCACGCGACATAGTCGATGCCTTCGCATCGCCTGGCCGCACCCTCATGTGTGACTATGTGGGGTTCGAGGAGCTGCTTCTCCATTCCTCCTTTGCTCCGTGCCTGGCGAGGCGTTGGCGTAAACGCTTTGCGTATGCATCCATGCATGCGGCGCCATCTCGTGCAGCTGCCTTTGGATTCATTTTGCGCCGCAAACATTTCCAACCGGACTCCGACTCGGAATCGGACTCAGATCCGGAGCTGGCATACAATTTATGTGCGAAATATGGCGCCGCACACCTTTCGCCTTGCGTTACCTGGCTTTTCTCCGGCGTTTCCTTTGCCCGCGTCTTGCCCTTTGCCCTTTGTCGTTGCCGCTTTTCCGTTGTTTGTGGCCAACCTGCCACGTGCGGGACAATATTAAAAGCCTTTGCATGCTCCACTTCCAGTCCTGGACGCAGCGCGTATTAAGTGCAGACCAGGTTTTCGGGAAAGCGCGAACCAACCGGAAGCCCAGATTGCACATGGAATTTCGGGTTTTGGATTGCATGGCCGCAACTCATACTTTTCCTGGAAATAATTTTATGTTCCCCATAATCTTGGTACTTTTTGAATCGAATTTCCGCATAAGCAAAGTGCTTCAACACGCACAGTTTTCCCATTAATCTAAGAGAAGGAAATCGTTGAAATCTCATATTGTTCCACAGCTATTACAAACAATTAAGGGAAAGAAATAATCAAGGAGATTCCTTGATTTTTAGGCACTGCCATTACATGTTTCAGGAAATCATTTCTTGGAAAAACCTTACAGCAATGATCACCTTAATCTTTTCTAATCAAAGCAAACTCCCGCCTCTGTTTTTACCATTTTTGGATGCATTTTTGGACTGCAGCTGGCCAGAGTAATGACATGGCGACCATTGGTGACATTTCGATGATCTCACCGCCCACGTCTTCCATCTCGAACGAGCAAGATCCGTTTGGACAGCTGCCACCGCTACCACCGCCACTGCGTTCCACCCAAGTGCTCCAGCCGCTGAGCGTGTTTCCAGGTGCCAGCCCAAAATTTTCCCGGGAAAAGCCATTTCCCAGTGTTTTGAATTATTTGCCGCATATGTATATCTAGTATACATATTTGTGCCAATTTGTATTTGTTCTTCTCGTTGTTTGCCTGCAGTTCTTTTCCTTTGTTTGGGCCTCCTTTTATTTCAAATTTTCAGTGTGTTCATCTTTTTTTTTTTTATTGAGTTTGCTGAAGTTTTTGTGTAGCTTTTTTGGGGGCCCATTAAAAAGTTTTTTGCCTTTACTGGTTGCACCTTTTGTAAAAAATTCTGATTCCGATTTTGGTTCTCATTTCGTTTTCTTTTCTGTTGTGCAGCATTTCCAATTGATTGCAACTTTAATTGGTGTGTAGATTGGGTTCTTTGATTGGTCGGTTTGTTTTATTCATTTGTTTTTCCAGCCACACACTCGAAAAAGTAACGAAAACCGAAAATTGCCTGCATCCCCGACTCACACTCACACTCACACACACGTACACGTACACACCTCATAACTTTGCCTGAACACCGCCGAAAGTACACCTGTGCCACAGCAACTAGTTACACTCGAACATCCCCACAGAGAACCACAACATTTTGTCCCAAAAACTTTTGTTTAGCATTTTCAGCAGCATTCCACTCAACCAACCAACCAACCAACCAGTCAGTCAGTCAGCCAGCCAGCCAGTCAATCAATCAATCAGTCAAATCTCAAAAACCAATCAGTCAAACAGTCGTCCATTAATTTATTGATGCTCTCCCTCTCTACCACTCATGCACACACACAAAACTCCGTCTTTTTCTATATCTCTAACTCTCTCTCTGTCTATTTGTCTAGTTCCATTTGCCTGCTATTTGTATTGCCACTTTTTGACTATATAAAATACCAATTTTTGTTTGTGTTACCCATTCAAAAAAATCACAAAGAAAACATTTAAAACAATGCCAAAAGCATCATTTAAAAGTACGAATTTTTCAAGTAGCTCTTTGCTGAATTTTGCTGCTCTCTGTGTGTGTGTATTTTTTGGAAAATGGAGATTGCCGCTGCTTTGTTGAGAGTTTTTTATAGAACACCCAAAATTAGCTGTCTATTTGTGTGTGCTCTACCTTTTTGTGACGAAAAATTGCATCAAAATCAAAAGTGCTAACAAACTGCAACATTTTGTGCTCTCTATTCTTCCATTCCGTCCAACCAACAACAACAACAATAACTACAAATAACTACAAATAACAACAACTACGAACAACAACTATTTAATCTTAAAATGACAAAATCTCGACAATCTAAATATTTGCGTTTGTTCTAATGTTTATTTGAATGGTTTGTCTTAATTTTTCAACAATATTTGTGTATCCATAAAATGTGTAGAGTGAGTATACAAAACCAGAGATAACAAAGTTTTAAAAACATAAACTATCCGCTTGTGTTGATATTCCTCAGTTTCTGTTTAATTTCGGTTTAGTTTTTGGCCAAGTTTTAAGTTGTTCTCGGTAATAATTTCCTGCTCCCCGAAAAGTGCTAAAATGTCTGGTGTGTGTTTTGAATTTTCCTCACGCCCCGTCAGTGTCCAATTTGAGCGAAGATTCCTACGATTATGTTTTTGGTGGTCGACGTAAGACTCCGCCCACAACAACGTCAACGCAACTCAAGCTGACCTCACCGCCCGTGCGTTTGCGACCCGAAGGTGGGTACATATTTTACTAAAAACCTAGGGTCCTACATGAATCCTCAGGGTTAGTTGCGAAAATAAATCATTTACGGTCATGCATCACCAGCAGGATTAACTATGATATCATTGATTTATGTAAACTTTAAGCCATCTAGGAGCTAACATCAAATATATTTAGATTCAAGCATCTAATCATAAGCAGAAACTACATTTTGTTCAAATTTCAGTTTATTTGTTAACGAAATTCATTACCTAAAAACCAGGACAACTCAGACTCACAGCACCTAAAAATTTTAGTAGGTTTCACAAGTTAATAAGCTATCGAGCAAAAACAAATCATTAGCAGTTGCCACGTAATAATACTAAAGATTGTTGAGGTGTAAAATATTGGAAAATCTAGACAACACTTCTATGGTTTACGACTTATAACATACACATACATTTAATAGTAAGCATTCATTAGAGGCTTCCAAAATATATATTAAAATTTTTGTTGTGGTATCAGGGAAAACCAATCAATCGGAAATCAAGAAAACTCTTTAATGCCCTATGATCACATTGCCATTTTAAGTAAGATATTGTATAGAAAACCTACGCGAATCATGTAGGACCCTAAGACTTGCACCCCTCTCACAGCTGTACTTAAAACAAAAGCCTATCGAAATTAACACCGACTATTCCGATAGACGCCTATCGAGGAGGTAACATAAACAACGGCCGCTTCTACCGCCACTCCTTCAGCTACGCCCCCAAAAGGCAGCGCCACTCGAGTCGGGATGATCGAGACCGCGAGTCTAGGTTGAGATGTCATGGCGAGGACGAGGCCACACTGCGCCAATTGCTGCTCGAGTACGTAGACAGTAGAGTGCCCAATCCCGACCCCTGACCCCGGCCATCCCTTGATCGGCAGCCAAGTGACCTGGTGCGTAATGGAGTCCCGATTTGTATCCTTTTTTTGGGGCGTTTCGGGCTCATTACGGGCTATTAATTTGGCTGGCACGACCAACGGATTGCCGGCCATAAATATCCGCTTTCAGTTAGACAAATAAACTGTAATTATTTGTGTGCGCCATGTTTATTTAATTTATTAAACAAATAATGAACGATATTTTTAGTTACGGCGTAAATAAATTGCAATTTCAATTTTAATTTGTGTACATTTGCGGGCTGTTACAGCGAAAAAAATGAAAACCCGAAACTAAAAGCCATAAACTTTTCCGTTTCGGTTTCAGTTTCTGTTTCAGTTTATGTTTTGTGTTTCAGTTTCTGTTTCAGTTTGTTTTTGTGGTTTGTGATTTGTGATATTAACGAGCAAATATGCAATGTATGTATATGCCAACCAACCGTTTGTTTAATGTTCTCCTCCCACACAGATTTGCGCAAGTTATGTTCAGTTAAGTGTCCTGCGTGTGTCCTTAGACTGTCAATTATTCATTGAGGGGGCCTTTGTGTTGTGTTGTTTTTGTTGCGCAACCCCCCAGCCAGCAAACGAACAAATATCATAATCTATGTATATGTTCAAGTAAAAACCCCAAAAAAAACCTCAACCGCGCGGCCACATACGACATTCACCAAACCCCCTACTAAAAGAAGAAAGCAAGGCAACTAACTAGCTAAAAGATATTGTAATCAGAATCAAGACTCTCTGTAGAGAAATCAATTTATCGACGACGAGTGTGTGAGGCGAAGGCCCCAAATTTAAGGCCAGCAAAATGATGGGCACAATGCCACCCAGGTATATATATGCATTCAGCCCTAGCCATAGACTTAATCTAAAAATTAATCAATTAACATTAACAATTAACAATTCAAAATAATGAGATCGCAGTGCGAACATCACTCATACGCCATGTATACTGTCTATACAAAAAAGCACACACATTTTTCATTTTGATTTCCCTTCAACCATCACTCACTGCTCATATTAATAATTGTGTAAACTGTAAACTCTAAAGTGTAAATGTAAATGAAATGGCTTCTCATTCTCATCGATAGAACTTTAATTAAAAATTGTTAATTAGCAGCATTTGTTTGCCGTTTGCTGCTGCCTTTTGCTTTTACACAAGTTTGCTCCTTCATTTTTTTTTGCAACGCCATACAAAATTGCAACTCAATCAAAGCGTATTTACTTTGCTTTACTGTCACCGAGTGATTGTCTGTAATTTCATTTCCACCGAGCACACACACACTGCCTGTCAATCTCTCGAGTGTTGTGCATATGCCATACATGTTTAATTATATATAGAGCAGTGTTATATTGTAAAATATGTCTGCAATCTCCGGAAATGCATTTCGTTAGCCCGGTGTTTTTGAGGAGCTGATAAAATGCATTGCCGCCGCTGCTGCTGCCGCCACTGCTGCTGCTGCTGCTGCTGCCTCACTTGTTGTACAATGTTTATACGTGTGTTCTTTATCATCCAATATTCGCACACAATAACTCTATGAACTCTCCATGAACTCTATGAACCATGAACAACAACTACAACTCAACAACAACTCAACCAAATCACCGATCCAACAACAAAAGCCACACGCAAAGTGGCCTGGTATTCACGCCACTCAATGAGTATGCAATTTACAACCAACTAACTTCAATTACCAATCTAAATATTTTTACTACTCCCCCCTTTCACCCTTCTGCTCAACTATTCTACTATTGTAATGCAATAATCCAAAAATTTCGACTGCCCTCCTCCCACTCAAATTGATTTGTTAATTATTAGAATATTTGACCAAAAACCAGTCAACTGTTTTCCCTTCTACTACTTCAAAATACACGCTCGCACATGTCTGTCTCACTGCATGCATTACAATTAGAATTCAATTATGTTCAAATAAATTAATTTAGTTTCGAAAACGTGCCCATCACCATCATCGGGTTTCCCGGGGGAAATGGAGAGAGAGACAGTTTGTCTGGCTGAACTTTAAAACTTAAATTGTTGCTTGAAAAACCAATGCAAATCAACAATAGAATTTTCACAGGTTAGACGGCAAATTAAAGAGTTACTTGGCATTGTTGTGGGTAAAATTAAAGCTTGTAAGTTGATTTTCTAAATAGATAACAATGGAACATGATTGTTAAATTGCTCTACAGCTACAAGGCAGATTAAATTTAAATTCCTTATAAAATTTAAGCGATTGTGACTGCCAAGGCAGATTAAAATATAATGTGGGGGTTGCCTTAATGTTATTACTATTAAAGATTTTAAGTTGATTCAATGAAAAATGATTGATAAGTCGCTTTACAGTCTATAGGGTAGATTAAATTTAAACTGCAAACATGTATATGCATATACCAAGCTAATATTTAAGAAATTTTGACTGCCAAAGCATATTTAAAGGCCCGGCAATTATTAACAAAAATAGTGACCCTCAGCTACAATTTGCAGATCAAACAGGCAGATTAAACTTATTTATAATGCAGAAAAAACGCTTGTGAAAAAGTTGAGATTAACTTGCGGTTGTGGGGGTTGGCCCAATAGCGTATATATAGTATTTTTTGTTGTGTCGCTGGGTGGGCCAGAGTGTAGTGTTTTTTATGACATGCCAAAAAGTGTTTGAGTGCCATTAAGTCCGCTGTTCGCACCCGCCATTGACAAACATCCTTTGGCCGGGCAGTCAATCAGCATGCGGTTGACCACTTCTCTCTCTCTCTCTCTCTGTCTGTCTCGCCGTCCCTGCGGGTCCTTCATCCTTTGCATGTCATCAAGTTCATAATTAGCTTAACCCCCCTCCAACCCACCCCCGCCCTCGTGCGTAATCCTTTGCCCAATACATCACTCAGTCAGTCAGCCAGTCAGTCACACAATATTTTCAGGATTTTTCAACTCGTTAAATGTTCTCCCCCATTTCTGTTTCATTTTCACACTCACAAGAGTCCCACCGACCAAAAATAAAAAAAAACACATACATTTCGTTGCTGCAATGAATTACTGTTGCCGTACACTTTTTATGGTTTAATGTTTGCATACAAGAAACCCCAGACTAATTGGCGTAACGGTCCCTTCACCAAAATTAACAAAACAAAAAACTACTCTTTATGTGGGAGAAACGCTGTGACAACCAGAATATCTACTCGCAATACTCTTTGTTGGTTTTTTACTCCACATTCGATATTTCATTTAGAGACATTCATCCGCTCATTTGGCTTTTTGAGGCGAAATAAAAACAATTTCACAAAATAAACAAAATGTTAATCATGCAAATCATAAAATATTGTCATGCAAAAAGAACGCAACGAGACCACAAATAAATTTAAATTGATTTACAAATGCCAGCGCTAAAGTTTATGGGAGAGAGTCAACAAAATGTATATATTTCTGATATTGATATTGAGCAAAAATACAAGCAGAAAAACAAGCGAAAAAGAAACACAACATTTTGCAATGTTTGGTGAATGTCCTATATGCCAATTGGTTTGAAATTCCCGTCCAAAATCCAAACCCAAAAACCCAAAACCCGATTCGATTCGATCTGATTGATGTACTTTATATGCAGCCGCTGTTTGAGAACAATCGATTTTGATTTTAATTTATTCGCTGAATTTATTGTGTGCACTGAGAACTGAACTGAAGTCCCGTCCCCCCGGTCCACCCGGTCCCCCTGTATCCTTGCAAATCACTTTCTGTATCTGATGTATGAAGGTAAAGCGAGTCTGAACATTTGACGGATGCTCTGCGGCGCTGTATCTATCGGTGGGTTAATGTGATTGAAATCCTGGCAGGAATAATCCGCTGAGGGCATGACAGCTTTGTCTTGTCAAAAATTTGATATTCCCGGCTCGCGTCGCAGATTTTTGCACAAAATGAACAGTCCCAAAGAGGAGTATCCTATTTTTGGCAGGATACTGCGGAAGAGGAAAAGCGCAAAAGGGGTTGCACGTACTCTGCTGCAGATTTTAATGAATGCACAAGGCAGTGGAAACCGGGAAACGGGCAGGGCATAAGGCGGGGGCGAAATTGGCAGAAAATTTATTAAATGCTCACGTATACAAATCCTTTACACAAAACCGAAAATTCCTGCAGCTGACAGAGGACAGACGACGCACAAACAGCAATTGTTTACCCGGAGAACAATAACTTTCACAGGATACGTTCGCTCGCAACTCTTGTCCTGGTTCTGGTTCTGGTTCTGCTTCTGCATCTGGATATGGTTGTGCTCTCGATTTTGTTTTTGGATTCAGTTACGGATTCAGATTCAGATTCGGTTTATGTTTCGCTTTCGCCCGCTGATGTATATGCACAATATGTATGCATAAAATAATCCCTTTATGCTCGGCACAACAATGTCCGTGAAATGCAAAACAATAACACAGAACTAACGATAGCGGTTTCCCCCTCTCCCCTGCAAAACTTGCATAGGCTTTGCATTAACATAATGCGCAGGCAACTCGAGCACGGCCTCGCTTGCTGCTGCTGCTGCTCCTCCTCCTGGCCCACGTGTCGTATGCGCATTGTGTGTGCCCCTCGGGGCTGCATGGCCATATCGCCATCCGCCAACCGCCAACCGCCAACTGCTATCCTCTGGCAACTGTTGTCCGCAACTTTTGTTGCCAGTTGATTTAAATGCCGCATCCACCAAACAAAGAGCCGGGGCCCGCTTCGATAAAAGGTGTTTTTTATGGCCAGGTGCACCATCTAAACTTGTCTAAATGAAGCATCAACGGGGGGAAAAACCAAGCCGAGGACTTTAAGGATTTCTGCATAAAAATGATATGCTAAACGCAAACTACAACTCACAACAAATAATTAGCTTTGCCCAAAAATACACTCACATAAAACGTGCCCTATATAAATCCCCTTGCATATTTGTATAATAAACTAAGTAGAATTATGACCACAAATGTTTGGCCCGGACTTGTGAATCTATCCATTAATCTATCCATCCATCTCGGATAGAGTTGACTGCCAGAAAAAATGAGGAAAATAAATGGGACGCCTATCTTCAAGAGGGTAGAGTTGAAGGGGGGGAAAGGATACAGCTTGTGTATATAGTAATACCGTCAACTTTTCATTCTCGTGCATTGTACATTACTCTTGCCTTAACCTTAGCGAAATATGCCAACAATTTACTTTAAGTTACTTTTTATGTACTTAGTGGCCTGGCTTTGTTATTATTATTGCTGCTGCTGTTGTTGTTGTGCTCGGCCCCAACACAGAAATCCTTTCGCCAGACCTTTGGACTTTTGCCCAAGGAGGAGTCTTCCTTCCAAGGCACTCGCCGCCTGGCGTGCGTTTTCCTTCAGTTTTCCGCTCCTGTTTCATTTTCAGTTGAAGTTGCCGTTTCTGTTTCTGTTTCTGTTTCGGGCTGTGGCCCATAAAATTTATGTTGCTTCATTCCTCAATAATTGCATAGCTCAGTAAATTTTAATGCAAGCGGTCATAAATAATTTCGTTTTGTGTTTCGTTTACGTTTTGCGTTTTTGCGTTAACGTTTTGCGTTTACGCCAGAGCTAAAAAATAATTTATACTCAACGTATACTGTACGCTAAGTAACTGAGTCTGTTTTTGTGTATACTGTAAATGGTGGCCACTGTAGGGCTACTAAAGTTCTGAACAAGGAATGAAATTGGCCGCCACGGCATTCCGGGCCAACCTTCCACTAAAACATGCATTTCTGCTTGATATTTTCTTTTGACTCCGACTGCGACTGCGACTGCGACTCGGCAATCCGCAATCCGCAATCTGTTTTGGGACCTCTTGAAATACGAAAAACCTCGCGTGATATCCATGCAGTTTGCAAAAGCAAGTTAGCGTGATGAGCATGAATCTGTCAGCGAAACTCGATGAACTGCAGCGGGGCGATCGACACCTGGAGACGACAGTCGCCTTGTGCGAGATTCGCACGCAGCTCCAGGAGCTGACCAAATCGGTGGAGAGCTGCCAGAGCGAGGTTTCCGAGGTGAGTTTGCAGTCCTGCAGTTGCCATTAATTAGCAAGGCTATAGCCTCTATAATTAGCATAATGAATAAGGTGTCACTTAATTAATATATTACTAACTTATACCTTTTGGCACCTTATTTTATATTCCGTGTTATGCTATGTAATTTACATCTATGAAATGGAAACAATATTTTGTAGGTTCTTTTGGAACCATAGATACCTTTCTACACATCCGTAAAGTGAAATTTAGCTGGAAACTAGATTTGAAATAGATTTGTACAAGTTGATACGTATTAATAAATCTTAATCCTGATCTTATATGGAAACTAGAAAGGCTATATTTGTATTATTTAAAGTAAATATTAAATGCAGAGCTCCTTTATTGCTTCAACTCTACTAACATGTAATTCTATACTTCCAATGTGAATCTGGAAATTCCAAGATATCCAACATAATTTCTTTAATTACATTAAACATTCAAACTATTTAAGTGTTATAATAAATATAAACCTAATATCTGGATTACTTTTCAAACCAATGTAATTACAAACTTTCAAAAATCAATAGGGATAAAGATACTAAGGATAAGATCCCAATGATGTAGAAAACTCCTGTAAACAATTTAATAAAAATTCCCCAAAAATCGCAGGTGAAACGCGACATGGTGGCCATCAAGCACGAACTGGACACCGTGCAGCAGGTGAAGGAGGAGATCGAGGAGCTGCGCGAATACGTCGATCGGCTGGAGGAGCACACGCACAGACGGAAGCTAAGACTTTTAGAACAAGTTTGTAGCTTAAATTATTTGCCATGTTGTGTAATTAAATACTTGAATTTCATTTCTCTATTCATGTACAAACCGAAACACCAAGAACCAACAACCAGACAACTAACAACCCAGAGCCAGACAACCACACAACCACCCACCCACCCAACCAACACCCAACTAACCCACCGAACCCGAACATCCATCCACCCAACCACCAAACTGACAGCGAAAACTGCTACCAAATGGTTCGGTTTCAGTTTTGGCCTCCACTCAGAAAAATACTTATCTAAATTATATGCAAATTTCCATCAAAAAACCCAAAAAATTCTAAGTTTTAGATAACTATTTTTCGAACACACTCTACACGTACAGACGGCTTCTTCATCAACGTATTTTAAAGGAACTCTTTTGTATTATTTACTTCTTACTTTTGTAGCACTAAATTGAGCAATAAATTTGAATGAATTTAAGCAAAACACGTTATAATTTTGTTTTATTTAGTTTATATTTAGTTATAAGTTAAGATTCATCCATACACACTCGCATTCATCAGAGTTTGGACTTTTGAGTTCGTTCTGCCTGAGTTTCAATTAGCAAATTGGCCCCAAATCCAAGGAGTAAGCCTTTGGTTTCCTTGCCGCACACTCGTTTGCAAAGCGTTTGATGGACCCGCCCGCACAGCCCCCCACCGTATCCCTCCACTCCGCCCCGCCCCCGGCCCCGGCCCCATCCCCCTTGAGTCAAAGTACACCACTAATGTTATCCTAATGGACACAACTTGCAGGGTCTCACCTTCTTCCTCACCTACTCGATATTCTCGGCGGTGCTGGGCATGCTGCAGTTCGGCTACAACACCGGCGTGATCAATGCCCCGGAGAAGAACATCGAGAACTTCATGAAGGATGTGTACAAGGACCGCTACGGCGAGGACATCAGCGAGGAGTTCATCCAGCAGCTCTACTCGGTGGCGGTCTCCATATTCGCCATCGGAGGCATGTTGGGCGGTTTCAGCGGCGGCTGGATGGCCAACCGCTTTGGCAGGTTAGTGGTTGTAAAAAATCAGGGAATACAGTATATATACGCACCCTTTGAGGCAAAAAATGTGAAGCTTCAGTTGAATTTAATTTGATTTATCATTGCACAAGGTGACCGCAGCTCTTTTTTGTACAATCTATTTAATATCAACGGACATCCTTTTTTTATTGACACTTTTTTTGACACTTTTTCACATAAAAATGAGTACAACAAATGCAAGTTTAATAACATTTTATTATTAATCAAGTCATTTAATTAATACACACAAAAATCCGCACACTTAGACGCTAAAAAGATTTATTGATAACATTTTAATTGCAACTAACTAGGTACAAAAAAATGACCTTAATAAATCATGTTTATTTTTCGCCTAAGCTTGTTTTTTGATAGTGTGTATCCCATTTTATTGCACTTACAGAAAAGGCGGCCTCCTGTTGAACAACGTGCTCGGTATTTCCGGCGCCTGTTTGATGGGCTTTACCAAAGTTAGTCATTCCTATGAAATGTTATTCCTGGGCCGATTTATCATTGGTGTTAACTGCGGTAAGCCCCAAAGCTCTCTCACACACACACACCCCATAAAAAGTGCAATCATTTAAACAAATTAATGCCATTTAAACATTTAAACGCAGGCCTGAACACGTCGCTGGTGCCCATGTACATCTCGGAGATAGCGCCACTGAATCTGCGCGGTGGCTTAGGTACTGTTAATCAATTGGCTGTGACTGTAGGTTTACTATTATCCCAAGTGCTGGGCATCGAGCAGATCCTGGGCACCAACGAGGGCTGGCCCATCCTGCTGGGCCTGGCCATTTGTCCTGCCATCCTGCAACTCATCCTGCTGCCCGTCTGCCCCGAGTCCCCCAGATATCTGCTCATCACCAAGCAGTGGGAGGAGGAGGCCCGCAAGGGTGAGTCCTAATTTATGCATACAATTTAAAACTATATTTCAACTAACCAGCACAAAGAATATCCCGGGAAATGCTGTAAAAAAAACGCTAAAAGTCGCTTTAGAAATCCGCCATGGATTATTTTGATTTAATGGCGTTATTAATGCAGGTTAATTATGTTCTAATTTAGAGAAACATTAATAGTTAATGTATTCATAAATAATTCCCTTTTTGTGCCCAGGTTGGGGGTTAAATGCATGGCTTATGGCATTGCAAATTTAACATGTTTATTTATGAAACTGCCAACATATTTTCCCCTAAAGCCCTGCGACGTCTGCGAGCCTCGGGATCCGTGGAGGAGGACATCGAGGAGATGCGGGCCGAGGAGCGGGCCCAGCAGGCCGAGAGCCACATATCGACCATGGAGCTCATCTGCTCGCCCACCCTGCGCCCGCCCCTCATCATCGGCATCGTGATGCAACTGAGCCAGCAGTTCAGCGGCATCAACGCCGTCTTCTACTACTCCACCTCGCTGTTCATGAGCTCCGGCTTGACGGAGGAGAGTGCCAAGTTCGCCACGATAGGCATCGGCGCTATAATGGTGAGTTCCAAGGCGGAGATACTCGTACAAAGATTCCGGAAATTCATACCCACTTTCATTTTTCGTTATCATTTTTTCCTTCTAAAGGGGGTTTTTCTATGATATTTAAGACTTTATATTTAAAATATGAAGAACAGTTTTATTTCCAGTAAATTTGACTACCACTTATCCAAGTTCTCGTATATCTCTTCTTCTATAGAGATCCCAATCCCTAGCATTATGAAATCCTCCAAATCAATTATATTCGGTGCTCTAAATAAAACCCTTATCATAATTTCTAAATACAATTTAGTAGGGACAAGGAATATGTATATTATTATAAGTTATCTCTATTATAATAGAGTCTTTTCTATATAACACATGAAAATAACACCATTGTTTATTAAATTTATAAAGCGTTAAGATTAAAGAACCATCTAGGGTAAAGAACTGATGGAGATGTTATGGTTCACTTTTAACATAAGGTCAATGCATTATTCTTAGTAGCTTTTTAATAAGAAAATGTTTTCACAGTGTCTGCATTTTTATACCATTTAATTAAAAACCTACAAAACAGCTTTAAAACTTTCTCAACTTCTTTTGTGAATAAATGAAAACCCACTTCTGAAAGTTTCTGCATACATTCCCCAAAAAGTGAAACAGAAATTCGCAAAAGTTTGAGGCACAAAATTAATATTTTATTTCGCCTTCAGGTTGTTATGACCCTCGTCTCCATTCCGCTGATGGATCGCACTGGCCGGCGGACGCTGCATCTCTACGGACTGGGCGGCATGTTCATCTTCTCCATCTTCATCACCATCTCGTTCCTGATCAAGGCAAGTATAGGGCTTTCCAGGACACTAGGCCACTGCTCCCGCTCCAGTAAATTTGAGTCATGCCTGCGAATGCGAATGTCCCTGTAAAAAGCTTGCCTGTTTAGCAATTTTTCTGTTGACTTTCCATTTGTTTGGAGTTTGTTGCCCTTATCCCCGACCCAGATCCGTTTAAAATTTAGTAAGTGAACGCATTTGCATATGATTTTGAGAGGCTAGAGAACCTCAATATACGTAGTATGTATATCCCCCCCAATATCCTATTCGCACTTCGCCCCCAAAAAAAGGCAAAGTGCGTGTGTGTTTATAAATATTTGAATATTGATATAAATATTTTATGCATGAAGTTGTGTTTAACCCCCAAAAGAGCCCCCGAACAGAAACAAAACAAGAAAAAAGTCAAAACACAGTCACACTCAACACCCAAATGCATGGCATGACAGTTGTCCCGCGCGTATTTCTATAAATTATTGATGTGAGATATATTTGAATTTATAACAACTTGAATTTATGGCTCTCCCTCAGCCACTAAGTGTCTGCTGTACCCTTTTTTGTGTGTTTTATTGATGCATTGCATTTAAGTCATAGAATGTTTTAATTTATAGGCCAACGCTTGGTCGCTTTAGTTATTAATTATCCGTTTGAGCCTCCCAGCAGCGATTTGAAAATACATATGTTTAAGCAGATTGTTCTCCATGCATGAGATGAGCTTTGGAATGCTTTAGTTTTGTGTATATATTTTTTAAGTAGCTGAAAACATTTTAAACACTTTTTGCACGTTGCTTGCCTTTAGATGAATTTTCTTTGATTTAGTTGCCTAGGCTAAGTTGTTGCACTCGCTGGCTTTGCTTTTTGAAGTTTTTGACCACAATCCAGGCACTTGTCTTTTGTTGTTAAATCAACAATAATGAAAGGCAACTGCTGGACTGAAAATATCAAAGTTAAGCCAGCCTGTGCAACCGACCCGCCCCTGAATTCTGCTATTCTCGACTTGGCAGGCTTTTGCCCCACAAAACACTCACTCGAAATCAGTTGACGAATTCGTTCAGTTTATGATTTATGTTTGTGCTTTTATTTGAACGCTTGATCAGGCCACGACTAGAAGCAAGCCCACACTTTGTTCCAAAGGCAAGCAAACGTTTTAAAAAAAACCAAATCAATCAAAAGATCAAAGTACACTACTCTGCAAAAAGTTTTTCGGGCACCAGATCCACTAAATGTAAAAAACAAAACAAAACCAAAATCAGATGAGAAAATAGAGCAGAGCACTGCGCTGAAACACTCACCAGAAGCTTCCAAACAGAAATACACAGTCAAAGTCTTTTTAATTTAATTTGGATCTTATGATTTCTGTACTTGTGTAAGATATATAAAGTATTCTACTTAAACTACAACTAAGCATTCCTAAGCATTCAACGCCAGAGAAAAACTCAAGCAGCAGTTCGGGTCGCAGGTGAATTCTTTGAGAACCAAGAACCCAAGACCAGCCAGCTCGCCAATCTATTTGCTACCAGTACTCGTACTCTTCTCAAAAACTACTCTAACCAACTCATGCATAAATAGAGGTCGTCGTCAGGTTTATAAACTATATTTCAGAGACTTGTATTTATGATTTTTATACCGTTTATACCGAGGATTGTGATTTCACGAAAGAGTTCGTTGATCGCGAGTAGAGCGAAGAAAAAGCCTTTAAACGATTCGAGAATGCGAATACTATGCATTTTGTATAGGAGTTCTTTGGTTATGTGCAGGAAATGATCGACTGGATGTCCTATCTCTCGGTGGTGGCCACCCTCGGATTCGTGGTCTTCTTCGCCGTGGGTCCTGGCTCCATACCCTGGATGATCACCGCCGAGCTCTTCTCGCAAGGACCGCGTCCCAGTGCCATGGCCATAGCGGTGCTGGTCAACTGGATGGCCAACTTTGTGGTCGGCATTGGTTTCCCCAGCATGAAGGTGCGTCCGGGCCACCCAAATATCTCCACCTCCAACTAATCGCTACCTCCTCCCTTTGCAGACTGCTTTAGAGAACTACACCTTCTTGCCGTTTAGCGTTTTCCTGGCCATCTTCTGGATATTCACCTACAAGAAGGTGCCCGAGACCAAGAACAAGACCTTCGAGGAGATCCTGGCCCTCTTCCGGCACAACAACGGCAGGTATGTGACCCACACGACACCCCCCATCATTGTCATCCTCTGCACACGAATCATGGCAATTTGTCGAATAGTTCTCTCTCTCCCGAAACTCATAAACGAACTCGAAACCAGAAACAATAACATCGAATATGTATACCCTCCCAACATTACTTGGAAGTTTATTATGCGGTTGGCATTGCCGACAAACCTTGATTCACATTTCTTTGGTTTCCGTCCTTTTGGTTTTTCAAATTATCGTATATCTTTTGATTTGGCTGCACAATGAGTTTGAAAATAACCCTTTGCCTTGAACTACGTTCCATGTATGCCCCAAGGACTTTTCGAGATAGTAGACTGTACGGGTAAGTTGCATGACGTCACCAGCGGGTCTCTGTCGTTTATAAATTCCGAACCTAAATCGAATCCGATCCGATCCGATGCGTTTCGCTCTCCAAAACTGTTCACCTTTAAACCGTAGCTCGTTTTGCTGTACTTTATTTAGCCACTTTATGTACAAACAAAATATCCGATTAAATCCAAAACAATCAAGTTCGTATTGTGAATCGAAATTGTGAATTCCTGCGCTCAAAGTTTCTATCAATTTTTCGGCATGTCCTGCTTTAACTTTGCCTGACTCGTTACGTTTGTTACTCCAACTAAAAACTGGCTGCCGTTGAAGCAACATAAATAAGAATATAAACTCATATTTAAATACCCAAATATATAATTACAACTTAAATACTCTACTCTTCAACTCTCTGTCTCTCTCTGAATCTATACATAGCTATATCGTTACCTATACTACTTACTTTTATTGTAATTAAGAGTCGCATCTCATCAACTCAAATGTCATCTGATATCTCGGAATCGCTCTCATCGAGTCCTCAATCCCCCCTCATTGTCCATGATCAAAGTGAATTGGTTATCCTCTGGCAATTGTTGCTCATAATCCATAAGTCCACCCACAAACCACACACGAACACTGATTTTTGTTGTCTACCAATTTTAGCGAGGAAGGTGGCCATGAGAATAGCGCCACCACGGCGGATATTGAGTTGTCCCAGGGTGGTCCCGAGGGCGCCGAAAAGAGCTCCGCACACCCCAAAGCGCAGTAGAACCAGTGACAAGCCCCGCGACACTGCCCCTGATCAGTCCCAGTCCCCTCAATTAATTTATGAAACCCCCCCAAAGTCTCCCCACTCATTCAACAAATGTTTCCCCAGAGCCATAGATTTAGTGCTAGCTTAAATCAATTTTTCGTTCACAGCTTATGTATTATTTGAACTACAAAAAATAAATGTTATTTTCTTACAATATTCAGTTGGTTTTTATTTGTTTATCGCGCCTAATAACTTCCAAGCAGCAGTACCACAAACACTTTACAGATCCAGATCCAACAGCAACCGAAAGTCCTTTTGTGTTGTCAAACAGAGTCCAATAAACCCGAAAAAAAAACTCTCGAAATTGCTCTCATTAGTTGCAAAGAAATTAAATTTACCAAAATACGTTTACACTTAAAACATAATCGTAGAGTGTGCGAATTTCAGGAGTATGCTAAACTGCACAAATAGCTTGGAGCCACAAAGTATGAATTCTGGCATCGAGCATGCCGCCTTGATGGTATCCGAGGAGAAGACCCAACATGACTCACGTAAGAATCCAAAACACGCCTACGTTCCTACGCCACAATATGATTACGATTATGATTATAATTATGAATCCGAATCCGAAATCACCTGAAAAATCCCAACCACCCAAACACCTCGATTGCGTTTCCGTTTCACAGTCAAAGTAACCATTTGAGTTTTTAATTTTCTTGTTATTTGTTGTGCAAATTGCTCGAACGACACACCCAATATTTGCATATCCATGAACACATGTTGTTGTTAAGCAAACACAGGCCACAAATGTCCTCTAGGTAAACAAGGAGAACCCTAATTTAAAACATATAAACTTGTATACCACAGCACACAGTCATCTATGTAAATTTCTTGCCCAAACAACAAGTCGCATAATTAATTTTTGTTTCAAACTTTAAACCAAAAAACAAACTCGTCTTTTGGGACATCAAAACTATAGTTTTTTACCGAGCAATTAGCTAACACCTTTTCAGTTTTTTTATAACCAATCGAATACTCTATCCCACCCTACTAACCTCGGATCATCTCCACTCATTAATATAAATAAATGTTGTATCTAAAACTGTGTAATTATATGGTTTGCCTAGTATTTTCCTATACCCTTAAGTTGTGAATGCAATTATTTAATTTGGTAGCTGCTTGTTCTGGTAGACCTTGAAATTGTATCGTTATAATCTGTATTAAAAAATCTCTGCGTAAATTAACCATCTTGTATTATTTACTTCCATTCGGATAAATGAATTGTGTTCTAAATCAAACAATTTTAAAACATTGGAAACCACTCAAACCAAACCAAATCATCAAAACTGGACACAAACAATTGTATGTAACCAAAACTGCAACAAATCCGGCGAGAATATCCAAACTTGCATGAAATCGAAAACGAAACCAAAAACGAACACCTTACATTGCCTTGTAATAATAAAAGTGTTTGGTACGACCTCGTTTTCGCTGACGGTTGAAGGCATGGGTCCCTATCCGCTGAGCGATAGCACCAATCTCCTGGGTCCCGGATCGAGCAGCTACGGTCCGGGCGGAGTTCTGGGACTGGCCGGTTCTGGCTCCGTCTCCGGTTCGGGTGCGGGGCAGTGCTACACGAACTATGGCACCAATCTGCAAACGCCACAGCCGGCGAGAAAGTGCCACTACGACGAGATCGATGACTACAGCTTCCGGCGGCATTCGGCGCACGGCAGGATGTCATGTAGGTTGACCCAGCACCAAAGCTAGTCTCTAATTAAGCCACCAGCTATCGGGCCACCAGCCACCCGAGCCACTGCCACCAGAGCCACTTGAGCCACTCAAGCATTTACAAGACCAATGCCAACTGCACCTAAAACCATAGTAATACTAAGTAACCATACTATAAGTCGCTCATGCTGAGGCTTGGCCAGCAAACGAACCACTGACCGTTCGGTTGAGATCTGAAACAGTAGCTTACCTTTTGTTTCCTTTCGTTCTGTATCCCCTATATTTATAGTACGCAAGTGAAGGGGCAAACAACTGAACTGGGGACCAACTCTCAATATAAAGTAACAAGCGAAACCCGATTGGCTAAGTAAAGAAAACCAGCACCACAAAAGTATCTACACCCACTCGCTCAAACCACAGAAAGCGCCAAAGTGCCAATAATGCGTCCCAAAAAAAAAAACACACAAAATACAATACAATACAACGTTCATGGCAGTTGAGCCAGCAATCATACTCAAATCATTTAACCTCTGCATAGCCCTTTCATTTTAAATGCCAACTAATTAAGCCCCTAAAAACATCAAAGCCGATGTGAAAATCTGCCCAACAATTGGCAATTGCACGCGTCAGAGCGGCAAAAAAGTGCTCTAATGAAAATCATTTCAGTAAATTAATTAATCAATCAGTCCATCAATCAAGCCCCCGTTTTCGAGTCCATCAATGGAGCCATGTGAATGCGTTGTGTTTTATTTTGAGCATGAGCTTGCAAGTTGCAACTGAATTGCAGGCCAGTTTTTTGCGAACCATATACCCGTAGTACTGTACTGCATGCGTGTTATTGGCCTGGACTTTTTGCATGCACTCTCTCTTAATTAGCCGTAGTCAATGTAAGCAAAAACCTATAACAATAAACTCATAAACGTACTAACCGTCGACGAGAAGGCTACAATCCTGGCACGCTGTATTAATTGGTAATACCAACTTTTGCTTTTTGTTTGTTTGTTTGTTTGTCTGTTTTTTTCGCTGTATTTTGTGCTCGATTTGCTGAAACAGCTGCATCCGAGCGATTTTTAGACGGCGGCCGAAGTACACACCAGGGCCGGAGCGCTGCCTCTGCGCCCCATCACCCTCGTCAGCCTCCACCTGTCTGCCCGAGCAGCGGGCCTTGACTGAGGAGCGCCTCGCCTCCTGACTCTGCCAGTGTTCGTTCCATGAGTCGCGCTGAGGAGCAGCACCAGCATCAGCAGCAGCATCAGCAGCAGCATCAGCAGCAGCAGCATCAGCAGCAGCAGCATCAGCAATTGCAGCTGCAACACCACCAGCAGGTGCACCACCAGTCCCGCTATCCCACACACGAATACGTACACTGTAGCTATGAGAAGGAAGTCGTTTGTGATCAAGCCAATCCCCTAGAGCAGCCCGAACCACAGCAGCCACAGCAACAGCAACAGCAGCCGCAGCAGCAGCCATCGCATCACTGCCAACAGCAACGCAAGCACAGCCACAGTCCGCACCACAGTCGCCACACATCGCCGCACTCGCATTCGCACCACCATCACTCGCACCACAGGAGCCACCGCCGCCGTCGTCAGGGCAGCGGCAGCCTGCCGGGCGCCCATCAGGCCTCCTCCGGCAACCCGGCCGCCGGGGTGCGTCCCTCCATCTGCACCAGTCGCCGCCATCGCTCCGTGACCGAGTTGTCCTCGCACAACTGCCAGGACCCCGCCTGCTCCGATCGCGAGGTGCAGGAGATCCTCGTGCGCAAGACCTGCTGCAACACGGCCACCAACAGCTCGTCGCGCACGGAGCTGGCCCAGTGCTTCGCGGAGGATCTGTACGGCTCCTCCAGGCGGCCCAGCAGCTGCTGCACCAGCTCCGACTACTGCTACCAAACGGACTCCACCAGTCTGTACGGCTCCCGCTCGTCGCTGAGCAGGAACAACTCCATCAAGTCGGCATCGGCCCTGGTGAAGAAGCACCAGCACAGGAGCCAGCGGAGCCTCCTCCCCGAGCACCGGCACCCGAGCTACACCTCCATTTCGCTGCGAGGCCTGAACGCCAGTCGCCCAAACAGCCAGTTGGGCTCCCTCACCTCGATCTTCGATCGGGCCAAGAACATGGAGGGCCCGGAGCCGGGCTGTTCCCTGGAGCGTCAGAGCTCGAAGGGAGCGCTGAGCAGCACAGAGTTGCCGGAGTACGCCTGCTCGCCGTCGCCGATCCGCTGGAGCTTCCTCGCGGACGGCCGATCGCCGACAGAGCTCGAGGGAGCCGTGGGCGGAGAGGCTGCCGAAAAGGAGGCGAAGGAGGATGAGCTGGATGCCTGGCAGGTGCCAGAGCCGGAGCCGGAGAAGAAGCCCTGCAGGAAGATCACCAGCACCAGCACCACCATCAACAGCGAGACCTGCTGGAAGAGCACCACCTCCATTTACGACGAGGGACCCAGCACCTCGGCGGCGGCGGCCCGCAAGCGGAGGGGCAGCAAGGGCAGTCGCGGGAGCAGGGGCAGCCGGGGCAGCGGCAACAACTACCACTGCGAGTTCGAGGAGGAGGCCACCACGACGGTGATGTTCCACCAGGACGCGGGCGATTCGTACAACAATTGTTGCAGCAACAACTACAACTACATACAGTGCAACAGCTACCTGGACCAGGACCTGCAGATAACCAGCGAGGACATTCACCAGTACCTGTCCAAGGGCGATGCCACCGCCAGCGATATCCTGAACAACTCCAAGAACTATCCCTTCCAGCCCAGCAATGCCCTGGAGTTCCAATACAAAAACAACTTCCAGCAGGGACAGAATCTGAACAACAACAACACGAACACCACGAACACGGCCTCCAGTGATGCGGCCGAGTGCTTCCAGAGCTACCAGCGTGCCAGCTCCAAGGAAACCAACCTGAACCAGAGCTCCACGGAGCAGCTCTCGCCCACGAACATCAATCTCTCGACGAGCTCGAACAACATCAACATCGTGTTCAGCAGCAGCCTGGAGCGGAACGCCAACGAGGTGAAGTTCATCAACAATCGCGGAGGTGCCGGCTCCAGCGAAGTGGGTTGTGAGGGTCACCATGCGGGCTACCTGCCGTACACCTATCCCAGCTACGACTACACCAACATGTCCGGCAACTCGCACTTCGAGAAGCCCCTGGGCATCGACGAGCTGCCCAAGGAGTTTGCCGGCGCCCCCGGCTATGCCAGTGTGGGCGGAGGAGGCGCCTCCACGGCCAGTGAGCACTCCTCGTCGCTGCCCTCGCCGCCACCGCTGACCCACCACCAGCAGCTGCACCACTTCGAGTCCTTTGACGCCGCCTCGGAGCACACTTTGCTGGCCCAACCGATGTCGCCGGGTTCGCCGTTGTCCGGCTCGGTAAATCCCGCCGGCGATGATGATTTTGTGCAGATGCATCATTACCATCACAGCACCGCTTCTCCGCACCACAGCCACGCCCACTCGCATGCCCACCACCCCCACCACCAGCACTCGCAACACTCGCAGCACCCGCAACACTCGCACCACCAGCACTCGCACCACGCGTGCGACCTCGCCGAGGAGCAGTTCCGGCTGGGATCGGCTTTGAAGCGAGTGCGCAAGCGGGCACGCAAGTACACCGACTTCCTGCGCAAGAAGTGAGTGCCGGGCCAGGACTGATCCTGCGTCCGCAACCTGCCTCCTCCTTCCCCTCCGTAGATTCACCCTACTTTGGCCGCAAGTACCTGGTGGTCTCCAAGCGCCGCTCCCAGAGCCTGGACGAGGACTAATCGCGATGGCGTGGCAATAGCCCAACCCCCAAGGAGCAGCAGCGGCCATCACAAGATATTTAATTACACTGCCAAAACGAGGAGGAGATTCGATGTTTACATTTAGTTTTGCTAGGCCAAAGAAAACTCTATTGAGAGCGAGAACAAACCACTGGCACTCCGTGGCGGTAAGTGGATGTTTTTGATTGGAAAATCAATTGATTTCCCGAGGAAAAACATCCGTTCGCCCGCCAAGCACATTCACACATAGCTACAACATGAACACCACACAAGACACACAAAAGTGGAAGATGAACAACGACTATTTTAAATAATGCAGCAAAGTACTTATGCTAACAGTGCGTATACATAATAGCAGAGTTAGGGCAAACACATTTGTATATTCAACTTATACATTAAGCGAAGGTTTTGAATTTGCATATTTAAATTGACTAAAAACGAAAAAAAAAAACAAAATAAAACATAAAACAAACCCATATAGATAAGAGCCAAGGCAAATGGAAATAATAATGCACACACCTACTCAAGCCTAGATGATAGTTGAGAAAAACGAAGAAAAGTCAACCAATCTAACATACCAGTTATAGGGATATAAGAGCGTAAGGATGCAAAGGATCTGATCGGAGCAGCGCCACAAGATTTAGAGTTTCAGCAACTGCGAAAGCAACTTAATAATAATATTAACCATTAATTAAACCCAAAAAAACGAAGTAAACGAAGATCGAGATCAAACAGCAAAGTGAACAGCAATTGTAGTTTGGCACACTAAATGCAAAGTTTAAAGTTACAAAGGAAGTTACAAAACCGAAAATTAAATATTAAAAGGAGTTAAGATTACACACCATAATGTGGAGAAAGAGAGAGAGTTTTGTTAATATGTTTTTTTGATAAGCGCGTTTTTATGATTAAACGAGTTTCTTCAGGGACTGCTTGCGATTTTTGTAATAAAGCAATAAGCCGTTTTGCTCAAGGATCAAACACCTTTCCGTTTCTCCAACTCCCCCCCCAAGGTTAGTTTTCATTTAAATTAAAGAAGGGATGCCACATTAGACATCCCATGATGATAGTCATATTTTCCCTGATAGAGAGATATTTCCCGAATATCCTCTGGTTCATTTTCAATCAATTATCCCCCAACAACTGTCTTCCAATTATACTTTCTAGTCGTATCTCTCTAGTCTCAGTTGCTCTGTTTCGAAAGTGAACAAGGATTAAACAAAAGAATGAAAACTGATTGTAAACTAAGCACTCGAACTTAATTTAATAGCCGTTGAATCAGACGTACCTTGCGTGAGAACAAAACGAGAAATTGTAAATAACTGCTGTTGATTAATTAATAACCTAATTTACGACTAACTAAACTAACTAAATGAACATACATAATTTGTAGACACATTAGCCGAGGCGAATCATTATGAATTAGTGAACCGAAAATAATAAATATAAATGCACTGCCAAAAACAAAGGTTTTAAGTCAAACGAGAACAAGAACAACAAAATAAATAGGACGATGTGGTGGAGTTCGCAAAACCAAAATGAAAACCAAAACTGCTGTAAATATAAGAATGAATACATATAGAGAAATCATAGACATTTTTTAAAGGCACATTAATTAACGAGGAGCATGCAATTTGCAGATTTTTTACATTATTTTAATGGAATAAGCAAAACAATAATGAGTTAAACAAACAATTACGAAACCAAAATAATTAAAGCGTTTGAAAAAAAAGCGACAAAAACCATTGCCAAGCGGCGACGCGATTTTGTAACAAAATCAAAAGACAAAATGTTAACATTGCGTAAAGTTAAAGGGAGGAGAAAAATATACAGAACAAGAACAACACTAGCACGACACCGGAAACGGAAGCGAGTTGTAAGCGGACGGACTGGTCTTAAGTTGTGTGCACTATTCGACCTGTAAATACCAGAAGATCAGCCAAGTAACTTGAACAATTAGCCCCAAATAACCGGAGAATATCCAAGTAATAGACGAAGGAGAGAGTTACCCAAAAAAACAGGCAAACCCTTTTAAAGTTCACGTAGCAAACTCACAAACAATTACCGGAAAAAAACCTAGAACTTGGGAAAAAAAACGATAATCACAGAAAACCCAAACCAGCTGCAAGAATTAGCAAGAGGCCGTTTGAACTATATAGCAGAATTAACACAATTATACAATGACATTATACCCTAGCCGTGTTATTTATACGATTTTTTTACCTATTTGTATTTTAGTTTGTGGCTCGGACCTGAGCGATCCACGAGATATGTTCTAGCATTTGTCATAGCCACATATAGTTGTGTACATAACTAGTTAAAATTGTGCATACAGAGCGGTTATCTTAAGCATATAAATACACGAAAAGGTGAATATTAGAAACACGGTGACACTCAGATACAGACCCAGACACTCAGACACTCGGAAACACAAGATACAGATACAAATTCTGATCGATTGCAACAAAGATTTGCACTAGGAATGGCAGTAACAAGGAGAAGTAACGAGGGCAATGCGCGCAAAATAATGCGAAATAATAATTATTATTATTAATATATAAACAATAAACTTGAACTTAGGTATATGATTCTGAATTTAAATAATTTTTAGTAAAGCAGAACAAACGAAACCGAAACTCTAAACACTTGAATGAAATTAAAAGACAACTTATTAAAAACCAAATACAAATAAAAACCAAAAACAAAAAACCATTGATGAATTAAGTAAAGTAAATTGCTCAATTTAGCAAAGAGTATAAATAAAGAATTATACGTTAAGTAATAATTTCAAAATACCTGCCGCTCTTTTTCTTCTTTGGGAGGGCAAAAGGATATTCTATCGATGACAATCGATAGACCGGCGCAAGTGCACCACTGCGCATGTCCTGGACAAGTGTCAAAAACTGACACTTCTGTGAGCTTCAAGTGTATATACTCGTACCTCTGAAAGGGTGTGTAAACGAACTGGCTTTGGGCTAAAATGGCAAGCGTTTGGAGCGTCTGAAACATGCTAACTGCCCTGCGTCGCAAAATTCGGCTCGGAATGCAGCGCACGGTCCTAATTGCAGTCCTCCTGGCTGTGGGCATCTTCAGCTATGCCTTCCTCAACCTCAAGTTCTGCTTCAAGTTGATGTCCCACCGGAGCCTCAACCTCATGGTAGTGTTTGCCATTAATTTGTCCAATTAACACACTCACCCAGATTTCAATCATCCACCGGTTCAGTGCCAGAAATTCGAGAAACATGAATACAGCGGCTCTCTGTGCGAGGAACTTTGCGGCCCTCAGTCTTCCTTCGACAACTTCCAGTGTCCCTTGAACGACATGAAAACTATCCTTTTCACAGCCGAAAAAAATGGTGATATGTATGCGGTGAAGGTAGGTCCGGGTTTCTCCCCCTTTTCCGGCTTTTTCACATAGTTTTTCCTCTATTCTCTGCAGCTGGCCCGGCACAACGAGGATGAGTTGAGTTGGACCAACAGCAAGGGGGAGGCTATTTATCCAAAAATCGAGGAGTTTCATGAGATTGTAAAGCTGCATATCATACTGGCCTATAATGTCACCCTAGATGATAATATGGTAAGAACATTTCAAGGAAAATTCAAAAAAAAAACACATGAAACCTTTTTTAAATTGATATTTTAAGATCCGTGCCCTGGTAAACCAGGAAATCGCCGATGACAACTCCCAGCAGATGGTTAGCTTTTGGAGGCTGTTCAAGGATAACAACTACATGATGGGCAAGCTCTTCGACGAGGAGTCCATTTTCCCAGCCGTCTTGGGATCCTGCGGGCCCTACTATGCCACCGAAGGATTGGAAATAGTGCAGTCGAATCCGAGCATAATGCAGTATCTGTAGGTTAAGTTACAACATAGACAATACCCATATAAACATATGTATTCCCCTAGGGCGTCGAATCGCTTGCAGCGCTTGAAGCACGCCCTGAACATCATGGAGTACATTTTCCGCTTGGACGAAATGAAGCCGGAGCCGCTGAAGATGTGCAAAATGCAGGTGAATCGCTTTGGCACCACGCCGGAGCGCAGGCTGAAGTACCAGAGTGCCGAGCACGTTTACCCGGAGAGCCAGCTGGACAAGAGACTGTCACGCGGAGTGAAGTGCCACACCAGCCAGGACTGTCACTTCCACTCCTGCATCGGCATGTGCGACGAGGAGCACAAGTCCTGCAGCCACATTCAGCAGAACAACAACTTCCAGATCTTCTGCGAGCACATCCTCCTCGGCGGCGGGACCTTCCAGCCCGGCCTCCTCAGCGGAGTGCGGCTGTCGAAGCCGCTGCAGAAGCTCGTCCGGATGTGCATCCAGCCGCCCAAGGAGCATCAAATTGCGGGCCGGCATCTGGCCCCCAATGCCCAGCTGGCTCTGAGGATCTACAATGAGCTGAAGCAGCTGCATCAGGCGGCGGCAACGGCGGCAGGATCCGAGAATTCAGACGAGGGGCCAGGGCAAAGGGGCGTGTGAATGCGAGAAGGAATTGGGAGGAAATTAGTAGACTAGTAGATCAATTGGATGGCTTGCTCAAATTGGTAGCATTTTTACAAAATAGTTTTAAATAATTGAAGTCGAAATAAAACGAAATATGCTTTTTATGAATCCCTAAAAAATGCTTTTCAATTGTAGAATTTTAATTTACTTACCGTTTCTACATTTACATTTGGCGCTAAAATATCTACATGACTTTACCTTACACTGGTTTTACCTTACATTTCCTTGACTTTACTTTTTACTCGACTCTTACGCACGATTTTCAAAATCTTTCCGCCCTTTCAGAGTGAATACTTTGCTTTGTTTATTCAGCTACTTTTGCTTTATTATTTAGTTTGAAAATTTTAAATTCAGATTACATGCTTTGTTTTTGGGTACATACAATTTGCATATTGATTTCTGGATATATATTCATATTTTGCCGCATTCACCGATTTTCCAAATACCGAGGGGGAAAATATGTGGCCGCTTAGAGCCCGGTTAGCTGCTTGGCTTACTTGGCTAAAACACAGATTAACACATTTTACTTCATGCTGTTCGCATTGCACGGGCGTACATTATGTCGTATATTGTAGGTATAGTATATATATATATGTTTAGGTTTACGTTAATGTTTAGTTAGAGTAATTTGATAAACTAAAACACACACATTTTCAATTACCACCACATTTATCTAGAATCTCCATGCTCCCCTCGGGGATTCGGACTCGTAACGCTTTAAGTACAACAATTAGTTAATTGGTAAGTGCCAATATCATATATATAAATTGTATGTCTATGCATATTCGAAAAAAGAGCTCAGTATGTTACATGTTACGATCGATCGGTTGCTTGCTTGGTTGGTTGGCTTCCTGTGTGTGATTTCATTCAAGTTATAGAGTATACAGTGCAAAAATGTAGAAAATGTGAGTTGCTTCTGTGCGTTTCCTCGTCTTCCGGATCAGTTTTGATCCCTCGATCCGATCCTATCCGATCCGTCGTCGCGACTTTAACATTTAATTACGAATTATGCCGGAGGTTCGTTTCACAAATTTATGTTTGTAAAAAAATACATTTCGCGCTTCGCCTCGCTTCCTACTACTCGTACATACATTTAGCTATGCTAAATCATTATTGTTATTCATCGCTTTGATATATTCAAATTGCATTCATGTTCCAGACTGTTACCGGTGTATTCGAGTGCTTACATATTTCATTCAGATAGTTGGCTGATAGTTTTCAGTGAGATAGAGAGAGTTGGGTGCAAAAATCGATTCGAAAGTTTTGTGTGAACAACCGCTTAGTAACTTCGTCTCGTGCTTTATACATTTAAGTTGTTTGTCTAATCAAATCCTGGTCCTGGTTGGCGCTTACTTTGCTTGACAGATACATAGAGTTATAGAGACATAGCATGCATATTCCCTGGCCGATTGTGACTTATCCTTTGTATGCTACACTGTACATTATCCTTACTGCCTCCTTAGTGCCAACTAACAACAACGCACAGACACCAAAAAGATAACTATGTATTCGGGTGATTCTTGTTTCAGAAGGTCAACTGAAAAAGTAAATAAATTAACGACCAAAAAAAAGGAAATTAGATTACAGGTTTTTATTCTGTTTGCATAATTTAAAATTAACATAATTATAAACTCAGGCTGGTGTAGAACTTAGTGTTTCTGGTTTTTGATTACGTTTAAAGCTTACATACACTTTTATTTGTAAAACATAAAGTACAAAATACGTTTTGCATTGCAGTTTACCAACTAAAGTCACGCTTAAATTATTTCACGATCCAAGTTACGTTTAAATTATGATTAACACATTAGCTGTTAATCTAGGTCTAGTGGTTTGGAACTAAAACTAAAAGTACAGTACAGTATACGCGTAACGTAGTTTTACTCTTAACTCGGCTTTGCTATCTGAAATCTGCGTTTCATGCGAATACAACAAATACGAAACGAAAATTTATAAATTGCTTTTGATTCTGAGTTGTGAATGTTCTCCATTAGCTTTAAAGTAAGAGCAACAGAGAGTCTAAATTAAGTTAAAAAATGCACGCAATTGTAAGTATAGAAGGTATTCTTGAGCATATAATACTTGGCGTTTCATATACACAAATCCGGTAACGGAAACGGAAATGGAAACAGAAATAGAAACAAAAACGTAAGGAAACGAATCGAAATAAATACATAGAACGGCTCAAAACCTAGTCACTAAAAGGTATGTGTTCGTATTCTCTGAACGCAGATGAGGACAAATAAATAAATTACAAGTTACATACAAATTAGGATTGAGTATGCGGGTTGTGTGTGGTGTATGGTTCGGTGAGTGAGCAAAACTAACAATAAACAGACGCACAGACGAAACACAAGCGCGAGGTGGCGGTGGCAGCAGGCGGACGGCAAATCCTTTTCCCCAAAACACATTACAATATCATCGCTTTCTCCAGCCCTTGCCCTTGCCTTGCCCTGCCCTGCCTTGTTTTGCTTTGCTTTTCCAGCTAGGAAAGCTTAGCTTTTTGTTTCCTCTGGTGGAATTTAAGTGTTTTTGTTTTTGGTTGACAGCGGATTGGAGAGCATGATGGCCAGGTCGTTCTGCTGCTGCAGGATCTTGTTCAGCATGTCGCGCCAGGACGCATAGCTTTCCTGTGTCGCCGCTTGGCAGATCATCGTCACCTCGGGTATCTTGTTGGGGTCCGTCGAACGGATTTGGAACCGGCAGTCGCCCAGATCCTTCATCTCCATGTGATTGAGCTAAAAAGGCAAAGAAATATATCCATTAATAAATAACCAAACTTTTGCAAGCATTTAAATAACTAAGGATAAGAGGGGGATCAATTAAAGTAGTCAATTTCTTGAAACATTACCTGTATGTGCGACCGGTACTTGTAGTTGGGGTCGGTGAACTGGTTCTTCGCCTTTTCGATGTCCGCAAAGATGACGATCTGCTGGAAGAGGAAGACCTGCAGCTCCCGCTGCTTCTGGCCCGCTTCCGCCACACAATTCATGGGCCCCTGCATCAGCAGACTGCCCTGGGCGGTGATGTTGCCATCGAAGTCCTTCAGGTTGTTCAGCACCACCGTCATGTCGTCCACGGTCTTCACCACGCCCTTCATCTGCTTGTAGGCATCCTGCAGCATGGGCAGCTCCTTGTAGAGCCCGGCGCGTTCGGTGGCCCTAATGATCTCCTTGATTAGCAGCTCGTACTTGGTGATGCGCTGCACCGGCTTGATGATCAGATTGCTCAGCTGGAGAGACATTTTGTAGTTTATTAGTGAAACAAGCCTTGTAATGATTGCTGTTTGAACTCACTTCAAGCCGATGTCCCAGCTTCCTGCGTATGGCATCGAAGTAGTCATAATGCTCGGCCACAATGTACTCGGAAAGCGGTTTGTTGCTGCAGAAGGTGTAGTACAAAGCGAACTTCGAGGCCGAGCGCTTGATGAGCGGTCCCAGATCCGCCGGCGACTTCTGGCAATTGCGCAAGGCCCTCAAAAAGAAGCTGCAATTAAAGGAAAATAAGTCACAAGTTCGTAAGCCTTAAGCCCAGATTATACTCACTCTCGATGCCACTCGTAAATGTCTTTGATGTTGTAGAAGACCAACTTCATTTTGCCACCCTTGAGGTCCTCCGGCATGGGTATATCACTGTTCGCATTGTTGATCTCCGGCATGTAGCTGCAAAACCCACAAAGTTAAAGCCAAAACATACTTTCTAAACAATGTTTAGAGCCCTACCCGTGGACAATCTTGTGGAGATCCTGCACATACGACTCCTCCGAGGTCACCAGCTCCGAGAGAACGCACTGGCGCTGCTTCAGAGCCGAGCTCTTGTCCTGCGAAAAAGATATTGCAATTGTTATGCCTGAGCGGAGATTGGGTGGCTAATTTAAAGCTCACCTCTTCATTGTTGTCGTGTGCACGTCCATGGCCATTGGTGCTGGCATTCTCCGCTCCATCCACGCGACTGTTTGACTCGTGTTGCTCCTGCAAAAGTGAGGGGAAAAAACGGGTTTATCTTGGAGTTTTCCTGGTTGAAATTGTCCTCGAGCACTCACCGTTCGCTCCCTGACAATTTGTTCAATTTCCGATAGTGGATTGCCATCCATTTTGCCGGTGCTGGCCTGCAAAAACAAAGAGAACGAAAGGGGAAACTCAATAATGGTCAGGTCAAATACGAGGAGCAAAAACTTTTACTGCCAACGATTATTGCATTATCGCCCCCCTCCCCATCCCCCTCTCCCACACCGTTGGGCTAATTGAAAAAGTTTCTCCCACCAAAATGGATTGCAATCTCGGGAATATCATCTCCATGCAGGCAGGCAGGCAGGCAGTCACTTGATTCAATAGCTTTCGAGCAATGGCAAACACACGGCGCAGAGAGTCTCTAATGAGAATGGCCAGAAATTGAATAAACGATGACGCTTTAATCCCCACCAACCCAACCCCAAGCGTCCAACCGACCGACCGACCGACCGGCGGACCGGCGGACCGCCTGATTGGCAGCAAATGAATACAAATAGAGTTGAGTTGAGGGAAAGCTTTTATCATTTTGTGGCAATTTTCAAAATAAATACACAGGCACCCATCGGGCGGCTAGCTAACATAGCTGGGTTGCATGTTCAACTCGAATTGAATCACTCGCGTATTTTTGTATTAATTTCAGTTATTTCGCCACCCCTCCTCGCTCCTCGCTCCCTTTTTGCATAAATAAGCAAAACTAAACATAAACACACTCGCAAAATTGTTGGCTTTGCCTAATTTATAACCAAAATCAAATTCCTGCAAATTTACTTTGGCCAATGGTGAACAGTTTGCCCTGGCAGTTGGCAAACTACAGATAATATTGTGTAACTAGCCCGATTCTTTAAAGAGAGAGACCCAACTTTCCACATTTATATTCTCGCCATATATACGCGCCTATATGTTTAATCTTTCCGATAAGATTATTGGTAGAGTCAGCTGTTATTTGCCTGAATTGGTCATCGAATTTCGAGAGGGAGGTTCGTTTGGTTGGCAAATCAATTACAACACTAAATGCAGCTTACAAACAAGCGGAAAAAACAACTCATGGCACGTGTTGCTTAAAATTCCCCGCACACAGAGGTATTAATTCGTTGACTTTTCGTTGTTTTCCTTTATTTTTCGGGGCTGCCGCTTAAGGAACCGAGGCCTCTATAAGGATTTGAACGCGAACCATTTTGGGGGGAACGCGCGAATCTCGAAAGACGGACGACTGCACGCGGAGCGTTGAAAAGAGCGACTGAACGGCCTAATAGTTTCGCCTGTTGCCCGAGCATGTTTTACATATGTAGGCACCCACAAACCACTCATCCACTCAACCACCCAACCACCCAGTCGCCCAGCCAGACCCCAGCCCACTGCCACCCACTCAAAACAAACAAGTTGTGATTCCCGCAGCCCACAACTGCCTGCTTGCGAGTGAGCGACATCAAAAAGAAACTCTCAATCAACGCATTTCCAGCACCAGCACCAGCAATTTCGTCGTCGCAGTCACTTGAGGAAAAGCGTTGATATAATTGTGTGGCATATACTTTGGTCTCCGGAAAAACCTGAGAGATATGCGAGATAGCGGAGAGAATCGGAGAAAGAGAATCGCTATTGTATTTTCCTGCCCCGTGAGTAGCGAGCGAGTGTGTTTTGCGTAGCTTTTGCTTGGCCTGCCTTATAAATTCTTAAACACATAAATTAATTCGCATTTTGCGGCAGCGAAATGTTCTAGAGGCCGCCAACGGATCGACAAGGTAATACCTCGGCGATAAGTTTCATAAACATCGAAATTACTCAATAATTAGCAGGGAAAAAAGGGAATTCTTAGAAGAATTTGAAAGAAATGCAAGAGTTTTCTTATAGACATCTTTATCTTGAAATTCTCTTGCTAAATCTTACCCTAGAAATATCTCAAGCTGCCACTTTTGACTTTGACGTATGCACACTCACTTCTCGGGCAAACTAATTGCAAGGAAATACTGATATGAGAACTGAATTTTACATTAGAATTTCATCAGCGGAATAGAAACAATAAAATGAGGGAAATAAAAAGGAGCCACGGCCACGGTACCCACGCAATGACGTACACACTGCTAAGTGGTGTGACATTTAATTAGTCAGGCTAAGGCAAAGGCAAAGGCAAAGGCTGGGTTTGGGTTTGGGTTCGGGAGTCAGTTGCTCGACTTGCAACCGGCTGATGTCACACAAAACTCAGATATACCCGCCGTACAGTATATATGCTGATATACACAAGGAAACAAACGCACAAAGGGCGCGAAACTATTAAAAATTAATGACAATGCAAATAGGCGAACTAAACAAAGGTGGCACAGGAGGAACGAGGCCACGACCCCAATGCCAATTGTGCCAAAAAGTTAGCGCTCGATGAGACATCGAACTAGGTTAAGAAGCGCGCAGGCAAATGAGTGAAATTTTCGGGATATTTACAATTTGTAAACAGGAAAGCGTACGCAAGGCGGTGGCATTTACATGGCCAGCAGCTTCGGCTAATAAGCCATCATCGTTCGAACAGAGAGCAGAGCGAAAACAGCAACAAACCAGACGACATTCAATTTATTGACGGACAAAGTGGCTATAGCTTTGGCGACATTCTGGCGACGGACACCACACGCACGTCGAAATAAAATCGCACAAAACAGTGAACATTTAGGGAGAGCTCTCGAAGCAAAAAGCCAGGCCAATCATTAATCAAATCCAAGGAACGCCAGGCACAACTTTAAAGGGAATAAGAGCAAAGCACTTGCTCTAAAAATAGTCGGCAATTGAACATTTATGAAACTGTCAGGGCCACTCATAACAAATAACAAATAGGTGGAAATTTGTATAAATCTAAAGAGAATTTCAGCAGCCAAACTGCTGTAAAATGTTGAATTTAATACAATTTTATTTCATCAATAAACTTGACTTCTTGTCAGGGCCTTTGCCTTTGTTTCTTTTTATAGTTTCTGGCAAGTTCTGCGCTTCGGTTTGCATCCCCAGAATTGCGCATAATTTGAGGCCATGAATCAGCTTGCCAGACCCATTGGCTGGCGTATCCTTTTCCCTGTAATTTGCCTCTCAAAATTACCAATCGAGTGGAAGTCCCACCCACCAGTCTACGGCTAATTTGACTGTGGAAATTTATGCGTTGTATCTTTGTATCTCCTAGTACGAGTATCTCTTATCTGCTCTGCACTCATCAGTCGGTTTGTTCTGCCTGCTCTGCTCTGTTTTGGGATGGCTGCTGGGTAAACAAAATAAAGTGGCGCATTTATGGCAAAGGTGGCTGGCCCGCCGAAGAAGAGAAGAGCCGGCCCGTGGAGCCGCAGAATCCCCCGGAAAATGTGCGCCGCCTTCTGCTTTCCCCTAATTGAGCAGAGACCGTGCCCGGATTGCCGATGACGTAGAATCGAAACCGAACCGACGTGGCCACGGCCAGAGAGTCACAATAAACCGCTTTGATTTGTGTGGGAAACACATATTAGGCGGAAGATGGAAAACGGAGGAGCTGCGTGCTAAGCAAACAAACTTTGGGCCCCACTCCCACGACCGACCATCTGGCAGATGGGACGTGTGGCGCTGGCACATCATTTGCACCAGGGTACGTCAGTTGTTTGCCACAAAAATTAGGCATTAAACAAATAAATTCACTCAAAAATGGCAGCTCACTCTGGATATCAATTTGATGTACGAGTGTAAGAGTTTGGGTAGAAAACTACAGGGAATTCTATGCTAGAGCAATCACAACTCATTGTCTTTAAATTTGTATTCTAAAATCGGAATTTTATAGCTGGATTTTATATCTTTCTTTATAAATTAAATAGCAGACTTGATAGTTGGCAATCTAAATTTAGCATATTCTCTCTGAGTTTTTTATTATTAAACATTATTAAATGTTTTGCAATGAAGGCACTTTATTTATTGGCAAAATATAATGCTTTTTCCACAAACAATTAATCGAAGCATCAAATTATTCGTTGTCATTTGAAAGTTAGGAATAAATATGCCTTAGATTAGTATTAAAGGCAGAATGTATTTAAATTATTTTAAAGGCAAACTCTTAAAGAAATCGTAACTTTATAGAATGCCTTTTGAAGTTATTGAATAAATTTCAGCAGCAGGCTTGAAGAAACATTTTTAAAAGAATCAAACAAAAGAAGTCTAATTTATTGGCAAAATGTAATGTTTTCTACATACTCCACAATTCACTGGAATTATTCATTGCTGAAATTATTCATTGTGATTTCAAATTTAGGAATAATTATGCCCTATATTATTATTCATACCAGAATATATTGAAATTGGAATGCCGAGATCTGTGATTTACTCCCCGGTAATGTGATTTGTGTTTACTTTTCAGGGAATTTTCCCAGCATTCCCCCTGGCACGGCCAATAAGCTCCCGAGGGAAATCTGATGGGATCTGTGACCCTGTCTTAGCAACTCACCAAATTGGCCGAGCTCTCCTTGGCGTCCTTGTTAAATGCGGGCGGTCCGTTGGCAATCAGGTGCGGCTCCTGGATGGGCTTCATGGGCGGCGGCAGCTCCAGGCCCGCCTCCTCGTCCGGCTCATAGTCCCCGCCCGGTTGGCTGGCCGGGGCCGTGGTGGTGGTGTTGGTGGCGCTGCTGCTGCTTGGGAATTGCGACGAAGGCACCACTGTGGCGGGACTGCCACCTGGCTGCTGGGGCGACTGCTCGGCCAGCTCCTCGGCGTGCTTTGGCGTTGGCTGTGCGAAATATAAATACAAATACATATAATAAATGCTATAAATGAACGCTCGTAAAAAGTACGGCGGGCGGGGCGGGGCGGGGACTCACTCTCATGTTCTTCTCCGAGGGCTTCTTCACCAGCGGCTTGCTGCTCGGCGGCTTCTCGCCCTTGCGATTCATCAGAGGCAGCCAGTTGCGACTGCAAGAGATGCAAAGATATGGACCAAAGTTAGATGACAGTTCGGATATTTCTTCTACCCCCCCTTCGAGACAGTGGACAGTACAGGAACTTGCGAATATTCGCCGTGGTGTGCACAAACTCATCCATATCTCGGCGCTCTCACAACATGACGTGACAAAAACAAACACAAAATCGCTATATAAATATGTATGGCGGGGGAATAAAATAAAAACAATTGACGGCGGCTGTCCAGCTGTGTGGCCAACATGAGACTGTCGTCGCCAGCGGAAAACTTGGCCAGCCGCCCGCTGCTCGAGTGTCGCCGCTCGCACAGGGGGCCCCAAAAAAAAAAAAAAATATATCGCAGCCCCGCGCTACCGGCTCCTGCAATTGGTTTTATGATTCCACGATTTTAAAGGCAAATTTCCGCTTATTTCGTTTTTATGCTTCAACTTTTTACCGCATTCGCCGTAAAAAATATGGGTACGCTGTGCTCCTTTGATTAATTTTCCGGCCACAACCAAGTTTATGGGTCAAGTTTCGACTTTTTGTGATGCTCTCGCAAATGGCAAGTCATTAATCAGGCGCCCTCTTTGGAAATTGTGTGAAATTGTGTGCTAGACCACAACCCAATGCAAATGTAAAATATTAATTAAGCTTAATTAATGGGCAAACTAGTGGCCGCTTAAAACGCTACGCAAAATCGATTTCAATTTAACAAAACACAAAAAGTGTGGAGCTCTAGCGCCAGCTCAATGGCATGTAACATAATTCAAGGTAAAAATAAACATTGACACAGACGACAAAGAACCGGCTCGCAATTTTCGAGGACGAGAACGGGGAAAGAGGTCCTGGCTGGTCAGTCAAATTAAATGCGACCGCCTCTGTTCCCGGAATTGTATTTAATTTATTATGAACCTGTTCGCTCTCGCTGCGAGTTCATTTGGGCTGATGTAATGCTGCCGGCAAATGGCCAAAGTGTCTCTTCAAATGAGTTTGAGTGCGAGTTTGCGGCCAAAAATTGTTGGGTGTGTGGGGTGTGCTTAATGGAGTCGCCGCAAAGTATGCAACAAGGCCAGCTGGCAAATTTGCAGTTTCCGGTTCCTGCTGCTTGAGAAATGGAATGCACAAGGCAAAATATTTCACTGGGTTTCTCGCAAATCCAACCCATAGCAAGGCTTCTTTTTAAATCATATAAAAAACTGAATACCTTCATTATCGGATTGCTTTTTTGTTAATAAAAATGCAAAGCCACTGTTAAATTTATAAAATTCGGTATTTATGTTGTAATGTTATGTTGGGATTATGAAATATTATTTCTTAAAATAATCCTCACAGTTTCCAATAAAAGTATCAACCATTTAGAATTTTTTATCACATATTTTACATAATTTAAACTAATCTCATAATTTGCTTATTTGTTAAATGTTTGGACTCTTTATAAACAACCCTAATTTGGAAAATACAGAGTAACTTTCCTTAGTATTATGTTTTAATGTTGAATATCTTGAAATTCTGATCAAAACACTTAAATTTTATCACATTTTCCTCTCAAAAGCATTACCCTTTTATAGCAATTTATTGTTTAAAATGCGCGTTTTATATCATTTAACCTAAACCAATCACTTGTTTGTCTGTGAGTGGTTTGGGATCTCTAAAAACAAGCTTATGGCCTATCCCGCTTTATTCTTTATTATTTTAATGCTAGAAACTAGTTTGAAATTCTTGGAATTCATAATTTCATTACATTTTCCTTCCAAAAATCATTCTCCTTTTATTGCAGTGACCCTTCGGTAGTGAAAATGCTGAATATCGATGCAGAACCCGTCCATTTAGTTCATTGGACTCGGCAGCACGCGCTGCTAAGCAGCCCAGCCCCTCCCGTCCCTGGCCCAGCTCATATCCTGGAATATCCTGGACAAACACACGAGCATATTGACACAGTGCTTGAGACAAAGAGCCCTGCTGACCAGAAAGTGACAGTTGGCCACAAAGGGTGAGGAGATAGTATATACTACTCGTATATACCAGCAGTCGCTGGCCGGCGATGACTCGAGCAATAATCTATATTCATGTTGAGTAGGAATAAGGCCACGACCGTGAAGAAACAGTGGCAGGAGCAGTGGCAGGAGCAGATGTAGATGTGCCATCACTTAATGCTCACTCGAGTGAGCCAGCAGCAAACAAAGTGCCCAATTAGTGTGCAAATATTGAAAGTGTTGTGCTGGGCGGTAGTGCTGTGTAATTTGTGTCCCGCTCCCCAAAAAGACCAAAACAGAATATTCCATAACAGCGCACCCGGGAGAACCATCCAGCAATTGCAATTGCTTGCGACCCAGCGATAAGACTGTTTAAAAATAGAGTTTGCTGATCCAATAAAAAGCGGAATTTCACGTGAATTTGTAATGCATTGAAGCTCCCCCTCACGCTTCCGCTCCCGCTCCCGCTACCGCGCTATCGAGTAATTATTTCTACGCTTTCCGCATTCGATATCGCAACAAATCAAATATCAATCATCGAATCAACTCTTTTTTTGCATTATTTTTATTATTGTATCGAAGCCAACTGGGCGTATGATTAATACAAGAGGTTTGTTATCGTTCAAGTAATATTTTCCTCAGTCCGCGACGCTCTTATCGTTTCATATTGGAAACTATGACGAAGAGTCTGCCCGGCAAAGGACAAGCCGAATGGCGATTTATTACAGAAATAAACTGGTTTGATCGAAACTGGCCAGTGTATTAGATAATTAAACAATTACTGCTGGGAAAAATGGAACCGGTTGCCAAGCTCGCCGGGGTATTCCCTATTTGTTTCGGTTATTAACAAACCGGTGAGAAAAAAAGACTAACAGAGGGAGCTCTCTGTTGATGCAATTGTAATGATATTTTGTTCTCTTGCAAACAAGGGAAATGCCCCGAAAAAAACCAAACTAAATTTGTATTCCAAAAACGTGTCGGTTTGCAGATAGTAAACACCCTTTTTCTTACTTATCTCAGCCGAAAAATACCCAAAAACCGAGGCAAACTAAACGAAGCTTCTGGACAAATAACAAACAACGTGTCTATCTAATGGAAGCTCCGGAGGAACGTGCCAGAGCTGCAAATGCAGCTGCATAATGAGCGATAACTATCCGGGTTGGGGACAAAACTAGACGGACGGACGGTCAGGGTTCATTACACGTTGGTGTCGATAAATCAAACTCAATTCTGAATTCGGTCTCGGGGTTAGGCACTTTACGACAATGAAAACAAGCAAGAACGATTATAGTCGAGTGTCTCGACTATAAATACCCGGTTCTCAGTTTCCACCTGATGTTTAGAACATTAAACTCGTAATTTCCGCAGATAGAAGTTGACTTAAGTTGACTGAATTAGGCAACACAGATGGATATAGGCTCTATCAATTTACTATCCAAATTTAGCACCTCTGGAGTTAAAATTGTGGATGCCATAGAATTTCGCTGTTTGCGGGGCTGCGAGGCGAGGTAGCCGATATTTAAAACATACTTGTGCTGAACTGGTATCAACTTGGGTGTTGATACTTTATGGGGTCGGAAAAGCTTCCTTCTCCCTGTTACAAACATTCGTACNCATAGAATTTTGCTGTTTGCGGGGATGCGAGGCGAGGTAGCCGATATTTAAAACATACTTGTGCTGAACTGGTATCACAGAATTCTGAATATGCAATTAGTTTTTCTCTATAATATAGTCGATCTAATAACTTGGGTGTTGATAGTTTATGGGGTCGGAAAAGCTTCCTTCTCCCTGTTACAAACATTCGTACGAATTCAATATACCCTTGTTCTTTTTAATAACCGGGTAAAACAAACGCAGAAATCCAGGAAACGAAAGCACAATCAAGGCGGGGGAAGACCCAACCTTTAAGTACTCTTCGCAATAAATAATTTACGATTACCCCAAGTACGAAATATTTACAGTCGTCTTAAGCAAACCCATCTAATGACTTCTATTGTATCTGAGGAAAAGTTCAACAGAACTTTAAGTGTATGCACAAATCTGTTACCTCAATGGGTATCCCCTTGCTGAAAGTCATCGCAGAAACAAAACACAAAATTAAAGCTGATTTAAGTTGGGCAATTGAGAAGCTGATGAGGCAGCCGCATGATAAACAGCAGACACATGATACCCAAGAGCTTGTTATTGCAATTGGCAGCCGAGGGCGACTAATTGAACGTGAGCTTGGCTTACGGGAAACTTATGGATACGGCTGCGGATTTGGATGTGATTTCAACAGAAGCCGAGTCATGTGGGTGGGTATCATATTAAACATAAATCAACAAACTGGTTAATTCTAGATAAGTTTTTTTTATCCTCCCACCTGAATGGCAATGCAAATGGAAACGAGCGACGATCCTTTTTGGTTTGCGGCTTCTCCGAAATATGTTCGCAGCAAACACACTGAAATCCGGACTGTCGCCCGCCCAAGGACTGTTGGTGCTGCAGGGCCACCACAGAGCCATTTCCGTTTCCGGTTCCGTGATTGAGGGACTGCGATTTCAACAGCTTGGGCATCGATTTCGATCTTATGTGAGTTTTCACCGAGGCGCGCTTCACGTGCACCGTATTTGAATTCGAATTTGAATTTGAATTGGAAGTCACATTGTTGTTATCGCAAAAAGTGTCCGAGGCTGAGGATGGCAGGGCGGCCTTTTCAAAATGGAAACTGTTTTCGACCAGCTTATCGGACCGGCAGCCGTAGTCGCTGCCATTGTTGTTGTTGTTGTTGCACATGGCGGTATGATAAGGGGACCCGTTGAGGTAACACACACACACGCACGCTTTGGGGCGTTAATTGATTAGCGGGCTTAAAGGCAACACCGCGCTCCCGAGACGTTCGCGACAACGCGTCTAACCATAAACTGAGCCACAGGCCAACTGCGAGCGACCGCGAAGCTAAAAAGTGAAACGCGCAAAAGGTTCTCCCGGTTCTGGGTCTACGGTTTCGGTTTCTGGAGAAAAGGCCGCGCAAAGCACACAAACCCGCCGCCTACAAAGGCAACAAAGGCAAATGACACTCAAACTCGGGAGATATGGGATAATACACCAATGGGATTGGCAATTGCACTACAAAAATAATCCAATTTTGTCTAATAGTCAAATTTTGAGACCACAAATTATTGGTTGCTTAGGTGAAAAATATTGTGTTTAAGTAATACGCTTCAAACATTTTTAAAATATTGAAAACTACCAACATTTTAACCCAACGATCTCTAAAAACCTTTTTCGGAAACTATGGTATATAGTTCCTTTAGCTATTCTTTTAAAATATTGAAAACTACCATCATTTTAACCCACCAAACTCTGAAAACCTATTTCGGAAACTATAGTATATATTTTTTGGATAGAAAAACATACGGTTTGTTTATATTTTTCGAATTTTAAAGCTTTAAATATGTTTTTCATGAAATATGAATTCATGGTTAGACGCGTTTATACGAAAACCTTTTTTCTTTGATTGTACTTTTAATTTTATCATATTTATAAAATACTTTTATTCGAAATCATAAGTCATAATCTTTATGACTCAAGCATAACATGACTTCATATAATGTCTTAAGTGTTTCGGATCATATTGATAATAGTATTATTTCTTTCAGTGCCGGGAGCTTGTCTCAATGAGCGCACAACAAAAGGAGAAACAATAACAAAACGCGAAACTGGGAGCAGCTGAGCTGACTCTTTATTCGTTTTTTCAGCTTGAGCGTTTTTTACTCGCTCGCAGCTGAACCTCTCAGAACAGCCATCGAAATTGTTGCTGCTTTTTCGCACCGCTCAGTGCAAATGGGTTTATATCTTTATGGCTTTTGGCCCGAAAGCTACACGACACTCGATTAATAGCCACGTACGAAAATGTTCGCATGCCTCAGGGCTTGAAGTGGAACTGGGACTAGGACTGGCACTGGAAGTGCGACTGGGAGGTTCAATGGCAAGGCAAACACTGCACAAATATCAGTGTTATTCTTTCAGTTTGTTGACTATATTCGAAAGAATTTTAAAATAAATTCTTCGATAGAAGATTGCTTAATTTTCAGACTTTTTTGATAGGATTATTGAAAATATTGTGGTCACGGTCACGGTAGCCTAATCATTTTAAATGAATATAAAATATATTTCTAAATTTCAACGCTTCATAGCGAGTACTCAATAAAATTTGTCTTATTTCTAACGACTAATACCCGGTACTCAATAGAGTTCTCTAAATTTTAACCACTAATAACCGGTACTCAGAAGTTTTCTAAATTTCAACATCGAATAGCCGGCAGTCAATAGAATTTTCTGAATTTCAACGACTAATACCCGGTACTCAATAGAAGTACAAATCCTCAAAAAAAAATCCGAAAATGAAGGCCCAAAATTTGAGAAGACACTGCCACGAGCGCCGTGCGTGGTTCCGCATTAGCACAATCCCAAATTTTTCAACCCAACCCAAATGTCCGGCGGTAATAAGCCATTCTGTGACGCATGACAAATGGATAAGCACGAAGCAATCGAGGGGCCCCGCGAATTGCATGATGAAGAAGTGCTCTTATACTTCCCAATAGGGAGATAATGCCGAATCGGCTGCTACTACAGCCACTGGTTATCTGTTAACTCTGAGGAATACGCACGAGTGACGAATACCGGGCCTGATAAATGTTATGAAACGATTTATGAATTTGTTTTTGTCACCCAAAAAAAAAGAGCACTGGGACAGTAAACAAAGATAAGCTATAAGGTTTTACGTAGACTTATGCTAAGTGTGAAAAAACAAGGTAACTTTATGGCAAAGTTATTAAAGGGGGGGACTCCAACAAACTAATCCCGAGTGTTTACAATCTAGTTTGCCTCCAAAAATAAACAAAGCCTTTAAATTAACATCTCCTATTTTGATGCAGTAATGCAGTAAGTCGTTGTTTAAGGGCGTAGACAATGGGCCCCTTATCAGGTTTGTGGTTCCGAGATACATGAACGCTTTGTGTGGAAAAACCACACGCTTTCCGTTTTGAATTGTGTAAAAGTTTCGGGATTCTTTTGTTTTGTGACTCACCCGCTGAAGCCGCGGCGTTTGGTGGACGATGAGAGGGCATCCGCCTTGCGATTTCCTTTACGAAATAAAAGAGTATAGCGATGAAAACTCGTTGTCAACACAATAGATATTCGAATGACTAACCCTGGTCCTGCATGTCGGATTTCTGTGAGCCCGCTGCTCCTGCTGCACCAGCTCCTGGTCCGTGCTTGTGCGAGCCCGGCGGCGGTTTGAGCACTGACACGGGCACCAGACCCTCCTGCACGGCGGCGTCGTCGTTCTGCGGATTCAGGCGCACCAGGCAAAAGTCCGGCTCGCCGGCGGTGGGCGGCTCGATAATCTCCACCTGCTGGCCCTTGCTCACGCTCAGCTCATTGCTGCCAGCACTGGCGATGTAGTCCGCCACCACCCAGGTGGCCTCCTGGTTGCCCAGCTGGAAGAACAGAAACGAACAGAGATGAGTATCGAGATGTCTTCTTGGGCGAACATGCAGTTAACACTGCTAGTGTTGCATAGAAACGGGCGAGATATTATTACAATTTTACCATAACTCGAAGGGATTGGTATGAGTATAAATTAAGTAATCTAAGGGCCCTCTAAGAGTCAAGGAACAAACCGAATGGAAGTAGAACTCGATAGCATAACATATAGCATAAAATGGCAAACTTAAAAGTATCATAAGTATAACTCAAACGTTGAGTAAGTCTTCCTAGTTTATGTGACATTTTTGCGCAATTATAGAACACATTGTTTAATCCGGCATGTCAAATGAAGGCCCCCAGAGGGTTAATTCTCAGGGTTCGAGGTCGAGGCCTGGGCTGCCTTATTGATTGACCGCCAGAACAAAGGGCGAGACCTCCGAGTGCCTTCCAAGGATCATTGGCAAAGCGAACGAACTAATTAGAAAGCCATTCGGGCTTAGCACACACGTCCATTGTCCCACGGAAGCACACTAGGAAACGGAAGGATTAGAGGGCAGAGGGCAAGGCAGGAGGAGGCTGCTGGCCCGAGGAGAGCACTTCCGTCAGCTTTGATTGGCGCACAAGCCACCAGAACAAGCCGAACAGCCCACTAATCAAGCAGTCAGATCTCCCAAAATCTCAATCCCCGGCGGCCGATTGGTGGGCGGCGTTGTGTGGTGTGCATTAATAATTTATAAGTTTATTAATTTACATGCGGCCTTGTCGTGGGTGTCGATTTGTGGGGCCTCTTTAAATCCCAACGAGCCAACCTCAAGGGGCCGGGGTGTCAGCCAGTTGACAATGATGATGATGATGGCTGGTGGTGCATGGGAAAATTGTGGTTAATCGTCAATCGATGCCACAAGATTCCGGCAAACACTCGGCAAAAAAAAAGAAGAGTTTCCTAATTTAAATGGGAAAATCACCATAAATACAAGTTAAGTTGCCATCAGAACATAAATCACTTTGCCTGACGCGCGCTTTAAATATTGTGTTTAATAATAATCAAGTCGCAAATTCAATTAGTTACACACACGCGCTGTAACAGCCTATATAATTGTATTTAATTTTCCATAAACTTCAGCAACAATAAAGAGTGGAAGGCAGGCAGCCATTTCCGGCTAATTGACAGGCAGTTTTAGCTTGTTACAGTTGTGTATTTGGGGCTCATAAAATATTTTTGGTTTTGTTGTGTCCGAAATTGGGCGTTATAATCGCTTATTTATTATTCATTTATCTAACAAGCTGACAGCTTAAATTTTAAAGCTCTAATAACTTTAATTTGCACTTTTTTCCCGTGCACGTGTGAGTCTGAATTGTACGAGTATATAGAAATTCCCCAAGCGCCGTGGGATGATATTTATTTCCCATATAATATTTATATGGGACACGCCATAAACGGACTGAGGGAGCTGAGGCCGCATGGAAACACCTGCCAGGTGGCCTGGCAAATGGAAATGGGGCATGGGCGGGCATGGGAACCGAAGCGAGGGGCAGGGGCCAAATGGCAAAATGATGTCGCCAAGGTAAAACGGCAGGTCGGAGGTGGGATGCCTGAAAAGGAGGCGGGTCCTCGCAGGTCCTGGCGCTCATAAGCGCAATTAAATCAACTTCATCAGCGGACAGAAGCAAGAGCAGCGGCGGAGAGAGCTTAGTTTATTATGCTCGCCTGGCTGCCTTTAGCCACCGCCTGTGTGTGTGTTTTCAGGTTTTCCAGGCAGAAAAAAAAGCTACCAAAAACTAATTAAATTTTCCTAAATTAACCAAGTTTATCACACCAAATAGTTTTAGTCATGAGGTGGCATCAACAAAGAATAATCTCTGATGAAAACAAGTTGAAAGCAGATATTAAAAGGTTTTTATTGTAAATACCCGGTACTCAGTCACAAACCATTACAAAAATTCTATTTCAAATATTATATTTTACCAAATATTAAAAATATTAGTTTGAGTTTGGCCATATTTTTTGAGTTACAATATCCGGTACTCATTTAATGCCTTAATTTCCAACAAAATGATATTTTTATAGATTTCAAAGTTCCTAAACTAGCACAAATTTTTGTTGGGTGTCTTAAAAACACATACACTGGGAGCAGGTTCCTTTTAAGAGCCCCAGCCCCGGGAATGGGGCTGTTAATTAAGCAGCACTGACACGGAAACGTGCCGTGTACTGGTGTGCGAGCTGGTGTTGCTGTGTGAGTGCCTGCCCGGCTGTGTGCGTGTGGGTGCACGTTTCCGCTTGTAATGCAATTAGTTGAAAAGTTTTCGAGCAAAGTTCCGAAAAAGTTGTTGAACAACAGCGTTGGATCGCTCCTTGCAGGACAGAGGCGAGAGAGCAGCCTGCTGTCAAATAATTTCTTTTATTTTCTTCATTTTCGCTATTAAATTGCCACTCAGCCTCAATGAAAATTGATTGGCGAAAATACGAAAACAAATCATGAGGAAAATCCGGGTTTTCCTAGAGAATATCCCCTTGTTGTTTCGGATTTGTTTCTCACGGCTGCAACCGGTGCGGTATACGTATACGTATACGTAATGCCAAATTGCGTATACGCAGTGTAGGAGGCATCATTATCATCATCGTCGTCATGACTGTGGGCATTGCCATTTAGCGGGCTGCAAATTGCTGCAGTCACGCACACACAATCCACACACTAATAAGCTGCCATCGGGCGGGAATTTTCACTCATCACCACCCCCACATTTCAGCGGGTCCATGATTTTCCCCCGAGCTGTGTGTGCAATCATGGCCTGTGGGAGGAAAACGGAAAACTAGCAGCCAAAGCAGCTGTCAAGAATCAGGAGAGCATCAACCAGAGCCAGAACTCTTTAAAGTCAGCCTTGGCTTTAAATTCGAACAGCAGCTCAAATTCATCTTAATTCTGCTGGGGAAATTAACTCGAGTTGGCCAACATTTTCGTTTTATTGTGGCTACAAATTAAGTTCATGTTTGCTTTGTTGCTCTGCGCTCTTCCTTTGTCTCGCCCACTGACCGACCCTTTCATTAAAATAATGAAAGGATATTCCAGTTGCGGCGCCAGAGAGCAAGGGCGAGTGGAAAACCAGCACGGGTTTTGGGTTTTCCAGCTGCAAATTGCAATCAAGGCTGGCGCTTGTCGGGTTTCGTCTTCGTCTTCGTCTTTTGCATAAAATAATTAACGTGGGCTTACACTTTCGCCGGGGCATTTGCATATTCGCCAAGCCGGGGCGTTGCATGCCATCTCAAAATTTAAAATTCCTTGTGAGAAATTTTTCAAGTTATCGGAGGCAATTGCGAGGCCATAAATTGGTCGCACGGCGTTGGCCAAATCAAACCTCATACTGCCCGATCTGTTTTGCATAGTCAATTGAAAAGTTTCCAAGCGAAAACTCCGGAGAAAATTTGCATAGCAGCAAAAGGGGGAAAATCAACAGAAGAGAACGGAACGAAGGCAAAAGCGAGTCTGGGGATGCAACCGAAATTGAAGGAAAATTTGCAGATTAAAGTCCTGGGTCCTGGGTCCTGGGGTGGTGACTGCCAAGGACGCTGCTCGTTGACAGGACGGGCTTTGCAGTTGACACTCACTTTTCCGGCATACACACAGGACCAAGTTTTTCCGAGAGTTTCCCTTTCTGCTGGCCTGATTACAAGCTGATAACAATAATAGCTCTGCAGCTCGGGTTCACAAAGCAACGGCCATGGCAGGCAAGGCTCAGCCGGAAAACGTTCGCCTTTCTCTTTACTTTTCTTTTCGGCAAATTGTAAAGCGATTTGGCAAAATGTTTACGTTATTATTGATGGGTCCTCGCCCGCTCCTCGCCTGGATTACTGGGGTACGCATGTAAGCCCATGTCCTTGCCTTTCGAGAGGCATCGTAAAAACGCAATTGCTGCGACGACCCAAAAAGCCATCAATTGTTAAGTCATTAAAAAATATGTTTAGGCAGGCAGGGCAGGGCATCGGGAAGCAGAGACATAAAAGCAAGCGTCAGGGGTTGTCAAGTGAAATTACAAACATCATTTAACTGATTGGAATAATGGCCGGGCAAGCTGTTCCCTGCACTCGGCGAAAAAAGTGGCTTTCTCGGAACAGGATTACAGGATATGGGTTCTCTGGAAAAATTCAAAATCAAGCGGAAATCAAGCGGATTCGTGGAAAACTGCCTTACAACTAATTGATGATTATTCCACATTAAATTGCAATCTGTATGCCTTTTTTCCTTTTTTGAGTGGCCTCCATCTTTTGAGCATTAATCAAAAAATGCTTGCCACAAAACAAAATCTCCCAGACAGCCGGCAAAGGGAATTCAGAATAAGAGATCTCCATTCGATACATTTGATTCCGTGGGGCGGGGAAGGAAAAAAGCGAAATTTTAGACAGATTTTGTATGCCAGTTGTTCCTCTGCCCGAATTTGTTCGCCTAAATGCCCTCATGGGCGCCATAAATCACACAGATATGCCAAAGCACCCACTCGCTCCGATATAAATAATATAGAATGAATGCCGAGCTGGAGAGGAACGGGCCGATATAGACACCAGCTTTTTTGTGTAAATAAATGTGTGGTGTGTACTTATAGATAGGTAGGTAGGTGGCTGTGCCTTCGAGTGCGGGGGACACATAAAACATAAACGTCTATTATTCAATTAACTCGCACAGAGGCTCCCGCCGGCAGGTGCTGCAGGTGGGGGGTCCCATGTCCCATGTCCCCATGTCCTGTGTCCTGTGTCCCGACATCAATTACGTTGTGGCAAACGGCAGGCACACACAGTCAACGAGATGGCAAACAAGAGGAACAGGCATCCCCAAGATGGGGCGTGGGTGGCACGCCCCAGCAAAAAACCGGAGGAGGTGTAGCCGGTTGGTATTGCTCTGTGGTCTGGTAATTGTGCGACAACATGTTAACACCAAAAGCAACCACATTCCCATTTCCAGACCCGCCGCCACTCATCAACGGGCCCCCAATTGTCTGACCCCGCTTGTTAATATATCTACCAGCTTTATGTGCCTCTGGGTATCTATCGGCTGTGTATCCGGCAAGCAAACTAAGTGCCTGCTAGTGCTGAATGAAAGTCATTTACAGCGCAAATCGAATAATATTCTAAATCAATTACGTGCACCTACGACGTGATCGATAACGATGAATCACTGGCAGAAAGTGCAATAAGTTAAAAATAAAATTACATAGATATTCCTAAGAATATTGTTTCCTTAAAACAAAGAGCAGACTGATAACTCATTAACTTGGCATACAAACTTTAAGATGCCTCAAAAAATTGCTATTAAAAATGAAAACTCGAGTCAGATTGCCTGACGTTTTCAGGACGTTTTCCCTGGAAGCAGGACAAACAATTTTGGCGCAAAGAGGCGGCAAACAAGCCCAACAACCATTTGCCGGAAGCCTCGGACTCAGCATCGGACCTCAGCCTTGACCAGCCCGAATGTTGTTTGGATTTTTGAAAGAGTTGGCCCCATGTCAACTTGATCCCCTTTTCATCGTCGCCTGCCCCCCCTAAAAGCCGGGGAGAGCAATCAATCGAGGGGGCGAGGGGACGCAAACTTTTACAGGCGGGCGAGTGAAATGGTGGAAAGTCATCCTGGGAAACAAGAGCCCAGGACATCAGCAATTTGTGGCCGGCAGAGTCTCGCCCATGTCCATTGGATTGGATTGCCAGCGGGGATTGTGGATGACCGAGCGATGGCATGAGACAGCCCTCGTTTCCTTTCTTTTTTTGGTGTGTGTCGTCCACGGGGAGCAATTGTGCGAGAGGCGGCTGTGGCTCTGGTTTTAAAAAACAGACACACGCACTTCACGACAAAAAGCATGTCCATCGATGGGCGTGTCACAAAATTTGCCATTGATTTTATGGCCAAAAATAAGGGGCGTTGAGCCGGAGGAATAAAGCACAATTTCGGGCCTAAGGCAACGAATTGAGATGGTCATTCCAGCGGCATGTGCAGTGGTCATTATTAAGATTATCCCCACCGAAAGCCACAAAACAGAATTTAATTTAAAACGGCTTGGGAGCTTGGGACACAAATTGTTAGTTCCCGCTTTGATGAATGGTCCATGTGAGGAATACGCTTTTAGCTTAAATCTATGACAGGAATACTTTTACAACTGAATGCTCTCCGTAAGTTGACCGCCTTGGGGGACTTCTATTTGCTCTGCCAATGTCAAGAATCATGTATCCTGCATGTTGGCCCTCGAGTTTTGCTGTCATAGCATACTTCTGGTGACAATTCAGTTACAAATTTGTTTGGCCTTCTGCCGCCTGCAGCATTCCAATGCTTTGTCTGCAGTTTTTGTGCTGCTTTTTTGCCGCTTTCCTGGCTAACGTTGCCATCGCAATTTGCATATCAGGGCGCTGCCATTGAGAAAAGCAGCGACAAGAGCTCACAAAGCTTCCGGGGCTTTGCCTGTTTGCCGTGTATTCTCGACGACTTGAAGAGCGAAAGTAGTTGCTATCCGAAGGTAACTTTGTCCTCAAGTTTCTCGGAATGATGGGATTTATTAAAATTGTTCCACATTTTCAGCACTTTGTTTGTGCTTTTTTTTTTTGCGCTGCGTTCTTTTGCAACGAAGAAATGTCTCTGGCAAGTAGTTTCCATTGTTCGGGTGCCGGCGCATTTCTTGCGGCTCTTGAATGGCGGTGGCAAGAAAAACCGATGCTGCCACTGACAGTTGCAGCACCAACGTGGGACATATTTTCGTGTGCCCGCAAGTTTCTGCTTGCTACACAGCAGCTGTTCTGCTTCAGCATTCTTGCGATTTATTTTAGCGTGTGCGCTGGAAAGTATGCCATCACAAAATGCATAAAGCATACGCCCCGTGGTCCGCATGGAAGCATTCAAGTATTCAATGGTTGCAACGCGTAAAGCATAAAATGAAGACGCCCCACTAAACTTTTGCTACAGAAATGTTCCCAGCGCGAGCATAAATGTTTTTGTGGCAATAAAATCTGATCAAGCAGCGCGGCAGCCTTGAAAACCAAAACAAAGTATAACAATCTCTTTTCAAAGGAAGTTTTTAAGGGAATTCTTAAAGAGTAAATTTACATGAAAATTGGTTTTCCTCAGTGTCGCAATTCTCTCGTTCGGGAATGAACTCTGCGCCCGAGGCAACAAAAAAACTTAAATGAAGCGGAAATTTATGAAAGGCCGGCAGCATCAGCATAAAGCAAATTGAGTAGAAAGGGCAATGCGATTATAAGGAGACCAGGAAGCTGTCTACGGCGCCGAGACATCACTCAAGCTGACAAAAGGAAGTCACTGCCAGGTCGGGGGGCGGAGAGTTCAGGGGGGCAAGGTCAGCACACACCACACACAAACACACAATATGCAGCCTGGAAGATGAATAACTCGACGAAGACGCAGCCGGCAACGATGATAAGGTTTACACGGCCTGATGAAGTGATAAATACATTATGCGATGTGATGTGATGAATGCCGGCCGGGGCGGGGCGGGCAACTAGTTTCGGGAAAGTTACTGAAAGGGAGGCGACCCTAATTGAAGCAGTGACAATGGCGAGCGACGAGCAAATAAATTAGCGCGCCACACTGCGTATGATTAATGGGCTTATTAAACGGCGTCGCCGCTGTCTGCCGCTTGGGTCAACAACCAGTTTACAGGCAACGCAGAGGCAGCCCAGCCACTTCCCCGACTAATCAAAATAAATGGCAGGGCACAAAAAAGCACAAAAAATGTGGGTGGTAAACTTGGCCAAGAGGGATGCCCACTTAGATTCTCTTGCCAAATTTAGACAAGAGAATCTCGTATAAAGTTATGGCTTCCATTAGCATAACTATCATGCTCCTGCCACCACATCTAAGTAATAATCTTCACTGAGAAAATAAACTCTATAAGGCGAGGACTTAACTTAGTCTCCACAATCTATACGGACAGACGGACGAACGGACAAACGGACATGGCTAAATCGACCAGTTATAAAAAGCAATTCAATAATCACATTCAATAATTTCAAATTAAAAGAAATTTCATTTGCTTGAACTAATCTCTAGGAATCAGGCAACTATTCAAACATCTATAGTACACAGTTTTCCTCGATTTGCCCTTCATCCTGATTGGCTTATTTTCCCGGAGTGAGTCGATTTTTTTCATGCCAAGGCTCCAAGCAATATTAATCGCAGGTCAAGTCACGCCGCATTCAATGGCTCCTCCAACTGTCGCATGATTTGTGGTGGGGAAAAGCAAGGAAATCCGAGCCGCAAGCAAGTGACCTTTGCACTTTGCGCACTAGCAGTGAGGGTGGGTGGAAAAGTTTTGCCACAGCTAAATAAAAGATAAGCTGGCCAAGTTTCCGATAAGGTCAAGGCAATCCGGGCCATGTTTAGCATTAATATTTGATGGCCCGGCCGTCAATCGAAGAGCCTGGCATCAATCGAAGAACCCTTATCAGGGCATCACAGCAAAAGTAGTTGTCAAGTCAGGAAAAGCGAAAGCAAGTGTTGCACGTCAAGAAATCGAAATCATCAGAAATCTGCTTGAGCAAATCAATCAATGTTCCAGGGAAAAGGCTACAAAATCAAGTACCAGTTATGGTTTCTTGGGTAATATGTTTCAAGCTAACGAGAGGACTCAACATATTTAATTTGTTTCAATTGCGAACTAAGTACCGGGTATCGTAATCATGTGTCATGTGTTTTTCATGTCATTTTTGTTTTCCTTGAATACACCTTAATTCCGCTGTTGGTTTCTTGGGAAATATATTTCAAGCAAACGAGAGATCTCAAAATATTTGGTTTTTTCAACTAAGTACCGGGTATAGTAATCATATTTCATGTGATTTTTGTTTCCCCTGAAAATACCTTAATTCCGCTGTTGCTGGGCTGCCGGAAGAAGCGAAACGAGCTCGGGGTATCGATGGTATGTTGACGGGCCAGGCCGCCGTGTCCGGTGACACTGGATTGCCGGAACCACGGCAGCGAGATCTTGCGCCGGCTCTTCCTCTGCACGGGAGCGGGATTGGGGGCGGGATTCGCAGACGGAGCCGGAAAGGTGAACGGCGACTGGGACTCCGGCGGATTGCTGCTGCCATTCTTGCCGGCAGTGCCGTCTCCCGAGCCAGCAGGCGGTGGGGAAGTGGAGTCATCCTCCTGCAGGGTGCAGAGCGGAGTATTCTGGGCCGAGTCCGCCAGCGAGGGCGATGGCGACGGATCCCCAACAGCGATGGGGGCGCTGAGTGGGAGCGGCGTATTCGGCAGGGATACATAGCCCTTGGTAAGGGACTCATCGCCACCGCACTTCAGACGCTCCAGCGAACTCTTTTTGCCACCATCGGCGGAATCCACGCTGTTCATGCGCTCGTTGAGAAACTTCTTAACACTCTTCATGATGCCTGTCTGCTGCGCGTTGCCCCTTTTATATCGCCGATCCAATCACTTTCATTTTTCGTCACAATCACAGTCAAGAAGTGGAAAAAAAAGGGCTGCGAGGACGGAGGACGAAGCACTCTTTTATTTTTAAAACAAATTCGGGGCTTTGTTCGCTGGCAGCCGCAAATCGATAAAGTTCTCCCACCTCCTCCGAGTCCTAGACCGAAAATGTTTTATTTTTATTTTTTCAGCTCCCGTGTATATGTGTCTCTGGGTGTGTGTGTGTGTGTGTGTGTGCGGGTGGAGTGCCTGATTGGATTTTACATCCTGCAGGATTTTACATCACTCGCACACACTGGGTGTGTATCTTGTGGCGGTGACAGTTTCGCTGCGGTTTCGGCTTTCGCTGTCTTTGACTTTCAATTAGCGCAACGCGGCGTATGATCGATTTAAGCCCACGGGCTGCATTTTGCATTTTAATTTTTCAATATTATTGTCAGTGTTCACACGGAATTGCACATTTGCCCGGCGGCTGCACACTCTTAATTATGGTTTTAATTTGAATCAATATTTAAACTCCACGAGATTACCCAAACACAAAGACCAATGGCACAATTTTACAGATTATTTTCGTTGCCGATTGTTGTCTGCTATTTATAATGGAAGTGATTGAAAATGGTTAAATCGTTCCACTTTGGCTGCCAATTTTTAAATAGAAATTCTTTGATTTATGGGTTTTTTGTGGCAAATGAGCAGGGCATTTAAAATAGAATTAATAATGGAATTTTTTATTGAACTGTTAATCGAATGAAAATTGTTATTAATCAGTTGCAAATGTACGAGTAATTGGCTTTTTCGTTTCAGCCAAATGGCAAACAGTTGCCTTGTCCTTGCCCTCCAAGCATCCACGTTTTTTTATAGTTTTTCCACTTGAATTTTTGTTTTGTTCGCTATACATTTTATTTATTTTATTTGCATAGATAAAAAGCTGGGGGCACCGCCGCCAAACAGGCGCACAAATTATCTTGAATTTTCTTAGCCGCACGTTTGTTTACCCCGAACTATGCGAGCGTTTTGGCTATAGCTTTGTTATTTTTACACATTTCTGTTTGTTGTTGCCCGACGAGCGTTCTGGCTATAGTCGCCAGGCATTTAGCGCGTGTTTCCCAGAGCACACACGGAAAATCGGCGCCCCAAAATGATTCGGAAGATGCGGCAGGTGCGCTATAGCGACTGCCACTCTGTCCCGCAAGCAACTGCGAACGAACCTGGCAATCGCAGGCCGGCAATTATGATTGCGATTTCTGGCTATTCTGCCAAAGGCAGCGGCAGCCCCAGCTCGTTAATAGTTCTCGGGAAAACAAACTGTGAAAAATGCTGTGAAAACAAAAGGTGGTGAGGCCAGGCCAGCCGCCAAGCGAATCGGGGAGACACTTTCTTTGCAGGTTTTGTGAAAACCATCTTTATCCTACGCTTTTCTTTCTAATTATCAAGAATTACAAAATCTGTTTTCTCTCAAGTTCCTTTAGGGATAATTATAGAATAATAATTCGTCTGAAAAAGCTATCCTGGGTGGGTAATGAAACAACTGTTTATTTTAAGAAAAGATTGCTGGGAGAGAAGATACTTCAAAAATTGTTATGGCAAAACAATAAAACGAGATACCATGTACCTATTTTCAGTATCAATTAGTTATTCCCTTTGAATATTTTAACCCCAAACTACAAGGATTTAAGTCAAATGCAAAATGTTACATCTGGAAAGGGACAGTGAACATTTGTATTATGCCGTATCTTCATTGTTTAATGTCCGATCATTGTAAAACTTTGATCATGGCCAGATATAAAAATTTTTAGCTGTATGCAAAAAGAGTTTTCTCTCTTTGTCCAACCATTTCGAAGATATAGACCAATCTGCTGTAGAAAAAGGCGAAAAAGGGCATGACTAACGACAGACTCAGCGTATGTATAGAAATCAAATATTCCCATTCAAATTTTATAGAAAACAAAATACACAATGCAGAGATCCAATCTAAATAAAGTTCCCGATATTTGTGGTATTTTATGGTTCAGTTTTTCCTCCTCCCTTACAAAGATTTACCGCCAGTGGAACCACCATTTTGACAGGTCAGTGTATTTTGAAAAGCGCACATTTCGCCGCCTGGGCTGCCCGTGAACATTTGCATATGTTCGAGGAAATTCGCAGGGGCCATTTATGTAAGTTCTGTGGGGAGCGAGTGTGTTTTGGGCGGCAGCTGCTCGCTAAGTGCCATCGGACAAATGCTGTTTTTTCGGGGCCGGGATGGGACGGGATGGGATCGGATGGGAGTTTGTTTTGCGATTCGGGCCGCCTGATGCCAGGCTTCATTTTCTGCGGCTCAACCGCTGCGAACGGCATTAAAAACTTTGCCACTTGATGCCGCGCAGTGTGGGCGGGCGCGTAAGGACTCGTTGACATTCTGTGGCGTTGACAAAATGCCAGGAATATTTTGCGTTTTCTTTGCTCTACGCTTGTGTTTCTTTCCAGCTAATACTTTCATTTCATTTCATTCACTCAAAAAGCCATCCTAATTCAATTTTTGCAAATGAATGCACAGCACACAGCACACACCCAGCATAGCTGGTGGATTTCTGGGTAAATTAAATTAAGCCCTTGCTGGCAGATCCAAAACTTAAAATCAGCTTTGCAAACTTTTGTTTGTTCTCCTGAAACTACCAACACTACCAACTACCAGCTGCAACATTTGAAATGTTTGTTTGGAGTTGTTTCCCTTTGTTCGATGGGGTAACTAAGCGGTTTTCCACTGACCACAGTTTAGTTGGTTGGTTCGTATGCTGTTTTAATTGCTTCCGTCTGCAAATTGGATTAGATTAGGGGCCAAAGCTGTCCTTTGGCCGGGGCTCTGCTGCACTGCGTTTGGGGTCAGGGCGACAATGGCAGTGACAACTGATGGATGCATGGCAACGGGCACAAGGCTGGACATTGCACCCTCGCGCCCTTCCTCCGCTGCCTGGCACTCAAATTAAATTGCAATGCATCGACTCGATAATTATAATGACCAAAACATGTCGTGTCCAGAACAGCTACAGCCACAGCCACAGCCACAGCGTATAAACACAAAAACCGCTGCAAACACAGCGAGAAACCGAAGCCGCATTAGCCAAACAGAGCCGGGCACAACCGCAACCCTATCGCGTTCAAATAAATATTAAAATGCAATAGATAAGCGCGAAATTAATGGGCCCCAGCGATGCGACTCAACGCGCAGGCCAAGAACAAAGCCAGTCGAAGGAAACCCATCGGATACCCTTACCCGAGGCGCGGGTGAAATTGTATCTGAGGGATAAGTCCAGGGGATTTCGGATGAACAAAGGGAAGACACAGGCTCCAGACATCCAGATTAGATGACATCAAATTATACTTTTTACGCAGAAAAAAGGGGATTGGTTGGCTCACAAAAAGCACAAGAGATTCTTTGCTTATCAGGTTATTAAGGGGATTGAGTGGCAGTTTAAGCCTTTTTAAATCTACGAAGAAAGTGCTCAACGTTTTCACATTTTCATATGGCATGAAATAAATAAAACCTGTTTGGGGGTGCCCAAAAATTGATTAGTTCTAATTGAACCCCTTGATGAGTTCTCAAAACAGCGCGAAATTAAGTGGTTATAAATGCCTCGTTAACCGAAAAAACCGGCGAGATGCTATCTCAAGGAGCGGCCGCCCCAATTGGATAATTCAAAATGTTCTGCCGATGATAGCGAACCCCGTGAAACCCCCCGGAACTCTGAAACCACGTAAACGCTCGCAAGTCACGTTGCGATCGCTTTGCAGTTGACAGCCGCACTCGAGGGGTTTGTTTTTTTTTGGGGGGGAAGGCGGAGGGGGAATGTGTGTGCTGGAGGGGAATGAAACTGCTACTCAAGTGACTAAAGGCGTGAAAAAGGTCAAAGGCAGCAGCGGCGGAAGCAGTCGGTAGTCAGTATCAGCGGGAAAAACTGGGGTAAGAGTTGGAGGGCTTTGCGCCCGGGGCTGCTGCAGACATTTTCATCCTCAGCTCATTTTTTGATTCACAAAAATGCTAAAAAGGGTCCTCGCTTTCTGCTTCGCCCCCTTCCCAGGCCCTAGAAAGTGTTTCCCCTTTTCTTGCTGGCCTGTGTAGTTTTGGCAGCAAAACAGCTTTTTATCATATTTATTTGCATTACTCGGATTGTTTCGCTTGGTTTTTTTTTCGCTTTTTCGCCTTGCTAGTTATTTATATAAGCCCGATCTTTGTTTACAACATTTTGTTGGACAGTTTAAGGCCCAAACAGGAGGCCGTTATTTATGTAATCTCTTTTGTTTAATTTGTATGATTGTGGTTTTTGTTTGGGCCTGAGTGCTTTCGCTTGAAAGTGAACAGCTGACTGTTCTTGAAAACTTTATCTTTATAGAGCAACTGCTATCGCGGACTTCTTGTTATCACACAACGATTATAGACGATTTTTCTATCACTTTACACCTAAATAGTGGCATGTTTTCTGTTTGCTTTCATACAATTTTATGATATTTGCTCTGCGAATCCGTTTTAAGGGTTTGCACGAAAGAAAAGGTTGAATAGCGCAAAAGTCGTATGTCAGTGCAAATTGCGAGTGCAATTACACAGCAGAACGGACGGATGGAGAAGAGGAGGTTGCTGCTGCTGCTGCTGATGCTGCTGCCACTGCTGCTGCTTCTGCGATTTTTGACCGGGCGGCGCGCATCTGCAGGCGGCGGTTGGAAAATGCCCGGAGAGGCAGGCGGAAAAGCGTAGGAAACCCGGCGGTGAGCGAACGAACCTCTTGGCTGAAACTCTGCGGAGCAACTGGAGCAGCAGCTGCCGAGTGGCCGACTCACCGATTCACCGACTCTGGCCACGAATGAATCCGCACGAGCGCACGGTACGCATCAGTTCCGAAAACGTTCGCAACAACAAACGCCTTAACCCACCGACAACGCGGGGGGGTTTAAATTGGCAAAAGGAAAAGCGAAAAGCTCGGGATTTGGGAGAGAGAGAATGCCCGGCCGGAGCTTTTGCACTCTCTGCTTGTTATTGTTGGGTTTTCCCCGCGAGAGAGGCGCGCAATTTGTTTTGCTTTATAGAAAATATTTAGGAAATTCGACAAGACCAAAAAATGCTAAGGTTAAATAGAGAAATATGTTCAGAATTTCGGTAAATTGTATTGCTTAAATTGCATATAAATTGTTTCAAGGGAAAGTCAGTGTTAATATACAATTTTTTAATTGTGTTTACCTTTATCTACTGCCAAAGAAATCATCTTAAATTCATTGACATTCACACACGACTCATAATTTTCTTCAAGTTTATCTACTTATTGCCAGGATGATCAAATATCGGCGGTAAAATATAATTAACCAGACTTCAACACCCCCGAAAATAGTCGAGTTGTTGAGTCCCTCTGGCTTATCCTGGCAGGCATAAAAAACTAACGTAACGTGAAACCCTTAACCTCAGCAGCCGTCTCGGGACATAAGACAAACGGTTATGTCGGTCGTAAAACCGCTTGAAATCTGCGCTCTTTGGGTTTAGTTTAGTTTCGCTGTTTTTTTTTTTTTTTTGGAGGGGCCACAGGCAAAATCTGGACGAGAATGTCGAATATGCTGGCCCGCTGACAGAACAGACAGTCGCAGAGACCTAACTATAAAGAAGTGTCACATAAAATTTACATTAAGCAAATGTAACGAAACAGAGCGCTAAAAGCAGTCATATATAATCCGGCGCACACACTCGACCCACTACGGCCGGGATATGAGAGCACGGATGTGGATGCGAATGCCACCGCCGGGGCATTCCAAAGGATACAACGACGACGACGACGACGACGACGAGGACGACGACAGCCAGCGGTTGTCTCGAAGATTTCGAGCCACGCACTCGGTACGCAGCAGCGAGGAAAATCTCATTAAGCCCTGCCATGAATTTTAAACATGTTGCAGGACTCCCAAACGAACGCGGCCGAGTCCTAGCTGGTCCTGCGAAACTAGTTCAGCCGGCCAATGGCAGAGAGTCTGCGAAAAGTGCCCCTTTTGGGGGGTGACGGTGGTGGCAAGATGCTTTCGAGTGAGGTAGGACCGGTAAGGAAAGCTTGCTGGCCAAGCTTGTGAAGCTCATAGAAAAATAGGGGGAAAATACGGGGTTTACGAACAAATTGTACTCTCTATTTCTAGTGTAGAAACCAAGGGTTTCCCTTGTAAAAATCTTTCAAGAGTTGCCTGTCTTTGTATGAATTCAGTTAAAGATTACAAGTAAACCTAAAGATTTAGATAGGTTTGAGTTATGGAAGTTTCAAAGCTGGACTCCTAGGTTCTATTAGTATTTATGAGCGGACTTACCTTGTTATCACTATCCGTGGTATTACCCGATCCAAAGCTGGCCAAAGAGCAGCGGTCGTGGTCGTTTTCGGTAAGCTGTTCATCCAAATCCCTCGAAGAACGCTGCGAAGAGCCCGAGTGCTTGGCCGGGGACTTGGGAAGAGTCAAGGAGGTGCCCGAGAAGCAAGTTTCCTGCATCACCTCGCGCAGCTTCTTGACCCAGATCTGGAAATTCAATTACAAAGAAATATAAGTTTCCAACAAAGTTAAGAAAGTCACAGAAAGGACAAACCTGCTTGGTTTCGAGGCTGGTGGCCTTTAGGACAATCCTGCAATCGGAAAGCATGGGCGAGCGACCTGTCCACACGGCAAACTTGGTCTCATCGCCCTCGATGTGCTCCGTGATGCCCATGTCCGTGGTCATGAGCTTGCTCTTGAACTGGTACTTCACCACGCTCGACTCCTTGACCTCCTTGGCGAACAGCAGATACAACTCGAAGAGGAAGACGCGCCGCTCGCGTCCCTTGCGGATGATTTGCTTGGTGTCCCAGGCCTGGAAGGCATCCTGAAGCACCACCTCGCCCAGCTTGTCCACCGACACATCACAGTTCTCCAACAGCGACAGATGCATGGCATCGTTGGCTTTCTTAGGGACATTGAGCATGACTTCGAGGCCCTCCTTGATTTCGCCGTGGCTCTCCTCGCAGCACGAGAGCAGATCCTTCAGTAGCAACTGGTACTTGGTGATCCGCTGCACGGGTTTAATGAGATACGCGGGCAGCGGATGCTCCACCTCCAGACGGCGCTGCAGCTCCTCAAAGTAACTGCCCGCGTGCTGGACCAGCAGGTTATTCGATGTCGTCTTGTTCTTGCAGTAGTGCACATACATATCAAACTTGGAGGCCCACGTGACAAAGCAATGGCCCACATCCTCCGGCATGGTTTCGTACTTTTCGAGTTCCTTCAAGAAGATCTTCTGATGGAAGTGGTGTATCTCCCGGATGTTGCCAAAGATCACATCCTCCTGGCCGACAAGAGCCGGGGGCACGTTGCGTCCGCCGCGGAACTCCTCCAGGAAGCACTTGATGCACGTGGCCAAATCGTTCACGTAGGCCCGCTCCGTCTGCATCAGCTCGGCCATGATGAACTCTTTCCTCCGCGCCGACTTGCGCTTCTCCTCGTTGATCTCCTTGTTCTCCTTGCTGCTGCTGTTCAGCTTGGCCTCCAGCGTGGGATCCGAGTGGCGATCGCCGCTGCTGCTGGCGCCCGAGGAGGAGCTGATGGAAATGTTCGCATCGGAGGAGTTCAACAGCAGCTGCTGCTGCGACATGCCCAGCGACGTCTCCAGCTGCTCGCAGTAGCTGTCCATGCGGTTGCTAAAGTCCTTGTAGCGCTGGTCCACCGAGGCCACCCACTGCTTGATATCGCTGGCATGGGCGTGACCCTTCTCCACCAGGCTATCCGCCAGTTGGATGAGCAGCTTCACCCGCTCGCGCGTCTCCTTGGCAGTGCTGCGGAATTCGTTGTGCTCCTTGAGCAGGCCCTCCGTCTCCTCCTTGCTGATGCCCACCAAGTTGGAACGCGACGAGAGGTAGGCCTCGCCGGTGTTGTGAATCCATTCGATGGCATTCTTGGCACTCCTCTCGAACAGCACAAACTGCTGGCACTGGTCCAGCGATTTTTTGCGCAGCGTCCAGTAGTCGAGCACCTGATTCTCCTGGGTCAGCAGCTTGTCCAGCTTGCTCTTCACGTGCGCCTCGCAGTTGCCCTTGTACTGATAGCACTGCTGCGACCGGTTGGCGTACTTCAGGAAGGTCTCCGCCGTGCGACGGGCCAGAGTACAGGCCTTGAGGAAGGCCTCCTTCTGCTCCTGATGCTTGGAGATGAGCTGCACGATGGTCTGGGCCTTGTCGCTGCCCCCGCCACCGCCGCACCAATCGTCCTCGCGCTTGTACTCCCGCTCCAGGCTGTCCAGCACCGAGCACACCTGCTCGGCGGTCTTGTAGAAGTTGATGGAGGCGGTCACCAGCTTGTGCCGCTCCTCCGCATAGGTGACCAGCTGCTGCCACTTCTTGGTGACATCGTCGCTGATCTCGCGTATGGATTGAGGGTCATAGTGGTTGGCATTGATCAGAGCATCGGCCCGGTACTTCACCTGCACCGCCGACGTGTGCGTCTTCTCAATTGCAATCTTTGAAATTGAGGGGAAAAACTCATGAAAATTTACCATCTAATTAAGGGGAAACTCATTTAGGTTTACCTGAAACTGCTCGTGGCCCTTGCGCAGCTGCTCCGCCTCCTGCAAACTGTTCGGGGTGACAAAGCTGGCCACCAGCATGGCCTCTCCATTGCGGATCCACGAGATTACCTGATTGGCATCGTTCTGGAATTGACACAGCTGCACTGCTTGCTCTAACTTCGCCCGCTTCGCCTCGGACATCTCCTCCAGATCGATCTCGCGCTCCCGCAAAAAGTCCAGCAGATACTCAATCCTAGCCTGAGCCGTGTGCGTGGCATCCGCCATGGAGATGAAGCCAGCGTTTTCGAAGAGCTGCAGCAGGTCTTGGCCCGCCTGCAGCACCTCGTAGGTGGCATTCTGCATGTCCGTCACCGATTCGTTGTGCATGCGGATCAGCTGCTCGGCCTTCTGATAGTCCCTCGACAGATCCGCGTGCTGCAGGTCCTGCGACCAAATCTCCAGCTGCGACGACAGCTCCATCGCATCGCGCTCAAAGTAGCGCAGCCGGAGTATGAGATCGGCGCGAAATTTGCGGGCATTCCAGAGCTCCTCCAGTTCCACCTTCTGTTTGGTCAGCTTTTCGAGCGTGGCCTCGAGGGCCGCTATGGAACCCGTATTGTCCTGATACTCCAGCGATCGCATCTCCTGCAGCAGCGCCTCGCCCTGGGAAATCGTGTGCAGGCACACGTTCACCGTGCTCTCCTGCTGATCCCGATTGTACTGCTGGAGGATGCGCTCGATGCCCTCGAGATTCTCCTGCGACAGCCGCGTCTCGTCCGTGCTGACGTCCGTTCGCAGTTTGTCTATCCAGGCGGTCACATCCTTTTCGTGTGTGTAGAATATAACAGCCATCTCCAGGCGCCGTCTGCGCTGCTCCACCCGCTCCGCGAAGCTGCCCACCTGCAGCTCCAGCTCCCGGGCCACCGAATATATCTCATTCGGGTCCGCCTCCCCGCTGCGGGCCAGCTCATCGGCGGCGGCCAGCAGTTTTTGGGCATTGCTGTACGTGTTCTGGGCCACGTTCTCGAAGTTGTCGTGCGAGGTCTGATACACCCGGGCCTTGTGGAAGTTCCGCCCGATGCCCGTGTTTTTCCGCAGAAAAACCTCTCCATGATTCTTTAGCCAGTCTAGGACCTGCTTCACATCCTCCTGGAACAGTCGCAGGGCCAGAGTTTGATGCAGGCGTATCCTTTCCTGGTGCCACTTGGCCTCGAGCGTGCGATGGTGGCCCAGAATCTGATGGATCACAGCCAGAACATGACTGGCGCCCTCGCTGTAGTCCGCCGCCGGATTCTGTCGCTCGTACTTGTTGAAGCTGCCGCCGTTGCTGTTCTTCCGGTGATCGGGCACTCCCGGCGGCGGCGGCTGATTGCAGACCTGCACCAGGTGATCCAGTTGGTAGAGCAGCTTCTTGCTCGTCGAGTGTACTTCGGTGTAGGCCTGGCACATGGCCTCGTACAGGGATTGGTGTGTCCTGATCGCCGTCTCGAGGCTCTGAATGTCCGAGGGCAGTGGCTGCGAGGCCTGACAGGCGGCCGCCCAACTGGCCACGCTGTTGCAATACTGCTCCGCCTTGTGGTGAAACAAAACACTCAATTGCAGGACAGCCGTGCGCTCGTCCAGGCCCGCGGCAAAGTCCTTCCAGGTGCGATCCAGTCTCTGGGCCAGCGTCTTAATATGCTGGGCTGCATAGTGCTGGCTCTCGATCAGGCGCGCAGCCACAGCCAAAATTCGATCGATATTCACGGAGACATTCATCGAGGCCACCGCAAACTTTTGGTGCTCATCCTGCAGCGACTTGGCCACCGAATAGTTGTGCCCGATCTCCACGTAGCTCATTTGGAATACATCGCGGTTGTGCAGGATCCAGTCGAACATCTTCTCGCAGTCCTGCTCGAAGAGCCGCCACTGGAAGCACTGGTCCAGCTTCACCTTCTTGTGCTGCCACAGCATCAGCAGCTTCTCCTGGCCCGTGTGTATGAGGTCGATTTGCCGCAGCGCCTTGTTTACGGCGGCGGACATATCCGGGTTACTGCTCACCGCCCGGGAGTTCTGCGAGGTTTGAGATTGCTGGCCGGCGGAGGAGGTGCCCGAGTCCATTTCCGAGCCGCCAGAGCTGCCGGGGGTCTGCAGAAGAATGGAAAAGTTAGTTTATTTGACCCAAGAAAACCAATCTATAAGCCGAGCGATTTGCAATTGATTTGGATGAATACTAAACGTATTCTCTTCGAGAAACTTGAATCTAACTCATAAAAAATCAATTTTATTGAAGCGGCCAGTGGGCGAGCGGGCAAACAAAAACGAAAATTTCCATTTTAGCCATCTTTTTGTGTCACAAATCTTTGGGGCTGGTGAATGCCAAGCCAAAGGCTATTGACTTCTTCTGTGGAATCTCCGCGGTGGTCATACATATTAATGTTAGACCCCTCGTAATACTGTTTTATTTGTTTACACTCGTTATATTTACGGAAGAAGTGCTAGGCGTAACGATATCGTAAACACACAAGAGAAACGTGAAATTTCTTTGTTGTTATCATGATAAATATTTGTGTTAGCTCTCAATGATTGCAATTATATTAACCGTGAAGATAAATACCTATTAAATTGAGGTTTTGGACAATGCAAATGGATTTTACGCATCCTAATTTGGGTAATTCAATTGCTCTTGCTTGGGGAGTTCCAGGGACAACTCACCTGACCGCCTGGCGGAGCCACCGCATTGATCTTGGCCAGGAGCTTCTTGCCCTGCAGATCCAGGTCCTCGATGGGCAGCTTGGTGATCTTCTTGCGCATCTCGTTGTGATGATCGATGGCGTGCCGGGCCAGGGCCACGTCCTCGGCGAAATCGTTGCGATTGAGATCCTCCTGCAGATCGTCGATCCTGTCGGCCATGTCGCCGGCCTGCCAGAAGAAATCCTCGATGGCCAGACGGGCGTCCGTCCACTGCTGATGATCGTAGGGCTGTTGGCCCTCAAAGTCCCCCGTCAGCTGGTGGCTTTCGGCGATCTTGTTGAGGGATTCTATCGACACCGTGGTCGTCTCGAACTTGTACTTGTGCGAGGAGATCGAGGCTCGTTGCTTCTGCCAGAAGTTGTCCGGCTTGATGATCACCACGTTGTGGATGTTGGCGCTGAAATGCTCCTGCAACACCTTCAGTATCGTCTTAACGTTCGTCGAGCAGTTGCCATTGCCTCGCATGTCGATGATGACTGTGAAGCCGAGGTTCTTGGCGGCGTCGCTGCAACAAAATGGGAAACCAGTCAGGTGAAAGGTGGCAGCGTTTAGAGAGCGGCGATCGGCCATAAAGAACTTGGCTAATAGAGAGAGTACACTGGGGGAAATCGTATTGCCACTAGTTATGTTTTGGGGGTTTTTAAAGCTGACAGACAATATCCAAACAATATTTCTGAATACCTTCTGTTGTTGCGATCAAGTTAAGATCAATATCTATAAGAAAACTCTAAAACCTCATGTTTAGACTCTAAAGGCTCTGAATATTTCACAAATAATATCTAAAACATCCAAAATACCTGGTAAATAACCCATCAAACCCAAGATTTGCCAATCTTTCAATCAACTAAAGATCAATATCTCTTCCCAAGGTTTTCACATATCGAAAACCAACAAAAAGTCAAGGTTATTTTGCAGCAAAAACTCTCATAGCTTTGCCTTCAATATTTCCTTCAACTTTTGCTCTGTCCGATTTCAATTTCGAATATCTTTGGATCCACTTTGGTGTTTCTTCGAGTGAAGATGGATTCCCGCTAATACGTGAGTGAGAGTGTCGTGATTCGCCCATGGTTCGTTGCTCTGTTTACGTCGCTTGCATAAATTATGACAGCACGGCCCGGCATGGTCCGAGGTCGGTTTCTATTGCTCTGACACCAATTTTAGCTAATAATTTCCTCAAAACCGCCTCCCGCCCCTCCCATTCTGATTTGCATTCCATTTGAATTTTAATCGCACCATTAACAATAAATATGTTTCTTTCATTGATGCATGCGAGCCAAGGCATCGCGACTCCTCCTCCTCCTCCTCCAATTCCAGATCCGATTGGGTCTATTATACCCTCCCGAGTTCTGCCGCTATTTCTTGGCCTGATTGTGGCGGTTTCCCGGTTTTAACCACGTTATCTTCTCGTCTATTTTTCCTCTCGCGTTTATTTACCCGTAGTAGTATGTCGTGCGGTTGTTTTATGGGCATTTCTAGGGGTTTTCGTGCTGCCCCCGGTAAAAGAACAATGCGAAAGTGAGGAGGCGTCTTCGGAAAATGCATTCAAAATTCAAGAGAACCCGTGGAACTGGGCTGCGTTCCCAATTGCCGCCGTCGCACACACAAGAAGTTCTCAATCCCGCCCGCAAAACTTCTTATCGCGCGACATATCTGGAAATTTGTGTGTTGTTCTGAAGAGGGTTTCGGTTTTGGGGTTTGGGGTTTGAGGTTGAAGGCTTGATGACTAATAAAAAGCCTCGAAACCGGCTATTAAAAATCGAAATTTGTGCAGACACAACAGAGAGAGCCCACGGAGGGGATGTCGCCCGCATTTCAAAATCGACAAAAAGCAAAGTCCAATCAGAGAGCGTTTATTTAACCCATAAATTTGAGACTTTTGAGCGGGGGGATCGAGGACGAGGGGGCGGTCAAAGGAAGCGATTGTACGTGTCTAAAATGCTGAGAACTCCCTCGGATTCGCCCCGATTCACAGAATTTGCATTGACGACAGCAGCAGCGACAGCGAAAAGGCGAAAAGTCGAAAAGGCTTTACTTGCCAAATTGGCCAAGAATTAAGGAACCGGGCAGCGAGTATTGAGAGACAAAGGCACAGAACCGGCCGCTGGAATAAACAAAAAAGTGTTTCACGCCAAAAAGCAAATAAACAAAAACCAAATGCGAAGCATAAACGAAGCCAAGCAAAACAAAAACGCAAGTCGTACGCTGGGAAACGAAGCTCAGTTACACTCACAAAGTTTGTGACGGCTGGGAATGAATTTGAGATATCCATTGGAGGTTCCAGTTACGCTTAAAAAGTAACCGATTGTTGGGAACAAATGGAGGTACCGATAGCCAAAACATATGAATTAATTCTAGGCAATGCGGGCTATAATATTTCAAGGTTCCTAAACGGAATTGTGTACGAGATGGAGTTTAGTTAAGCCACAACTTTTGAGCCATGATATCGAGTTACTGAACACCCTAAAACACGTGCTTAAATTCTCAGTTACAATTTGTAGGTTTATACAAATATTCTATGTAATTTTTTGATTATTTTTTGATGATTATTATCCTTCAAATGCTTATACAATTTATTTAGAAACTGAGTTATTTCTGGGTTTGATAAGAGATCTGAATTTAGAGTTCCAGAAAACCCTAAAACACATGCTAAAATTCTCAGTTACTTATTGTAGATTTATACATATATTCTATGTATTTTTTTTGTATTTTTTGATGTTTTTTATTCACCAGAAATTGGATAAACGATTGGATAAACGATCTTAAGCCAACGCTGTTTAGCCAGGAGGTAAAGATAAGGGTTATTTGAATGTTTGTGATCAGATTTCAAAGAAATTAGTATCAGTTAACTATTTTTACCTATTTAAGAAATCCACACATAAGTTCAAGGTATAAAGAACATCTAATTTTTTGAATCATAGAATTTATAAACCTCATCGAAGGGTATCCTAGCACAACAAAAAGAGCTGAGTGTTGAATCCAAATCGAAAGATAAAGCGCACAGTGGGCGCGTTGCCAGAGTGGACGCCGCATTCCGCGGATGTTAGGCATGAGATAAGGAATACCCCCGATCCAGTAGAGAATCCGGACCCTGCGTCAGCGAGTCGATTTGCTTATCTCGGCCTGAAAACCTGAAGTGTCTGCCGGGGGTCCGTTCCGTTTCGTTTTCTATGCCGATTTTCTGGTTTTGTGTTATTTTTGTGGGGTCCGGGGGGTGTGGCATGCTATGTGGGACAAACTGATAGTACAATGGTTTGCCTGTTAACCGGCTGATAAGACATGAATGGGCTCGGCGTGGGAATCCAGCCAGACTTGTTAGCGCCTCAATTGCGCCAATGAGCGGGGCCAAAACAAGCACGGAACGTGCGTTTATCCCTTTCTCAATGATTGGAGAATGTCGGTGGCTGATTTTTCTTATTTCTGGTTGCCACTTTTGTGCGCTTCTTCAGAGGGCCTCCTCATCGTGGCTCTCCAAGAGCGATGTCGCAATCTTGGGTCGCCATCATCATCATCATGGGTCTGATTATCATTGCGAGCGCGGCCTGTGTTGCCTGTGGCAAGCATCTCGATAGCATAAGTGGGGATGCCCTGAAAAGAGTGTCTGGGTCCATTGACTTTGCGGCTCTTTTGTCTGGGGGTTTTCTTGGAATTTTCAGGCTTGTAATTACAATTAATCAACGGGGCTTCCTATGCCAAGATTCGACATTCCATGAGGTCGAAAAATATGATATATCACTGGAATATAAGTTGTATCTCTTGCTTTAAAACTCCTTAAATTTCAATAGAGTTAAAATCTTAAGACATGCTCTCAGATCTTGTATTACTTAAGTATTTTGGGACCCTTATAAAAACTACAAAAAAAAAACCCGAATGTATCTATAACAACTGTATTACTTTAGTTTTTAGAAACCTTAAATATATGTTCTTTTAACCATAAAAACTACAATAGAATAAAAGAAAAAACTCGTAATTTCAGGCCTTTTGTTATTTAGTTTGTAAGCCATTGCCATAGCCTCAATTTGGTTGCAATACCCTTTAAAACCTCTTTGAAAGCGAGGCCTCACTGTGATGTGTTCCCAAATTACCCTTTCTTTTTTCCCCACTCTTGTTTTATGGCTCATTTTGGTTTTTGTTGTGGTTTTTTCTCGTTTTGGGGCAGCAGCAGCAGCAGCCGCGGCAGCAAAAAACTTCGCATTCTTTGAGCTTCTGAGCGTCTGAAGTCGAAGTCGAAGTCAAAGTATCTGAAGCCGGTCCCCGGTGTGTGAGTCTTCGCCGTTCTGGCTGCTGCTTTCTTTGTCGCACAGATTTATGCAACTTTTGTTGCCTGCCTTTCTTTTGCTGCTGCTGCTACTGCTGCTGCTACTGCTAGTTTTTATTTAAAATTGTTTACTTTTATGAGTTCTTTTTCTGACCTGCCCCGGGACCCGAACTCGCCCCTTACCCGCCCCGAACCCGGCCCGCCCTGCACTCGCATTCAATGTCAAAAGCAGCCACAAACAAGAACAATGTGCGTGCTGTTCTTGCAATCGTCTGACGATGATGATTCATAAAATATGCGACTGCGACTGCGACTGCGGCTGTGGCTGTGGCTGCAGTGGAACGACTATAACAGGAAAATCAAGTGGAATGTGGCACTGCAGCTGCACCAGCAGCTGCTCAGGCTCCGTCCAGGGCTCGCCTGCCACGTTCCTCCCTCGCCGGCAAACGCTATGCCACCCACCCGCCCGAGCCACCCCCGATTCTGCAGAGTCTCCCATCCTATATATACTATATATTCGCATATGTATCTGCGACGTCGCGACGCTGCCGAAATTGCAAACGAGGCAAGCAGGCAAACAGGCAGCGATGTCGCGACGTCAGCTGACACAATGGCAGGCATTGTGCTGGTACGGTCGGCCCTCGAAATGTGAAACCGCTCCATTCCAGGCAAGGCAAAAACTAAAGGCTATTGGTATATCATTTCCCAAACAAACCTGCCTTAAACCTCCAAGTTGAGTTAAACACGAAGTACCCAAAACAAGCAATTTTTGAGAACTCAAAGATTACGTGTCTTTGTATTGTTTAAGCCTCGTTTATATCGTTTTATATAGAAAATATAGCAAAAATATAAACCATAAACCAACTGCATTCGCTGGAACTTAGACTAAACAAGGTTTTAGCGTTTTCAACTAACAGTTCTAAGGTTACGTGCTTTCCCACTGTTTAAACCTTGTCTGTAGATTTATAGCAAAAAAAAGTACAAAAATATAACCCAAAACTGCCGTTCAAATAAAGCTATATCTTTATAATATTTCACAGCCAGCTTAAAAGAAAAGGATATATATTTTTGTAACCTTCAATTTGTCCCAAACTTCTCGCAAGCGTATCCCCACTGTAGCCACCGTGATGGAGAAATAGAGGACAAGTGCCGCCAAAGGCAACTGGCCAGTAAAAATATCTACAATCTTGGTGCTTGATGCTTTCCCTTGCATCAAATAAATTGAGACTAAAGCTAACAATTATGCAATACATTTTAAACGAACCTCCCTGCACATTTGAGAGCAACCCAGAATTTTATTAGACAATCGTGCACTAATAAAAACATATCTGTGTTCTGTCACCAAGACATGGTGGCATTTTATGAGGTGCAACATGATTGAGATGAATCATTTGGTGGGTTTCTGAGGCCTTAACGACTCTGTCCCCCAGATTCTACGAAATGATGAAAAATGTTTCCAAAAATAAATGCCCAAGTCATTTGCTTCCGGCTAAATAGTTTAAATAGTTTGTTTCTTTTTTTCGAGATTGTTTATGCCTAGCAATTTCTCTTTTGGACAACTTTTAATGTGTCAAAAATATAATTATTTGTGATAGATATAATTTTTTGATGATATCAAAACAATTTCACAAGAACAGTGATAATTAATTCATTTCCAAAGGTTTTTAGACTAATTAAAATGCAAATTTAGTGGTCCCTCTTCTGGTACTATTTCTGGTTTCAATTGATACTCTTTTAATAGACTTTTTCGTTATATCCCCTTCGATATTAATGGATCTATAGAACTATTATAAGAAAATCTATAAGCTTTCCTAGTAAAAGACTGACTTAACCATTTCTAATGATCTCTCTAAGCTTTTATGCCCTTTGGTAATATTGGAAGGCTTACAAACCCCATAAACATAATAAACATATTACAATAATATTCATCGTTTTAGTTAATATTGCTTCAATAGTTTCCTGGTAATATCCCTTTCTATATTGATACTATAGATCCATAGAACCTTTATTATAAAATGATATGTGTTTGCTATTCGAGAACAATATAATTAAGACATTTGATGTTTAGCATAACGATTTTCTAATAATCTTTCTAGCCTGCTATACCCTATGGTAATATTGTAAGGTTTACAACCCATTGTTCTTCCTATTTTTGTTAAATATAATGCACAAATTGAATGTGTAAGCCTGCGATTTTATCATAATCCTTTAGCAATAATCTCTCCATCGTTTGGGCTAAATTTCCGGGGATATTCGAGACCAATTGGCTGGGCTTCTCACCTGGGAATGCTGATCAGGTAGCTGAGCAGGCGGCGCAGGTCCTCCGGCTTGAGGCGGTCCCTGCGGGGCGTGGCCGGGAAGCAGAGGAGCGGTCCGCCCCTGCGATCCCTGCCGCCGGTGAGGAAGACGACGCGCTCCTGGAGCAGCGTCAGCAGATCCCTGGCCCGCTGCCCGTCCATTTCGGTGGACAAAACACTCCGCTAGCCTTGGATTAATCTTCGCTTCGAGCGGGGGCGGGTGCGGGTGCGGGGATGTGGCAATTTTAATCCAATGCTGGGCACTGCAGCATAACGGAGTCCGGCTACGAAATTTCACTTAGTTTGCTGCTTAAAAACTATTATTTTGCCTTATTTTCGTGCTTGTTGTTTCACTTGCACTCACAATCTCGTTGTAGTTGCTGCTGTTGTTGGCTTGGCTTTTAATTTTAATCATTGATTTTCGCAAATTTCTCGCTGGCACTTTCATGGTCACTGGTGTTTGTTTGTGTTTTCCGTGGAAAAGCATGGGGGAAAACAAAAAGATACAAGATACAAAGCGGAGATACAAATTAGCAAATGTATTTCTCTCGTTTTCTTCACATTATTTGCATATTTATTTTGGCTTGGCACGCAGTTTTCTCGGGCTATTTTTAACAAAAGTGGAGTTTTTTAATCATCACCCCTGTGGGCACACACACGCACACACCACCTTAACCCTTAGTCGGGCCACCGGGTGCCGGTCTTGTTTACACAGCGTGACCGAACAGGTTACGCGTTTCACAGCTGTTTTTGGTAGGTGAAAATAACTCGATTTTTAGTTACTTATAAAGTAATAGATGTCGCAGATTATTATGTTTTATGTATATTACTTTTAATATCTTCAATTGGGTTTTTATAATAAAATAAGTTTAGATTTTATGTGATTATCATGTCGGGGATTAGTTATTCTGGTTCTCATCCTGATGAACTAATTAGATATCGCAAATTTTAATTTAAAATCAAACAATTTATGTTTTTTGGGGAAACTAGAGATGATTTATAAATATTTAAAGGCATATTTTGACTTTAAAATCAAGAATAATTGCATTTTAAAGGGTATTTAAGGGATATATATTTTAATTTTCAGGAATTTACCGATGAATATATGAAGAAACATTTTGTTTTTAGTCTTTTATAATCCTTTTTTTTTTATTAAATATGGAAAGACTTGCATTTCTATACAGATTGTTATTTTTCCAAGTTTTTTTTTAAGGTATCTTTGATATTTCTTTTTAATTTGCTAGTTTTCCCTGTTTTTTGTTCCCTATATCATAGGAAAATATATGATTTCTTGAAGAAATCTTTGATATTTAAGTTTAATTTCTTAGTTTCCCTTGAAAATTATAAATAAATTAGAGGTTTTTTTTGTTCCCTTTGTTTATAAGGTGTTTATTTAGGTGTCTATTTAATTATTTAGCTATCTTGGAGGGCTTTTTTTTGGTATATCCTTGAAAGTTGTTGATTTTATGCATGCCGACCCCGTCGAAGGGTTAAAGTTGGAGTGCCAGTGCGAGCGAGAGGGCGCAACCAAAACACACAGATACACAGACACACAGAGACCAGGCGAAGCGCAGGAGGAAGAGGGAGATGAAGAAAGAGATTAGCCATGGGGATGGGGAGGGGGAGGGGAGTGGGTGGATGGAGTAGGGACGCGGGGGAGGGGCTGCTGCAGGAGGAATACGAGCATGTTAAATGTCATAAATCAAGAGAGCCGCGTCACGCGACCAAAAAAAAAAAAACCGAAAATGGGGGGGAAGCATAAAAGCATAAAACCCGCACACTTGCACACTTATTTTTAAACAAAAACTACACAATTTTCCGCATTTTCCGCTGTTATTTTCCTTTTCCAATTGAAATTCGCACTAAATTCGGGAAATTCGGGAAATTTCGGGCACCCGGATCGCCTTATGTACACAGCCGTATGTACATACAACATGGCCCATGTACATCGAGAAGTTCTCGCACCGTTTTCCACTTTCCATCGCTTTTCATCGCTTTGTTTATGTTTCCCGCTCGCCAGCGATTTGAATTTCCACCCGTTCCGGGTTTGCAATTTCCATTTCTCTCTCTCTTTTTGCATTTACCCGTCGTTCGAGCGCGTTCGAGGCGGTCATTCCGATCGGCGAATTATTTGTGTGTACATTTTTATCTTTCCGTTCTTGCGTCGTGCGTCTTCTTCTTTCCGTGCCACAAATTGATTTTTTTCGCCCGCCTATCGATAGGCGCGCCTATCGACTCGCGCTTGGTGTTGCAAACCGTTGCACAGGCAGTTGTGCCACAAAAAGGCCAAAAAAAGCTAAATTTCAATTTGGTTTTTCTCGTTTAAAAAACATTTTAACTTAGCCTTAGGTTGCATTGTTTTGTAACACAAATCTTGCTGAAAATTAAAAAAAAAAAGTTTTGAATATATTTGCTGCTTGGCCCCGCAAAATGCATTTCGCAAAATGCATTTCTCGAAATTGCCACAATATGCAGAATTTAGCCGAAAACTTTTTAAAATTATAAAATTAACACAATTTTGTATGCAATCTCTGGGTGTTATTGTTCTTTATTGGTATACCAAGCATTTGGACTACAAAAGCATTAAAAAACCGACATTTTTTAATATAAAATATGTTCACAAAATATGACATGCCTTTAAGGGACTTTAAAAGCATAAATACATATTTAGGTGCTGGCATTGTACATTATTTTACAAACTGTTTAATTTTATATTGCCACATGGCGAAAAACCTTGAACAATCTCTTATATAATTTTAAAACGTATTATATTTTCTAAGCCATAACGTGTTTCTATTAATCTTAAAACAATACTTAGCGTAACGACTGCAATTGCATGTAAAACTCTACAGCTTGTGGTTAAAATTTTTTCAAAAAATATAAATCAAGCCTTCTTTTGGTTTTAAATCATAAAATTCCTATAATTTAAACGACTTACAAGACCCGATATGAAAAGGAACGAGGCTTACATCCAAGATGATACCTTCTACGTTGTGTAGGTCGCAACAGCCAATCGATGTTGCCACATATTTCACCCATTAGAAAGTTTTTGCAAATATTCAAGATTAAGTTTGGATTTTTTTATTCCAAATCAGGCGTATTTTTTTTTTTAATTTTCACATTTTAATTTGGATATCTAAGGCCAGAATGTTTGTGAGCTCCCCTCCGAGAACTGGTAAGAATACTGCTGGTATTGGTTGTCATATATAGTAAGTTTGTTAATTTAAACTATTTTAATTTTTAATCACTTCTATTTTAAATTGTCAATCCAAGTGAATTCAGATTACGTTGCCATAGAACAGAAAATATTTTTCAAAATTTTCAAGCCATCTTCAAAGTTAAAAAAATTAAAAATATGTAATTAAACTTATATATAGTTTAAGATTATAATAACCCAGAAAGCAATTGTTGTAATTTAAATTTCCCGCCAATTTTCAGTAATACCAATTAATGGGTCGCATTGGTCGCACAGCTGCAACGTAACCTCCTCCGATAACCATTTATCGCTGTTGCTGCAGCCCTGGCCAGTTTGTTTTCGTTTTGTTCTTCGACGCTGTCGTGGATGTAACTTTGCAAACATTTTACGCAAACTCAGGAACTCCCTTCGCCCGCGAAAGAAGAAGCCCCGCCCGCGGCACCCGCCTCCGCCGCCGGCCACGCCCACAGCCCCCGGCGGCGCTGTTTCAGCCTCCACATCCGCTTCGGCCTGCACATCCGCATCCGCATCTGCGAGCTTTGATCCGCATTTTGCGCGGGAGGATCCTGCGAGCGTGCGCCTCAGCTTTGGGAATTCTGGTCATCACTTGCAGGAGGCGATGGAGAGCAACCTGAACCGGATCATCCGGGAGAGCCCGAAGCTCAAGCTCAGCGGGCAGCTCAGCAAGTACACCAACGTGATGAAGGGTGCGTACATCGTTACATCGTGTGCGAGGGGGGATTGTATGCATAACATACATACATAAGAGGGTTGCATGCGTCACCTGCTTGGTCACTTACATACAAAGTTTCATATAATTATTGTTGGTTTGTTGAGAGGAGAAAGGGTAAGTGATGAAAGGTGCCTACATCATTACATAGCCTGTGCATAACATTCTCAAGGGTTACCTACATACATCCCTATGTACGTCACCTGCATTGCCATTCATTTTAACTTGGTACGTTATCACAAGCAAGCCTTGTCCCCTATTTTCATGCATTCCATGTTTGTATGTTGGGAAAACGCGATGAAGGGTGCGTACATCGTTACATCGTGTCCGAGGGGGGATTGTATGCATAACATACATACATAAGAGGGTTGCATGCGTCACCTGCTTGGTCACTTACATACAAAGTTTCATATAATTATTGTTGGTTTGTTGAGAGGAGAAAGGGTAAGTGATGAAAGGTGCCTACATTATTACATAGCCTGTGCATAACATTCTCAAGGGTTACCTACATACATCCCTATGTACGTCACCTGCATTGTCATTCATTCTAACTTGGGACGTTATCACAAGTAAGCCTTGTCCCCTATTTTCATGCATTCCATGTTTGTATGTTGGGAAAACGCGATGAAGGGTGCGTACATCAAAACATACTTTGTTCATACTAGTATCCCATGCCTTACCTGGTTCCCTACTCAGTTTTATTCTTTCCAAGTTGGATTGTGGTAAGAAGATCAAGAATATGACCAAGTGATCAAGGGTAAACTCTGTTCATCGTTACATACTATGACAGCCTACATACTATGACTCCACAACCTATGCATCACACGAAACTGACTTACATAGTTCTTGTTGTCATGAATTCTAAGTTGTAATGTTAGGAGAAAATGACCGTGATAAAGATTGAGCTATAAAGCCTATACACGGGCCTACATAGAGAAATTCCTGCTTTGTCACCTATATTCATTTATTTTATGTTTAAATGCAAACAGAGGGAAACCAATACGATTGCTTACAGGTTGCTTACATCATTACATACTGGATGTACGGAGTTACGTATTCAATGCTTCCCCTCTATTATCACTCAGTTTCATTCATTTTATATTTCTATGTCACAGAAAACCTATATCAAGGTAAACAGAATCTATTGGACCTATCACATTATCAAATTTTTTTAAAAGACATGTATAATATCTCATTTAAATTTCATAATCTGGCTCTGATTTAATGTATTTTGGTGCATTAATAGCACTCACCTCTCGTTTGTGACTCATTTTCACATACATTTTGTTACTTTTTATCAACGCAAACGTTTATGGAACTTATCACATTTCGAACAACAAAAATTCCAAAGATAATTTCTATTCAATTTGTCAGAGAATCTTTTCGGCTAACTTTAAATTATCATAAACAAGTTCGAGTTTCACCAATTGCGTTGATGTATTGGAATCAAATGTAATAAGATTTAATTATTTTGGAGATCCTGGATGAGGTATTTGCATCGATCTCTAGTTCTGCTGTTCCAATGTTTTTGAAACTTGTAGCCAAGTTAGATTATAACCAACTGCTTTGGTGTATTAAAAATGTTATTCCAATATCTCTGAAACCCCTAAGCAACCATCTGTGGCAGTAAATATTTATACCCATATACCTCAACATAAATTAACGATATCCCCGTTTCCAGGCTGGCAGTACCGCTGGTTCACTGTGGACGCCAAGACGGGCTCGCTGAGCTACTACCTGTGCGACTCCTCGACCGTCGGCGACGACATTGCCCCCTCGCCGCATGTCCTGGCGAGTGCGCCGCGCGGTCAAGTGCAATTGGCCGGGGCGGTTGTCTATCCCAGCGACGAGGACTCGAGGACCTTTGCCATCGCCAGCGCCTCCGGGGAAACCGTCAAGTTGCGGGCCAACGATGCGCGCGCTCGCCAGGAGTGGGTGGATGGCCTGCGGGCGGTGGTGGAGAGCCACATGAAGGCCATGGACATCAGCAACTCGTCGCCGCTGCCGCCGCGCGAACTGCTAGCCGCCTCGGATGCCATGGTATCCGCGCGGCAGGCCCTCTTCCTCACCGAGCAATGGTACTTACTCAGGGAGAGGATTCCCAGCCACCTAGATCTTGACTAATTATTCCTCTATGTTTGGCAGCAACGCTTCCCTGGCCCGCGCCATCGAGAGCATCGACTGTGCTTCCTTCTCGCCCACGGATCCCGATCTGCTGCTGCTCAAGGCCATATCCACGGCCAGCACCCAGTGCCTGCACCAGTGCCTGGGCCTCCTGCAGCGCCATCAGGAGATCAATCAGCCACCGCCGGAGGCGGCTCCCATCCTGCTCTGAGAGCCAAGGCTGGGAGTGTCCAGAAACCCAAAGATTTATTCCAGTATCGTGCTTGAACAAAGAACAGCAGCAATAAAAACCAGATTGCCACAACCCGCATTCCAAAAGTCAGGTGACGGTGAGGGTGAAGGTGTGTGTGGTTTTGTAAGCGAATGAAACGACTTTCTGGGTCTCAGTTTGGGTTACTTTTCAATGTTTTTATAAAATACTTTTGTTCGTTTCGGGTTTGTTTTCATCGTTTTGTGTTTTCTTGGATTAATTAGAACATTCATTTCGACACTTTTATAGTTAATTTGAACGTAAAGTTTTGCACTAAAGTTGATAGAAAATGTTGAGTTTTTTTTTTGTTTGTTTTTCGTTAAGTTTTTTCTTTTTGTTTTTATGGACTTGGACTGGACGCGTCCAGATCGTACAAAGATACACATATCCAGGAGATTTCATATTCTTTACATTTACATTTCTATTCCGAAAGTGATTTCTGCTTCGATAAGTTTTCGATACATTTTGGAACATCAAATTCTATTTGCGGGGCTGGGGGGTTTGGGGGGGATTATGTAGATATATACTATAGGGCTATGGCTATTGTAGATGAGTTCTTGCGTATGCAAAAATAGTCGTCGTGCTGCTGCTGCTGCTGCTGCAGTCTATCATCCATTATCGTAATTAACTCTTGTCCGATTAATCAATTGTGTGCTTGCCAAACAAAAACGCTGCCGAAAAGTACGCCTAAAGGTGTCAACAAAAGCTATGCAAACACATGTGTCCTTTGCATATTTATTCCTTTCATAATGTCGCCAGACTTGTCGAAAATAAACCAACGAATCCTGCTGCGAAAGTTCTGGGCCGTGTCCTGGGGGGGTCAAAAGTGAAGGAGCAGAGTCCAAATTAAGGCTAGAAAAGGCACTTTAGAGGGGGGAGCTAGCGGGGGTCATCGTAGAGGGGCATCGTAATTATATATTCCAACCAATAGTATTGAGAAATCAATCGAGCGGGCCCCCGGATCGCAGCAGTTTTCGTTATACAAAAATTTCGCTTCTAAATTTTGTCTAAAAATTTCGCTTGTATAAATACGTTTAAAAAATTTCACTTGCTTTTTGCTTAGTTTTGTTTTTTTTTTTGGTTTTCGTGTTACGTTCTTTTTACAAATTTTGTTCATCGCTGAATTTAATTCCGAAAGGCATTTTTTGTGAATCTCTTGTTTTTTGTTTTGTTTGTTAAGCCTAAACATTAAATTTAGTTGATTCCATTTGCGTTTTGAAGCACTCCCCGCACCGCGTGCTTCCTCAATTCAACTTCGTTTACTCCTCCTCTCTTTTCAATAATTTTGTACATTTTTTCTTGACTTAAATAAACAAAATTCGGGCACACAATCACCAAAGTTAAGTCCGCTTAAACTCTTTTGATTTCTTTTACATTTTAATTAGTTTTATGCTGCTGCTGGGGGGTCTGGTTTCAGTTTAAGTTTCAGTTTCAGTATCAGTTTTGAATTCGATTTCTATTTCCGTGGAATGTTCCGGGTCTCGCCAGCCATCTTCCACTTCCGCTTGCCTGCTTACAACTAAAGAGATCGATCGCTATTTATTTAGTTTAGACTGAAGAGCTATAACATAATAATACTTTCAATTTTGATTCAATAAGTACGGTACTAGGAATAGAAACTAGGTGGCGAAGATCGCGCGTGGAGGAAGCCAAAGGAGAGCTCCACTTCAACACCCACAACTTGGTTTCATTTTGGCTTAAAATATTCAATTTAAGCAACTTAAATTTGTATTTTTTATACTTATAATTCAGCGAAACCTCAATCTTTTGTCTTTAGAATATTTACATGTTTTCCCAACAGAACAAAATCCATTTTCTATGAAATTGGAAGGGCATTGCCTTAAAACTAAGCTATTTCATTTTGAAAAAAGAACAATAAGTTAAAGAAAATAGTAATTTAAATAACGAGTTCATAATTAAGTAATTTAATTACTCTAAAAAAAATAAATAAAGAGTTTACAAACGCAAAGCATTGATTCATTTAAATATCCTACAATAACTAACTGAATTTATTTGTATTATTTGGAAATTATTCGTAATACTTATAATTTGTTTTTCTTGTTTGGCTTCGGCAAACTTCGTGTTTCAAAAGCCGAAGGATAGGGCCTTGTGTGCTCTTTATATTTCCCATTTTCATAAATATTTTTTGATGAACCAAGGAGTAGGTGTCTTCATGATGCTGCTTCCTTTGCTTTTCAGTTTTTCCCTTCATTCTCATAACTTTCACTTATAATTTTCTTGTTTTCCTTTCATTTTCACCCCCATTTCATCCTCATTTACTCGCTAGTCGTGGTAATGGGCTCCACTTTGATGGCTCCTCCTCCGGCGCTGCTCGATGAGCTGGGCGCATCCGCCGCGGATCGATCGCCTCCGGATCTGTCTCCGCCCGGAACCGCTGACCCGGCTGCGGCGGCTGCCTGCGAGGACGAGGAGGAGGAGACGCTGGCGCCCACCAGCTCGGCGAGATCCTCGGCAAACAGGCGGCTCGGCGAGAAGTCCCTCTTGTAGCCGGCCATGTCCAGGCCCAGGTCACCGAGCGGCGAGTGCAGACGCGGAGTTTCGCTGCGCAGCGGACTGCCCTTGGACTTGCCCGGCAGTCCGGCCGACTGGGAGGAGGAACTGGCACCGAAACCGCTCGACTTGTGACCCACCTGATGGTGCTGGTGGTGCTGTTGCTGCTGCTGCTGTTGGTGGTGCAGATGGACGGCCGCCTGCTGCTGTTGCTGCTGCAGGTGGAGCTGCTGCAGGTGATGGTGCTGCTGCTGCTGTTGCTGGTGGTGCGCCGCCTGCTGCTGCTGGTGGTGCAGTGCAACGGCCATGCTGGGCGGCAGATTCGGCAAGAGGCCGGCGGGGCCGCACGGCGATGGGGCATGCCGCGGACCGCTGCCGCTGCTCAACGCAGGCGATATGCTGGCCCTGCCACCGCCCGTACCCGGCACCGCGCCCACGCCCACGCCCACGCCCACTCCCGGATGCGGCGGCAGATTGAATAGGCCTGGCGGCACGGGCGGCGGCCCCGCCTCCCCGTGCTGATGCTGCTGCACGGCCGCGGCCATTTGCATCTGCTGCCGGATGTTGTGCGCCACAGCGGCCACAGCCGCCGCCGTTTCCTGCGACATGTGCGGCTCCCCGCCGACGCCCCCGGCCTGCGGTCCGCTTCCGTTCGGGCAGGCCAGCGAGCTGGGCGCTCCGCTGAGGGCGCCACTAGCGCCGGGATAGCTGAGGGGCAGGTCCTGCAGGGGAAACACGGGCTAACCCGAGGCCAGTTAGCAGTCAGCTTCGCGGACAACCCCGACGCTTACTTACCGAGTGCCGGCCGTAGGGCGGCATGTGGGAGCCTATGCTGTCGTCCTTGATGTCCTTGGCATCGCGAAAAACCACCGTCTTGATGACGCCCTTGATGTGCTCGTCCGGCCAGATGCCCAGCAGGATGCGCTGCGGCCGGCCGCGTCCCTTGGGCCGCAGATCGGGACCGCCGTCGATCGAGGGGCCGAGCATGTTGTGCACCCGGTTGGCGTACAGGACGAACGTCGGATACGGAATGTCGTACTTGCGGGCCGCCTGCGAGAGGGACAACCCCTCCTTGAGGACACTGAAGATGGCCTCGGCCATGGTCTCGGGCCGCCAGGACTTGAGGGGTCCCCGCTCGCGGAAGCGCATGTGATGCATCAGGTTCTGGTTGGTGTTCCAGCACTTTTGCCACATCGACTGCAACTGGTACTGGTAGCTGTCTGCTGGAGGATCCAAGAGAAATCGATCAGATCGAAGCTTGTGCTTGGAGAAAGGAGGGATTTTGTGATCGTAAACAAACCTGCCAGCGTGGATCCTGTGGCCCCCATCCAGGCGTGCGAGTTCTCCATCATTTTTGCCTGCAAAAAAAAAAAAGGAAACATAAATCAGCAACGAGATTCAACGAATTGCCGGGGTAAGTGCTGCTTCAATTAATTGTCCTACTCGCTTTGGTTAGCGCTCAATGCGGCGTCTTCTGTTTGTCTAGCTGCCCTCTCCATCGGCACTGAAAGCTAAAATATATGCAGAACCGGGCAGCGACCTCCCCCTTTTTGATTGACATGCAAAATCGACCTATTTTCGTTTAATTTCATTTTTTGTTGCTGCCTCGGCAAGAGCGCACAGAAAGGGTTCATTGATTTTTTGAAGCATTTTGATCGCTGCTTCAAAATCAATTATTGGCGTTTTTTCTGCTGTTTATAATTCAGAGTTTCAGGAAGATTATTGTATGGTTTAAATATCTTGGTTTTGGCTTCAAAATCACTGATTTGTTGAACTGCAATCCACAATCTTTTCTTGCTTTTTTTTACCTTTTTTTCCCATCCATCAACATTTTTAATTGCCTTCTGGTTGCGATTAAAATGTTCATAATTTCAAGGGGTTTGCTTGCGTCGAGTGTGTGCTTGCAGGATATTTTTCCCCGGGAAAATCTCTAGTCCTTTTACTTACGCTCCCATGCAACGTTGTTCTAATTTCAATTGCAACGCCATCGACATCGCCTCCGCCTCCGCCATCGCATCGCATCGCATCGACAGATACATTTAACTGGCTGAGTGAACCCTTGAGTGGCGGTGCGGTTGTCTGTCTGTTTGCCGAGGGCCTGGCATCGAATTCACTAATTGCATAACAAAGTAACATTTGCATATTGTTCTACATATGTTAGTTAGTGCTGCGATTCGGATTCCGCCTTCTCGATAACTTCATTACACAAAAAAATCGAGGGGTTTGGGACAGAAATACAACAAAAAACACGAGAAAACACGAGAAAAAACCACGCTCGAGTGGGACCGGCTCAGGTGGGCACTTGTGCCCATTTAGCGTTAAGTATTACTTGTAACTTTTTGCCATGTGACTGACTGAGAGTGCTCCTCTGCTTGTCGTTCTCCTTCCCGCATCAAATCGTCACCCATCCCCCCTTTTTTTCCAGTGTTTTTCCACCCCCCGACCGCTTGGGGCTAGACAATGTTGCGATGTTCTCAGAAATCGTTGCCTACTTTTATGGGCCCCGAACATGCAATGGATGGATTTACTTTTCGGCTCATTACGCCGCAAATTATATATTATTCACAAGGTTCCCTCATCATTTTTTTTGCGCCATGTGAAATTGCTTTATTTGGGGGGGTGACTAATCCACAAGTCATACCAACTAGTTGTGGAAATTGCATAAAAGTGCAACAAAAATATCGAATATGTTTAGCTTTTTCTTTGTGGCAAGTAAATACGTATTGTAAGTTTGTCTCTCTATCTTTTCTACTTAAAAAAAAGGNTACCTTAAGGTACATGGTATAAAAAGGATTACATTTTTATAAGTTTATCTTAATTTGGTTGATAAATTGTTAACATTTAAACTTGGAGAAGAATCCTTTTAAATTAAGTAAAAAGTTTAAGTAAGGGGGACACAAATCTGTCTAATTTAGTTAAAGAAATCTGTTTAATCTTTTTAAATATGCTGATTGCCTTTTTACCTTAACCAAGCATCAAGTTTTCTCCATTTTAATTTAAATTTTTGTATGAATTTGCTAAAATTTAAATGAAAAAGTATGTTTTTAAGATTTTTCTTAGTACAATCTTCTTTGTTTGTGGACCCCTGGACATTTTAATGACTGTATGGTTTTGGGTGGTGCTGTGGCTAATTGCGAGGCTGTTTGTTGGTATTGTTGGTGTTGTTGCCAAGCGCTATATAACCTAACTATTGAGACTAATCACGCTAATGCCCAAAGTCTCAAGTCTCTGAACGCGGACGACAGATGGCGCTGCAGTGCGCTGTGTGTGCCGCTCCGGCTATCCAGATGCAGTTGCCTTCAATAATACGCCACGCCAAATGCCAAATAATTTATTTATTATATGTGCTGGTCAGCTGACCAGAGCTGGCTGGAATACGCACACACTGGCAGGCCCCACACACACGCACACACCCACCCGCGCACACACACAGCACATACACTTAATGTAGCAGAGGTACGCAAAAGGTATGCGAAATAAGTCATCTTACGGGTAGTTTATTTGTATTTAAAGTTTTATTTAAAGTCAAAACGAAAATAAATCAAATTCACCTATTTTTTTAATGTTTCATAACATTATGGTATAATGATTACACTGATTAATTTTAAATAGTTTTGTTTAAAGTGAGTTGGTTTCTGTTTCTTTCTTTCCCCAAATTTCAAGAATACCTTTTGTCTTTTTCGCCTAAATCTTGATATAAAACTAAGGGCACTTAGCTAAGTCTAATTTTTTAAGTTTTAAGAGTTAATAAGACTCTGTAATTGGTTTGATAGGGGAACTTATGTCGCAGACCTTTCCTATTTGGACCAGAGTCCTGAGTGAGATTTCATTACAACTCATTTGACAGTCTTGGTGCACTCGACGCTGCCAAAATGTCATAGCTGAGTGGCATGCATCGAAAGGGGGCTGCGGGGGTGGTGCTGGGGGGGAGTTGCCCACCAACCCGCACCACCCACTGGACCACTCCCACATCCCCTTCGCCCCCTTGTGCCGCATTCAACGGATTAGCGGACACGCATCGCGCACTGGTCCTCGTCAACTCTGCCTACAGTTTTACCTCCATAACGTAAACGTTCTTGAGCTTGGAATTTATTCTTTCATTGCAAGTATTATTTGCAATATCTTAGAGATATTCTTTATGGGATATTCTTTTATGTTAATGTTAAGGCAGATACAAATTGAAGCACTAAGAGCAGTTGTTTCTTAAGAAAATTGCAAGCTTACCCTTCCTGAACTGAAGGTTATTTCTTTAGTGACTTTAACAGAAGATTTTTAAAAGCAAAGAATGGTATATTGTAGTCAGAATAGCCAGATAGTTTGTCTTTCTTAGCCCGTGCCTGCCTGTAGCCATCTGTGTGCCTCAACACGAAATTAAGCGAAATGAAGTTGACCACGCTTCGATTTTGGCATCAAAGCGCATCGTTCCCGCTTGCTGCTTGACCAACCCGCCGGCTGCAGCTCCACTGCTTGCCCCCACCCTCGCTCCAATGAATGCCCCATGTGCCCCACCGATTTTGCTGCCGCTGCTGCTGCTGCTGCTGCTGCACTTGCTGCATGCATTGTTAATACAATTCGAGTCCAACGTCAATAACCAAGTGCCACGAATGGACCATTAGTTGAGTTGAGTTGCGCGTTCGTCTGATGCGGGCAGGGAATCTATATGGAATATCAGAAACACACATCCCACCGACCCACCTACTCACCGGCCCACCACCCTGCCACCCACCTTCGTGCGCAGTTTTGGGGCATCTGCATTTATGTATTCTATATATATAATTATGCGGCTTAGCGATTGCCTGCCTTGGCGGATTCCAATGCTCTCAGAAGCCCCGAAAACCGGAATTTAATCAGGTGATTGATTAGACCTCTCCGATGCAAGAGCTCCGAGCCAAAATAAATCCATTCCATTAAAAAGGAAACATTCAAGACACTCTGCAAGTTTCAAATTAACCATGATCTCCGCTCAAGTGCAATCGAGGAATTTCAAAGGCCTGGGTTGCGAATGGAAAATTAATAAGCTGCACAGAGATTGCCTGCATTTGTTTTGGAAACGTTTAAGCTAGAAAACACGAAACGGAAATCATATTAAATCTCATCTTAAAATGCAAGCAAATTCGTTTTGCAGACAAATAAATTGATTGATTTAACAGCTGCATGTACCGGTGGCATTAATATTAATCATTTCGTATGTTTATCATACATTTAAGTTGGATAATTGGAAGACCAACATTAAATTTCGATTGATCCATTTAATAATAAAATAACAAAAGGTTATTTCAATTGGTCTAGAAGCTTAAATGCAAAAGTTTATTTCTTTAAGCTGGTTATAGGAACTTCTAACCCCTGTAGAGTCCCCATATTTTGGGGGACATTTTTTCCCGGTAGCCTCAAATTGGATTATCCGTAATCTTCCGCCATTTCAGATTTTCTGTCTGGAAACGCCCTCGCGTCAGAGAGCCGGGAAGAAGGCGTTCCTTGCGATTTGCACGCAATCGAAACCGTAAACCCTTTTGAGGCAGGTTCAGGCTTTAACCCGAAAACCTCAGGACCCCACGATTACTGGCCTCTAGTCAGGCGTTAAACCCGCATCAATTGGGCGTGAAGGAGGAGACGGGGTTTCGCAAAGACCACCCAGCCATTCCATTCCGTTCCATCTCATCCATCGCATCCATTCCGCCTTCGCAAAACAGTCCAAGTCAAGCGGCACTTGTGCGGGGCACTTGTGCGGCTTTTCGACTGCGCGGGGTGGTGGCTGCCACAATTTCTGATTCTGATTCGCTCAAGCAACAAGCCTCAGTCGCCTTAGAGTCAGCTCCAGCCTCTGTTGCCCCGGCAATGCAATTTAGCCAAATTCGCAGCAGGAAACACCAAAACGCCCAAAGGGCGGGCAGGCGGGCGAGGGCAGCGAATTCTTTAATGTCTAATGTGCGGAGAGTGCGAGCAAAAAATAAATAGAGATACAGCTCTATAGAGGGGTTCGAGCAGGGGATACCCTTTAGATTTTCAATTGAAAACATCGGTATTATCGTATTTTAAAAGATGCAGCTCTATAGAGGTGTTCACTCGGGAATACCCTTTAAATTTTCAGTTAAAAACATCGAATACCCTTTAAGTTTTTAGCTTTAAGCTTTGGGATTATCGTCTTTTAAAAGATACAACTCTATAGAAGGGTTCAACCAGGAGATACCCTTATCCTATAACATTCAATTTAAGAGATATTTAGGTTAACATTTCCTTACATATTTGATGTGAAACAAATGTACCCTCCCCTCGGCAAATACCCCGTGAAACATAAAAAAAACCAATGTGTTTCCCGGGGGAGGAAATAAATTCTTGATGCTCTCGGGCTGGACAGAATTTGCTCGGGATCACCCCCTCGACATCTCGCACGGATTTCCCAATCTTTTGACGCTCAGGAAATTGTCGAGTGTGCGAGCTGTGATTGGGTTCGAGTTTGTGTTAAACCAAAAATTAATTAGCGTGAAAAGCATTATTGAAAGGCCCTGCTAAAACAGGGCGGCCGGGGCGCCCAAAGGATGTCTGACAAAAACTTGCATTAGTTTTTCGGGGGCCTAAGTCAAAGTCGGGCTCATTTCCTTGGAACATTTCCTTATTGCAGGAAGGCAGGAAGGTGCAGCAGGGGCACATGTGGTTTAATTTGATTTAGACGCAAAACTTGCAGCCAATACTCGAGTTCATTAAAATTCTGCAGAAACTGAATCAAAATCAACTTGGGCCTTCTAGTTTTTGGCGCGCACTTTGCTACTTGAAACATCAATTACAACGGGAGAAAGCTAGGACCTGCTGGCAGCAACGGGGGCCAGGGCTTAAGTGTTCCCATTTATAGGAATATATTTCCCATATCCTCTCGCCCACCGCCCAGGCGGGCGAGTGCAGTCCTAGATCCTGCAAAAAAACCCCCGCCCGGCCCCAACGATATATCCAGCAGAATGCTGAGCCCTTAGGCGCAGCCAACGAGTCGTTGTGAAGTGTGCTAGGATTTCACTTGAAAACTGCAATCAAGTGAATTTTGATATACATATATACACACTGGGGAGGGGGCGGGGTCGGGGAAAAACTTCATGGATTTAATAATCAAACCATTCGATGGTTAAAATGTTCCTCGAGCCACCCACTCCGCTCCACTTGGCCCTCGACTTGTTCGTCATTTCCTGAACAATTTTATTATATTTCCACCCATACCCCTTGCACAACATATACTTATATAGCATATATATATATATATATCGTATGTTGCATATATATCGGCGGATATAGCCGAACAACCGGCGAACGTTGCCTGTAAAATTTATACAAAATACAAATCGTTGGCTACATTATGAGGCATTGGGTGGGCTCATTGGGTGGGTTTCGAGCGCGGGTACGGGTGGTGCTTTCCTGTGGGGGAATACTGTTGGGTTAGCATACTATTTGCTCACATGTTTGTTGCATTTAGCATTCGGTCTGTGGGTGAGTGGGAAATAAAGGAAAAATCAGCGAATGCCGAGCGTGGAAGTGTTCAATAAATTTTTACCGCTGAGTTAAGCTTGAATGTGAATGAAAGCTCGGAAAAAGGGTTCAGTGGATTTTAAATTAGCGTTTGCTTATTGCAAAATATTTATGACAAAGCACAATGTGGGGGAGGGGTTTAAAAGTGTGCTTAATGATTGCCCGGAAAAATATAGCAAATTCTAAATTTCCCATCCGTTTTGTTCGCCCTTATTTGCACTTTCCAGACTAATTGCATTGGTAATCACATTTAGCCAATCTTCCCTCAGTTGTACACACAAAAAAGTTGAATTTTTTATCATTTGCTTTGTTAAAAACTGCAGTAATTTATACATCCTTTGCTTAGAAGGAGTGCGAGGGCAAAAGTTTCGCCAACGCAGGCAAAAAAACCAAAGTGGAACGGTTGTGGGGCAACTGAATTGCCTTGCAATGCCAACCCGGCGATCAATCGACAAAATAATGCGTTAACTTTTACGTAAAACAAACAACAAAAGCCGACAAATACACGCAACTTTCCAGCAGACCAGAAAAAACGCAGCGGCAGCGGCAGAAGCAACTTTTTGTAACTCAAAACAGGCGGAAAAAAGCGATTAGAAAAATTATTGCATACGCCGGCGAGGCCTCGATAACCGGAGCCGAACAAAAAGTTTAAAATATCGCAAAAACTTTAGGCGCACGCAAATATAGTACGCATTTTATAGTTGCACTCGTTGGGCAAGTTTTCGAAACAAAAATTCCCCGTAATGAGCGGGAATGGGCCATTAAGTTCATCGAAGCAAGTGTTTAAATTTCTTAATAAAATGAAACAAGTTGAGAAACGCTGTATTCTAGATTTTTCGACAACGAGATACCATGTACCTATTTTCACTAGTCAGATATAGACGGAGATATAGACAAATATGCAAGTTAACATATAGGTATTGTAGTTCATTGGAAATTTCAGAGCCGGAAGGGGGCGTGCCTAAAATGCAATATAAGCATATCCTGCATATATATTATATGAACCTAAAGCAAAAAGAGTTATATCTCTAGATCCTATTATCTTGGAGATATTGTTAAATATCTCAGTTTTCTTCATATAACGAAGGCTGTAAGGGGCTATTACCATCTCGGAGAACGACGTGTTCCTCTACACAGACGGACAGACGGACATGGCTAGATCGACTCGGAAATGTCTCCTTCTCCCTGTTACATACATAAGCACAATCTTAGTATACCATTTGTAGCTTAAAGTACATGGTATACTCGTAAAAATAAAGGCAGTTTAGGGAAAAATACGAATTAAAGTTAGTTATAATAAAAAATTAAAATAGATTTTAACTAGGCAATAACAAAACCGGAATATATCTTGTATTTCTGGAGGGGCTGCAATTTTCCAATTGTAATCAAAATCAAATATTTCCCAATGGGCTTTGCAGTATTGCGGGCTTGGATTACTCAAACTGCCACGTCAAATCAAGTGCAGGCAGGCCCGACTAAATGCCAATTAATACAAATAGCCATAAAGAAAAATAAATTCAATTATGGGCAAATTAAAATGTAAACAAAGCGCCGGCCAGTTTTCGGTATCGGTATCGGTGGCAGTTCCCTGTTCGGGCGTCATAAATTGTGGCACCTAATAAATTGACACTCTGTCATTGTGCGGCATTTACAGTTTATAGAATATATGTATATGCCACAGAACATCCAGTGGCAAGTGGCCAGTGGCCAAAATCCCGGTCTCCCTGGCCCCGCCGTTCGGATGTTTCCCTTTTTTTGTGCCACACTTGCAGGCTGGGGCCGGGTTGCATGCAACAATTGTGTGTGCAATCAAAACAAAGCGAAAAAAGAATATGCAAAAGCTACCCCAACTCCGAAAATCCACTCGTTTTCCAGGGTGGCACCACCATCCCTCTCTTGTTGTTGCTGGATGTTGTTGTGTGGCTGCTGTGGTCGAGTTGCGGTGCACCGCAGCGTTTAAATCGGTTTGCCAGTCATTTTTTCACATCATTGATTGCTTATTAGATTATAAACCGCGCCACTGACTCGGCCCTCGGTTTTTTATGCCACTTTATTTCGCTGGTGGCACGTGCAGCGCTGCCTCCCTACACGTAATGTCCTGCCAACAACCACACTGCAATCAACATCAACGGCAGTGGCAACAAAAAAAAACACAAAAATCTCCTGAAAAGAGGGTGAAAAGCAAGGGGTTTCCCGCCTGCATCTGTTGCAATTTGTGCGCCCAAAAATAGGCAGCTACCCAAAATATTTTGGCCCGGCTTTTGGCATATTTTTTACGGCCAGCGACCATTAAAGATGCGTGATTTATAACCATTGAACAAATTCCACAGAGCGTGTGTGAATTTTAGCGGGGTAAATAAAGGATATCCATACAAAACATAAGCCCCCGAAATTCCTGCGAGTAATTGAAAAATCTGTCTGGCAGGTGTAGTTTATAAAATCCCCAGGCGTTTGTCTATTTTGGGGGAAACTCCTATGGAACTACATTTAAATATAAATAGGTAAAAACGATTATAGTCTAGTGTCTCCCCTATAAATACCTGGTTCTCAGTTTCCATCTGATTGTTAGAACTTTATAATATACATATCTGTATTATCCAGCTATTATAGTCTCCTAAATTTAGGCGGTCATACGGACAGACGAACGGACAGACGGACAGACTGACATGGTAGATATACCCTATGGCACTGCATTTACCTGTATTCAGAAAGGGCAACCCCTTATAATTTATATATAAATAAAGTTGGAATAAATTCTCGAGGTAAATGAAATGAAATCTGCATAGGACAATAATCCGGGCAGGTATACATTTAAAAGGGAATGCTTCTTTGCGGCCACTTTATTTATATAAATAAATTAAAATATGCAAATGCCCATAAATATGGGAAGGGTCCTAATTCTGGGCTGCTCTGCCCTTCGCCCCGGCAAGCCTTCTGATTAAGGACTCGCTCTGCGGTCCTGGCAACTGCTCCTTCTTATCTTCCACCACAATTTCAAGCCTGAGAAATGGCGAGTCGTCTGCGGGAAAATGTCTACCCGGGGCTTCTTGTCGAGCATGGCTAAATTTAATTTTAAATTTTATGTGCGCACATCAAAAAATCCTTGGCGGGGTTGTGTCTTGTCTGCCCAGCCAGAAAGTTGTGTGTGTGTATGTGTGGCCCTAAAATATGAAAAACAATTAAGACGCCGTCTGGCTGTAGATTTCGGGTGGGTTAAGGTGTAATAAAATGGCTGACTGAGTGGCTTCCAAAGCCAAAGCCAGAGCCGGAGTCGGGGCTGGTCTGGTGGTTCATTTTCATTCCCAGTGCAACATTCAAATGCTGCAACAAAATGAGTATTATGTATTTCAATTCGTAATGAATTATTCAGCATTCGGCTTGCATTTTTCATAAGACAGCGCGCGGCAGAAACTTCACCTGGGAATGGCTAAAAAGGGGGGGGCCAAAATTGGGCAGGAAAAGGGCCAGAAGACAAAACACTTCGCTGCAATTTAGCCATAAAACGAAACGAACACAAACAACAATACAAACGGGCCAGACAAAACCTGACACTGCCATTCTACATTCTCCATTCTCCATTCCCGATTCTCAATTTCTCTTATTCTCCGTCTCAGTGGCAGTCAGTCGCGGGGCATTGTCTCAGACCCGTTGTACCTGTCGTTCAGCAATAAAATTTAATAAATTATTTACGCTGGCAAAATGCATATTTGTTGCATCATCAGAGTGGAAAAAGGGGGGCAGCGAGCCGAGATTTCCTTAAAGTTTCGCCAAGCTCAATAAGTTTTCTTGCATGTGCCATTCAGGGAGGGAAAACGTTTTTATAAACAACATAATATGGTTGGTATTTGGGATCTATTTTAAATAAACTGCTCGAAAATTGCTTTTAAATTGAGGAATACCCAAAGAAATATCTAAATTTGCTGTGGTTTTTTAGCCCTTACAATTTTCTTATTGTTATTTGGTGAGCCTCGTTTTTCAACTTTTTGAGACAGAAAATATCGTAGCCAAATGGTCTAAACCTCTGCAGTTCTTTAGGACTCGCAATATTCTTAAGAACTCCTTCAAATTTTTATTTGGTGAGCTTTTTTTTGCAAGCTTATGAGGGCTAAATAGGCAAAGAGATGGCCTAAGCCCCTGCAGTTTGTTAGCGTTTAAAGTATTCCTATAAACTCCTACAAATATTTGCTAGCTATTCTCGTTTTTCCAAGTGCAACTGCTCCAATTTTTTACCTAATGACGAGGGCGAAAAGATATACACAAAAACTCTATTTCGTTAATCTATGCAACCGGCTGGCTAGAATATTTTGCATACTGCAATTGAGTGGAAGTGGGGAAAAGGGGGAAAAGGTCTTCCAGCCACGTTGGTGGCTCAATGGCTGTCCGTCAGTTGGTTTGTTAGTTGGTTGGCCGCTTTCGTTGCCACTTTTCAGGTCATAAGACGTAACGCTGCTGAAAGCCTCGGCTTCTGCCGGCAAATGCACACAAGTACGCCCAACATTTCGTTCTATTTTAAAGACATTTCATGTTGTTGCCACTGCCGACGTCAGCTCTCGAGATTGGCACTTGATTGGCGTATATTTCCTGTTGCATATTTAAGTTTTAGCTTAGTTTTCCCTGTGCCGCTGTTGCTGCCACCGAAACCGGTAAAGCTTGCCAAGTGCATTTCTATTTGTATAGCGCGGAAAAGATGTTTTCCAAACGGGGTTGTTACGCGGGTATGGGCTTTATAATTTCGTTGATTCATGCAAATCCCTTAACTAATCGATTGAGGAGATGCCCAATATCTTCTGGTATTTTAATAACGCTTTTTAATTAAATAAATGAATTAAGCAGGGGTGAAGGGGAGCATGCATTGACATTTCATCCGTCGCGTAATTTATAATTTCTGTTGCCATTATGGCTGTGTGTGCTGCCCCCTGCTCATTACATTGTTGTTGGCGCTGCTTTTGTTGACTGCGCTGCGAATATTTCGCATTAATATGGCGGAAAATCCATAATCGAATTATAGCTCTGCGGCTCTTTTGTTTACCATCTCACTGTATCTGCATTTCGATGTGCGCCTGCACGGTGCCTGTGTTTGTATCGCTTTAATTGAATCCTTAACACTTTTGAGCTACTTACGTCCAACACGTTGCGTATGCGTAACTTGTTATTATTGCCGCCTGGATTGTTGTTGCCCAGCCATTGATCCAGGGCTGGCAAATCGCCCGAAACACTTTAACATGAAATTAATCCCAGGCGGGATTAATTCAGAAGATGCAAATTACTTTACAAGTTACCAATAGATTACATTTGCTATTTATCTTTTGCTTATTTTTATAGCTCATAAAAAGATGGTAAAGTTAATTGTTTTTGAGTGCATTTATTTCCCGGATTGACCTATTCTTGTTTATATTTTTTAAACTTTTTGTATATTTAGCTAAGATATGGCTAGTAGAAACCTATTTTAAGGCTGCATATTTTCTTCTGATTGACACACTTTTTAGCAATTATTTGTTATGTTTCCTTTTTGGAATGTTACGAGATTTTTCCTAATTTTTTTTAATATCTTATTTTATAAGTTACCAATCGATTCACTCGATTAATTTGTAGCAAAAAAAAGATAGTAAAATCCTATTTGATCCTATTTTCCAATTTTAACCTGACTTTTGAGCTTTTCCCATGATTTTTTTCAATATCCTCTTTATAAATAACCAATTCCCTTTGCCACTTATCTTTTCGCTTAATTTGTAGCTCAGAAAAGGCTGGTTAAAACCCTTTTTTAAGGCTGCAAATTTTCCCTGATTGACACTCTTGTTCCCCATTATTTTTTCTGTGTTTTTTTTGGGAGTGTAAAGACTTTTCCGCGTGATTTTTTCCAGTATCCTGTTGGGCTGGCTTGCATCCCTGAACCGCTGACTCTTTTCCGATTGATTTCTCTGCTTTCAATAAACCGAAACAAACAATCACTTCTCCCCCCTCGCTTGCTCTTCATTTTTTTTTCGTAGAGCTCGCAGGTTGGTCGGGGCATTCGATTATTTTTATATATATTGCCACACGCAGCTTATTGGCATATTGACAATTACACGGGCGATACATATAAATTAAGCAAACGGTCGATCGGTCAAAGGGTGGCGGGGAGACGGGTTCCGGGATTGGGCGGCGGCCCACAGACCAGAGACGCTGCCTGCTTGATGTGGCTGACCAAATTTAATTGACAACTTACTGTTGCACTGACCAGCGGCAGGGAGAGGGTGGCAGGGTGGCCAGCGGGACAAGAACGCGGCAGGCAATCTGTCACGGCTCAAAGATACACTGGCACACACTCACAATCACACTCTCCACCCGAATACATTGTCGCTGGCAAATGCAGTCTGACCTGGTCCGGGGCTTACAAATTAAAATTCAATATTAACGACACCGCCAACAGAAACAACACAAAAATGGGAAATATAAAAATAAAATGCAAATAATTTAACAACTGCGCGCTCGGAACATCGATGATGGAGTGACGGCCAGTGAATTTCCATAATCGCACACTGACTTCATGAAAATTAATCTTCGATTTTAAATTATACCATCCAGCCGGGCCGTACAAATTAAGAAATAATGAGCCGCAACTCGGGCAGCATGTTCCTTAAAATATGTTAATATCTAATAGGTTCTGTTGGTGCCTCTGCAATTTTCACTTCACTTTTTCCCGATGTGTTTGTGGGTAAATAATTTTTAATACGCGTCGCATCCAACCGCAATACAAGGCAATTAAATATTTCGAACCAGAGACAGAGCAAGACCTTTCCCATTTCCCACCCAGTTCCCGTGGCCCTCAAAGTGAGGCTGGAAAATGCCTGGCAGCGTTAAATTCGAAAAAAATGAAAAAAGAAAAACCAACGACAAACAGTTTATCCTGCTTCTGCTGCCAGTTGGTATCCATGATTCTGTCCTGTCCAACATCTGCATCTGCATCCGATTGTTGGTGCTACAGTCCCTGAAAAGGGCATATAAAGCCCGAGGGATTTTTTCAAGGTATAACTAGAAAATAACATAAAAACAAAGGGTTGTCTCATAGCTAAATATTTCCCATAGGTATCCCGACTTTTAAAGGTTTATTGGTTCCACTTTTTGTAGTTTTCCCTTATTTAATAACCATATAGCATATCCAAACATCGGTGCAGCCCATTTCCATGGAATTTCCTTGTTTTCCTTGCTTTTTTTTTTGGGTTGCTGGCGGCTGTGGCTGCAGAGTTGAAATCGCAGCCGCATCCGCAGTCGCTTCGCGTTGTCTTTTGTTTTAATTGGCGGCCATAATAATCAAATAATTTGTTTATTGAAAACATTTTTTACAATTATGTAAACAACAAATTGATATCCAAAATGAAAAATTGTTTCACTTGGAGCTGGCCGGCCCGGTCGGTAGTATCTGGTTTAATTGTCTGCGGAAAAGTCTGTTGGAAACATTGGCGCGGTGTCCTTTGGAGTTGGTTGGCTCGGAGAATGCAATTATTATAATAATGCCGGGCCGACTGGCTCTTCCGCCCCGGTTTTCCACGCCCCCCGCTTCCGGCCACCCCCCATTTTCCGCAGTGTGTTTGTCTGGCGTCAAATGTCGCACTTTCGGATGGCGTGGAAAATTCGTCGCGTGTCGGATGCCTCAAGTGTCAAAGTATGCGGCTGATGATTAAAAAATACCTGGCCTGCGGCTTGCTCAGAGACAGGGGAAGTTAATTAAATATTTATCGGCAAATTATCAATGCTGCGGATGCAATTGATTTGTGTTATTACTTAATGAAGACATCCTATCCGTTTTCATTACCGAAAATGGGGTTTGTGCGGGGACAAAATCGAGCGTTTAATCTGACAGTTTGTGAGCCATTTTGTGCAGCTTAAAAGTTTCCAATAGCGAAATTCTCCTACTAATCAGCGACTGCCAATTTTGTAGTTTATGGTGGTGGATTTTGGGGGGGAAAAAAGTAAGTTAATTGCCATTCGCGTCTCAGATTCCTCGCTTTCATTCCTCGCAAAACCATTTTAATATCAAATAACAGCGGAAAGTATGCATCGGGCCTACAGACTGGCCGGCAATTACACGGCGCTGATTCGGAATAGTTTTAGTTTTTGGCTTTTGCACTTGATCGAATTTTCCACCCTCCTCCCCCCAGTATGGTTTTCCGCTATTCCACTTTCCCAAACCCCCAAACCCGCCTCGCATCTCTGACAGTTTGTTGCCCTGCCATGTGCCAAACAATTTGCCAGCTAATTTGTGCTATGCGCCCGTCCGATGCGAAATTTGAGGGTGAGCTGGCCGGGATTGGGGGATGGGTATGCATTTGATAAACTGTCAGGGAATGGCAACTTCACTTTGGGCATATTTAATGAAAATGTTGCCAAATGGGTTCCACGCGTTGGGTGGGGGTGGTCTGATTTTGACGTAACACTTTGGATGCGATTTGACATGACAAATATGTGCGTTGGGCATCGCAAACAGCACAACACAACGGGTTTTTGGCGCTGGAAGGGGGTTAGGTGGTGTATGGGGGTGTATGGGGTCACCAAACAGAATCATAATCATCATCTTTCGGTGATTATCGTCATTATCCAGAGGACCCGGCAATGATGATGGTGCTTTGACTCCGGGAACAGCTCAAATGCAGCAGCTGTGGCCTCCGAGATGCAGATGTTGCTGCATTTGCGCATTGCATGATTCAATAATGATTGAATTAATTGCGTTAATAACTGACACTACGACGGTCGGCAGGAGGATCCTTCTGGCCTGCTGCTCTGCCTCAGACTTCTGCCCCCTGCCTTCTGTCTCCTGTCTCCTCGATTTGATATCCGCTCCCGCTCAAAGGCGCTTTGTGTCACCCACCGACAGTCTCCGGACTCCCGGTCTTAAGTGTGCGCGTGGCAGGCCGTAGACAGAAATCCGGTTGGGGAGCAAATCGAATTTGTTGCTAAGTAGCCGCAGCCTTAAAGGGGCAACCCGGGTTCAAGATTTTCCCGGTCTGGGGGCAATTGGTGGTTTCGAATTTCTGATTTTGATTTGCGCATTACGCATACGCCCCGTGTGTTTGCGTGTGGCATGTGGTCTCTGTTCTCCGGCTGCCCCATCTTACCCAGACTTTGTGTGTACGGTTTAAACTGCATAAGTGCACCCACGTGCTAAGCCTAGCAATGCCGATTAGGAGCTGTTTAAGATGGATGTGATGCATCCAAGGCGTTCTACATTTCGCAGCTTAAGCTAATTGAGGTCATTGAAAAATAGAGCAACGTTTGTAGCCAAACGGGTCTTAAATTTACTTAAAACCATTGAAATTGTCTGCACTATTTTTAAACCATGTAGCTTAAGGTATATTCTTTATCAGGATCAACAGCCGAGTCGATCACGTCGCTCTCCGAGATGGTCAAAGCTAGAGAGGTAATTCTCTTTAATTCTTTATAGTCGTATCTTNAATTGGTCTAATTCCTCGAAATGGTTGGACCAAGAGATACAAATCTTGTTGCTTATAGCTAAGAATTGTAATATCTAGCCATGTGCCAAGTTTTACAATGATTGGACAATAAAAAATGAAGATATGGCTAACTAAAGTTTACCGTTCCTTCTCAGATGATGTCACATAAATTTCTGCATTTGACTTACATCATTGTAAGTTGGGGTTAAAATATTTCAACGGAAAAACTAATTGATAATGAAAATAAGTACATAGTATCTCGTTGTCGAGTAATCTCGAATGTAGCGTTTCTACTTGTCTAACCTGGTCCCATTAAACACACCCATCACTGTATCCTTCTGCCGGGTTCCGGGTTTCGTCTCCGGACACACTGCGGCCCCGACACTGGCAGATTGTAGTTGTTGTTTGATTGATAACATGCGATTAATAAAATATTGAATGGAGTGCGACACCCGCACACCTCCGGTGCACGAAATTCGCTTGCAACATTGCAACAAAAATGCATAAATCACTCACTATGCTTGCCACCCAAAAGCCCCGATGCCCGCAGCAAATCTATAATAAATTGATGAGCCGTGGCCAGTTTTTGTGTGCGGTTATTATTAGATGACTAATATAATTTGTTTATTTTCCTGCACTCGCCGTTCATCTCGCATTGATGGATGTCTGGCCTCGCATTTCTGATCGCGGGGGGGGGAAAGGCTGCAGGGTGTGTGCGATTGCGAATGTGGATGCTGGCAGATGCAAGCTGCTGACTTTGTGACTTGTCCTTTGTTCAGCAGCCCCGCAGACAAGGCTGCATTTTAATCAGGCAAATGTATATGTTGTATATTAACATATATGCCAATGCTCACCTGGCGACGCACATCGAAGCACTAGATTTTTCCTCGCTTTTGTATCAATGATAATTATTTTTCTGCCTCGTCGCCGTTGGCTGCACATACAAAAGGAATCAAACAAAACTTTGTCCCTTTGTCTAACATTTATAAGAGTGCCGGCGGAAGATGTTTTCCGTTTCATTTTTTGCCCCTTGTTTTTCCAGTTGTTCTGTTTTTTGTTACCTCTCCGAATGCCCCCTCCGAATGTCGCACCAAATTAAAAGTGAGAAACAAATGCGAGCAGACAAAGGTGCCAAAGGTGCCATCGCCATCCCCTGTCTGAGTTTTTTAATATTTTTCTGCTGTTGCAAGTGAGCGTGCCTCGCTTTTCTTTTCGGAAAAACTTATATGCATATGCGCGACAAAAGCAAATAATAATCAGGCAGGACAATGGAACTCGAAGGTTTGCTCGAAGGGAAACAAATCCACAGAGCAGGGGATTCTCAAGCTGTGGCATGAATAAACAACTTCCAAGGCAATCGGCAAGCTGAAAATACTTTAATATGGTTTCTGTAAGCTGCACATCTCGGTGCAGGCAGCTGCTGGTGACACTGCCACTGCTGCGTTTGCAGCCCCGGCAACCGCAGTGTTTCCTCAAGGAGCTCTGACCACTTTTCCTGGCCGCCCAGTCGAGAGTGCAGCAATGTGCACCCCCCCGCCCTCGTTTTTGTGTGTGCAACCAACCGACCAACTCGGGCAGCCCCAACAAAGTCGGAATTTCCCCAAGACTGGACGGACGAACGGACGGACGGACGGACTCTTCTTGCTCACTTGTGCAGAGTGAATGCAACTGCTCCTGCTACTTTGCAACTTACTTATATTTCAGCTTTCAGCTTTCAGCTTCCCTTTTTCCCAGTTCCCCGTCCGCTTGGCACTTTTGCACTCGACTTGACTTTAAAGCTCCGCTAAGAGCAAGTTCAACAAGTTGTTCGGGAGGTGACGAAAGTATAAGGGCACAACGAGTGCTCCAGAGAGTCCTGGTCACCGACTGTGTGATATCCGGTACTCAAAGCTTTGTAACTGAAAGTTCTGTTGGTTTTTTTGCGATGATTGGATTCTTGAAGCTAATTAGAAAGATATTTTAGAGGAATCAGGACTTGAATTTAATTCTCCGCTAAGAGCAAGTTCAACAAGTTGTTTGGGAGGTGACAAAAGGATAAGGACAAAAAAAGTGATCGAGAAAGTCCTGCTCATCGACTGTGTGATAACCGGTACTCAAAGCTTTAACTCAAAGCTTATTAGAAAGATATTTTAGCAATATATCGCAGGCAGATTTAAAACGAATAACTTGTATTCACTTGTTGCTGCGAATATGAATCAAAAAGTATAACCCTGTCACCCCAAATCACAGCATACCCTCGTTTCTCCGGGGTTACCGGATATGCAAACCCAAAAAAAAAAGGCAAACAATGAAAGCGTGAAAATATCATGTCGACTCTCGAAAGTCAACCTTTTGGCGATGGAACAGGACGGCGGGTCGGGTGGCAAGTAGCAACAAGCAACCACATTAGAAGCCCCTCAGCAGCAAAGCGCCAAAAGTAGCAGCCACTCCCCCTCCCCCCCTCCACCCGGCCCCTTTCGAGTTGCCACCCAAAAAATGTTGGCAATGTGCCGCAAAAAGAGGGCGGGGAAAATGGGTGGGGAATGTCTGCAATGTCTTTCTCTTGTCCTGCGTTTGTCTGCTCGGGTTTTTTTTATCAGAGGGTTTTTTTTTTGTATTTCTCGTTATTTTTTTTTTGTCGGGGTGGCTGCTTGGCTTGTACTTGACCTTGAAGCCACACAAGCACAGCTGCTGTGTAGCTGCTGTAGCACACTTTTTGGGGCTGAAAGGACTTGGACTCGGGCAGCTTCCTTGCTGCAGAATTCTGATGCCTTGGTGGAATCTGTTTGCGTTGATTTCGGCATATTTTTGCTGTGTGCGTATGGTTGGCAGGCCTACAGCTACGCAATGCCACTACAATTGAGTGTGTGTTGGGTGTTTTTGTCAAAATATTTGTGGTTTCCGGGTTTTTGTGGCACCGGCAACGGCAACGCCAGCAGCTGGTGTTCGGCGGCAACATGTTGCCGTAACTTGTTGCGTTTTTCGCTCTGCCACACTTTTTCCCCCGGACAAATGCAGAAATTTTAATTTGTTGATTTACTGATGTTATTAAAAACAAAAAAAATAAAACACACACACACATGCAAGTGGAAGCGATTCGCTGCGTTATTTATGTTATGCATATTTAATGGTGTCTCTTTTTTCTGCGGCCTCGCCGGCCATTTGTCAATGTTAAATAATTTGCCACCGTTTAGTTTTTGCCTTGTGCGTGGGCAGAGTTTATTAATTTTGTAATCCATGTATGCAGGCTGTTTTTTTTTTTTGCCTTTTTGTTTTCCAACGCGTTGCAACGCCTGTAATTGCCGGCAATTGCATTTGGCCTAATGCAACATTTGACTTTTGTTAGCCGGCGCGGGCGCTGTGATTTGGCATTTATGGTTTTTGCTCTTCACGCCAATTTGTCAGCCTAATGCGATTTGCCGGATCATGTACAAATGTAATTAATAGAAAGCAAATAGCCGGTTATTTATTTGTGTGTTGCTGCCGCCGCACCTGTGTGAGTGCAAATATCTTTGTCCATAAATTATACAACTCAAAAAGTAAGGCACTTCCTGAAAAGCCGTTTGAATAATTCATTCCCCAACTCCCCGGCTATCAATTGCTGCAACCTGCTGATGGAAAAACAAAAAACGCTTACAAAACACTGCAAAAATAATGGACAGCCGTGGCAACGGCAGCGGCAGTGGCAGCAAGTAAAAAGTGTTTCTCTCTGTATTATAATAATAAAGTGGCAAAGTAGCAAGTGGCATAAATTGCAACCTCATTCAAGCGATTCGAGGCCAGGCCGGGCCAGGCCGAGGCGGAAGTTGTCGTCAGTTCGTGGGCCAAACACAGAAACTGAATTGCGTAGACCCAAAGTAACAACTGTATGGGCTGCACTATATATCTACGAGTACTCGTACTCGTACCCAGCCCCGTATGTGTATTTATAATAATTGTTTTTCTTGTGTGCCGCTGCTGTTGGCTTCTGCTAAAAAACCCAACGTCAGAGCCTCTGATATTTATCTTTTCCATGCGAGTGTAAGTAAGTAAGACGAGTTCCTCCTCTGTCCGCCCTGTCCGTATGTAGATTTGCAATCAACAGCAAAAGGCAAAAAAAGGCGAGTGAGGAAAGCAACAATAAGGAAAACTGAAAACTAAAACAAAAAGCCACACACAAAACAGTTAACTTTGGGAAAAACGAAGGTTTTCATACACTTTTTCAGGGTTCCAGTGTTTCCAAAATGATCCACAAAATTCATATGATACCAAAAGGAATGATAACTGAAGTTGCAGATTAATTTATTGAATTTTTTAAATCTAAGAAACCAGTTTCGAATCGATGATTTCTTAACCCAATTTTAGAGTATTACTAAAACTGGCAACAACAAGTAAAATGTGCTCTGTTGCGGCAATAATCACTACCTCTTGTTGTTGTTGGTGCTTTTGGTGTTGCTGCCACCGCTGCTGGTGTTGTTGTTGCTATTGCTGTGTGCCACATATGAATGAATGCCTCGGCATTGTTGTTGCTACACGCCACTAGATGTCGGCATTTAACTTCTCAACTTTTTTGCATTTGACCGCGCGTGTGGGCGGAAAAAGGGGGGGCGTAGTGGGTGGCGGTTGCATAGTGAATAGTTGCGGTGGCAGACGAGGCAAGAAGCCGAAGCAAGTGCAGGAAACTACTTTGCATTTAATTGTCTGTAATGACGTGCAATATAAAATGTTAAAAATCTGCACTAAAATCCAAAACATACAAAAAATCTTCAAGAGAACCAGAAGTGCTTTCCTTTCCCGAGCTGTTAATTGAGTGCAAAAAAAAGTCGGGTAGAAACATGTAGAAACGCTGTAGTCGAGATTTCTCGACAATGATATACCATGCACGTTTATTATAATCTTTTAGTTTTAGTAATATTTTAACCCCAAATTACGTCAAAGGAGAAATGGTTGATACGACGTCATCCGGAATTAACACTTTGAAAAGGCAGTAAACATATTTTTTGGGTATATCTTCATTATTTATTGTCCAATCTTTATAAATCTTGGCACATGATTAAATATTAAAATTTATAGCTCTAAACAAAAAGATTTAAGTCTCTTGCTCTAACCATTTGGAAGAAATGGACCAATTTGCAGTAGAAAACACAGTTTCTTGAAAATTTCAAAGCCGCAAAGTGGCGTGCCGAATATTGGAATAAACTCGATCTGCATACACATATATAAAGGACCTAAAACAAAAAGGATTACCTCACTAGCTCTTACCCTTTCGGAGAACAACGTGTTCCTAAAAACAGACGGACGGACAGATGGACAGACAGACGGACAGACACACAGACAGAGAGACGGACATGGCTAGATCGACTTGGCTGTTGATCCTTCTCCCTGCTACACAAATTTCCACAAGCTTAATATACCATTTGCACCTTAAGGTACATGGTATAAAAACCTGGTGTAGGTATAAATTCAGAGCACTCTTTATAATGGCTTCTTTCGTGACTAAGTTTTGATATAATAATTTATTTTTCTTATGAGCATCTGTGATTGTAAATTCCCAGCAAGTGTGGGCCCCATAAATAATGCAGGGCCAACCCTCGTAGAACTCTTCCCTTCATATCGATACGTGCGCAATTGTGCGCTAAAACCAAACATGAATATTTTCACTTATTATTTTCATACACATGAAAAAAGCCCTTAGATATATATATATGTATATAGCGATGTATGCAGGAAATCGACGCACTCCGGCTTTATTCAGCCGTGAATATGTTGGAATACATAATCAAGTGTAGGGCTCCGAGGGTTGCATGTTGTAAGTCAGCCAGCCTAGGAATCAGACAAACACCCTTTTTGCAATTTCACGGCGGTACGGGGAACGGCACTTGCTTCGTTTGGCGCACAAGTGTATCATAATAATATTAAATTTGATTTCCAAGCCCGGGCTGCGGCTGCCTCGATGGCTGAATGACTGGCTGACTGGCTGACTGCTTTTCCGACGAACTTCGACGTCGTCGCACACAAATTGCGCTGATTGCGCAAAAGTATCGATGACTTCTTGACAAGGCGTCGCGTCGCTTTGAAGAGCGCGTGTAGATAGGGCCACGAACGGAGGCTGGCTGCTCCGTATTAATCAAATTTGTGCAAAACAGTGGAGAGAAATCAGCTTCATGGCTGCCAACAAAAATAATGCAATTTTCCCAGCACCCCAAGCGAAACAGCAGCACCGGCAGACGCCGCCGCCAACATTGTAGTTAAAAACACAGGCAGGATTTTTATTGGGCCAGGCCAGGGAATAACATAAATAAATGGGCAAGTGTGTGCGGCTGCTCACACTCCCCCCCGGTTTCTCGGCCTGCATTTTTATGGTTAGCTTGCATTTTATATAAAAGCCAGGCTCCTTTTTACGGCTGCATTTGGCAGTCACTTGGAAGCGGGTGCACCCAGAAAAAAATCGGTCTAATTTACCATAAATTACTCAGGTTTTAGCAAAGTTTGTGGCCACAGCCTTCAAAGTATCCTTCAAAAGGGAAAAGAACTATTTCTAGAGGAAGAAAATACCTTATATCTTTAATTAATTTAGGGAAATTGTTCTTGCAGTGCCGTTGCAGTAAATTTGATTGTGAATAAAGGCAAGCAGTTGCTTTGCCCCACAACATACATAGTTGCCTGAATGATGGCCACCACTGGTTGTACCTCCGGATTTGATCTTGGGGGAAATTTTAAGAGAATTCCGTGTTTATCGTAAAAGTTTCCCACGCAACATTCTCGGGAATATACGTGAATTTATTGCTTTGTCACATTGCCCCACCGGACAGCGTCCACCAGCGTTTCATAGTCATCTGCTTAATATTTTTTGCATACTTAATTATTGCCGCTCCCCCACGTCCGCTTACTAAATGTAGTTCGCAGCTGCAACAGCAGCAGCAGCAAAAGCATTTGAACATTTTTATTATTTAGCGGATGTTTAATTGTATCTATTTAATTTTCACATTGCAATTGCTGCCGATGCCGATGCCGCTGCTGCTGCTGCCGTTTGCTGTGTGTTTTCATTTTCGTTGCTGCACCATTCCATTCCCATTTCCATTTGCAATCGCAATTGCAATTGTCATGTTTTTTGCTTTATTATTTCTTGCCGCAAAGGCAACCCCAGCAATCGGGGCCCGGGCTACCGGAGAATAACAATTAAACTAAATTTAAATTATATGTGTGTGCAATGCTTGCAGTTGGCTGGCTGGCCCATATTTTGTTGTTTCTTTTTTCTTCGTTTTTTTGCCATAATTATACTAAAAATACAGGCGAACAACTCAACGGCCACAAAGGCAACAGCAAAAGTAGTTGCAAGAGCAGCGGCAACAACATTCGTCATCGTCAATGTTCGAGAGTCGAGTAGGACCAACTTGTATTTATTTATTATTTTATTGACATCGGCGGAGGTATTGTGAGTCAGAGCTTCGGGCTGACATACTTGATTGAGTACTGATGCACTCGAAAAAATTATACGGCATTAGGGCAACACATGTGCAAAATCAAGAGGAATATTGGGAAAATATGTTTGTAACAGGCAGAAGGAAGCTTGATCAGCATCAACAGACGAGTCGTTTTAGCCATGTCCGTCTGTCCGTCCGTTCGTCTGTCTGTCCGTTCGTCCGTCTGTCCGTTGGTCCGTCTGTCCGTTGGTCCGTCTGTCCGTTCGTCCGTCTGTCCGTTTAAAAGCCTAGATTTTGGAGACTATAGTAGATAAAGGAAAATTAATTGCATATTCAAAGTTTCTATAAAAATGTACAAAAATGGAGTATGTTTGCAGCATTTATTGTTGCAAAAACATTTATAAATTTTTATATTTTTCCCTGTGCACCGGTGAAGGGTATCCGCCTCTTCGATCTCGTCAAGTGCCAGCATTTTCTTTAGTTTGTTATTGTTTTTTTGTGGGTTGTTCATTCAGTTGGCCTTTGCAGTTGCTACTGTGCCGCCGCTTTTGCTGTTTTTATTGCATTATAATTTCTACTTAGTCGAGCTGAGGATGTGATGCAACAACCTGTGCCCCTTTGATTTCATTAAAAAAACGCGAAAAAAATCGTTTCTCCGGTGCGGTTATTTCCCAAATAAATCGCACACATTTTGTATGCAATTATTTGTTTGTTTCTCCGTTTTCATATACTACAAGTATGTAGTATTTCGCTGACAAAGGCAGCAACAGCAGCAGCAGCCCGCAAGTCAATGCGAAGAAAAGTTGCCTCTGTTCGCTGAGATTTTCGCCGTAAAAAGTCATTTGCATAATGCAGCGCCGGAAATTGTTATTAGTAGGTTCGCTGTAGTTGTTTCGTATTTTCAGCTTTTCAGTTTTTTTTTCCTGCTGCTGCCATTCCGCTGTTTATTATTATTCGGCCCATGAATTTGCACTTTTAAATGCTGCCTTTGACTCGACGTTTTCGAAGTTTTTGTGTTTATTATTGTATTGTATTGTACACGAAATTTATTTATATGCAAATTGAAAATGCAAATGGGCCCGCAAACTAAACAATAAGTGTCTCACCCTTTTTCACATGTGATTGCGATCTTTGTCGGGGCCCAAGTCGGGGCTATATTTAATATTATTTTAACTCATTTATTTTTATGCCAAATCCGTCTCTGGCAGCTTAATGGCACTTAATTGCCCGCTTCCGGTTGCCGGGCCTACCGCAACACATATCGCTCTGCAATGCCACTTTGTCACATGACACGGCCCAGTGGGCGAGCACAAAACTCCATCCCGGCAACACCAGAGCAGTGGCGGAAAAACGCCAAAGGAAAATGGGGAAACAGAGAACAAAACCGTACAAAGTGGCAGTTGTTGTCGCCATCGTTGGGGCTAAGAAGTCGAGTCCTAGTTGCAGGCAGCACAACTGTGAACAAAGCTTTAACTTTACAGCTTTCAACTAAATTAATTTACGTTTACTGCCACAATGGTGGCCGGCACAACAGGGCGTATGAGTGCTATCGGGGATACTCTACAGGACGTCAAGGGGTTTCAACACTACAAGGCTTCCCGCTTTGTTTTATTGTTCATCTCAAAGGAATAGACAATTCTCACTAGCTAAAGGAATAAACTAATCTACATAAAATAATAAGTAAAGAAGGTATAGAATTTATAACAAATCCTAATTGGTCTTGGTACTATATTTGGTAGAAACACGCTTTTCTTTTCAATTTTTTTGCTTTTATTTTCAATTTTCCCTTGTTTCCAAAGCAGAGCATCTAGGGACTTGCCTGCTTTTCAATCAATCTCTTTGCTTGCCTCTTTTTTTCATTACACAAATTGTTATTAATGAAATACAATTAAATATCCCAGCCACGGACCCGGCCACAGGCCCTGGTCTCGCCACCGGCCCAGGTCAAATGCAGATTACGTATACGCCGGGTGAGCCAGCCAGCCAGCCAGCCTGCTGGCCAGCTGCTCAGTGCTGACTTGGTCTTCTGGTGGCCAACTGCCTCCGGTCCGACGGTCCACCAGTCCGTTGGTCCGCCAACTAATGCAGTCGGGCAATAAGTCAACGAGGAGCAAACAAAAGGCCACCGCAGTCCGCAAGCCCACAAAGTGTCCGCAGTGACGACCAGCGACCACAAAAACAACCGACAATAGGTCGCTGGGCGGTGGGCAGTTGGCAGTTGGCTGTGGTGAGGGGGCGTGGCCAGGGCGAGCTGGGACCACCGCTAAGTGCGAAGTGCAAGCTCTGACTGCCATTTTTATTATTTACTAAATTGGCGCCAAATGCAAAGCAAAAGTAAAATCAGAACAAAAGAGAGGACCAGTCCCACGTTGAAGAAGGGAATGCTCTACAAAATGGGAACTCTATATTAACTCTATATTACTAGAAACTCTATATTAGAGCTATACATTTTAAATACAAATTAGGAGACATGATTATTTTCATGTATGTACAACAATCGCTCTTGAAATTTGCAGAAGTATTTTTGAAACTGGGAAATTAATATTAGAGCTATAAATTATATTAGAAATTTGAGATACAAATTGGCAGATATGGTTCTTTTAATATCCGTCGTGTTTAATAGTTAAATTTTAACTAAATTTTGGATAGAAATAATGCAATTTTTCGGAAAATAGTGCCCTATTTTTCAATACACAAAACTCTTTCAAAATTTGTAGACATTTTCAATTCTCAATTAATGTTTTTTAGAGTATTTGAGGTGTTCGAGGGTTTCACCATTAAACTGCAGTTTGTTGTGTCCTTCCCCAAGCTAAGTTGTGGTTTTCCGTGGCTTTTCTTTTATTCGTTCACACCCCAAAAGCCCTCAGCCCCCCCTTCCAGCCGTCCCAGAACCTTTCCTTTGCCGCTGCCTGCCCGGCTGGGTGTGCGGTGTGTGCCAATAAATACGGGGACAATAAAAAATGCAAAGGAAATTGCAGAGTAAAGCAAATAAAATTAATTGAATTCCAATCAACTAGAAATTGCAACAACAAAAACACTGGCAGCGAAAGAAAAAAAAAACGCGCACAGGAAGAGGAAAATGTATAAATTCAGCAGCGAAACAAAAAACGCGAAGGAAATGCAATTTAATTGTGAACGCGAAGTAAACGAGGTGGTTTGGGGTGCCAGTAAGCTCGACGGCGACGACGACGACGACGAGGACGACCAACTGACGCCAGCATAATAAGTATTTTTTATTATAATGTAATTTTATGATTCGCCGCCATTTTCTTGCTAAATTAAGGCATAAATAGGAATAGAACAAAAAAAGAATAAAATACAATATATATGGAAGTATATATAAAACAAAGAGAGACCGCGAAGACAGGGGGCCATCGCAGTCAATTTGCATAAAACCGATCGATATTTTTGATTACATTTACAATACAGGGGAACGGAGCAGAGCCAGCGAACTGGGAGGGAATCGCGGAGAAGACCTTACCGGTTCGCCAATCTAGAAGGTCGACCCAGTGGTTGGGGCACTAAATATATAATTTTGTCATTTAAATTGCCCAGGGCCCACCCGCCCTCACTTCCTCGGCATCTCCTACTTACTTGCGACTTAAAATGCGCTTAAATGTAAAATAAATACAATTATATCCAAAGAAAGGCCAGGGAAAAAAGTGCAAAATTAGAAGGAGGACGATGGTCGGGGGACGGGCCGAGTGACGGCATATTAATTATTACACAAGGCATAATTTATGTGGGCGTGGCCGGCAGGCTGTAAAATTATATATATAAAAAAAGAAAGTAAAATGTGAAAGACGGGGCCGGATGTTGCCTCATCTCCTTATTATTATTATTACTGCACAAAAAAAGGGAAAATAATAAATTATAATTGAGCTTGGTGCGCAGCGCAGCAAGGAGAAAGCGAAAGGTCAATGGAAGGCGCCAAAGGACTAAAGTGAGGACAGATGGAGGAAGGACAATGGCGGAAGAAGGAATCAGACCTGAAATTGAAGTATTTAAAAATAAAAATTGTATTTTAATAATAAAGAAGGTCAGGGAGCAGAAATGGCTTAAGGATAAATGCAAAGGGGTGGAAAACACAGCAAAAAATGAGCAAGGGGAGGGAGTTTATAAGGTTTGTAAAACAGGGCTTGGAAATGTATAAAATTATATAATAACTGTCGCATTCAGTGGTCTCTTAAACTATGTTTGAACTATGCATTAACTAACATAGATTTTTGAAAATTGCAAAGGCGGTAAGGGGCGTGGCTAAAAATTAACATAAGATCGATCTGCTTATACATATAACTGGCACAAGGCAACAAGAATTACGTCTCTAGGTCTTTCCATCTCGGAGAACGACGTGATCATACATACAGACGGACATATACGGCTGTTCATAGGGTCGGAAAAACTGATTTTACAAACTCTACTCATCGTATTGCTTGAGAAGTTTCAAGTTCATGACTTGTTGGTTACTTTAAGCATTTCATTGCAGGGTTTTATTTATTAAATTGAAATTATTGATTCTCATATTCCTCAAATATTCCGCATTCAGTGCTCTTATAAACTGTGTCTCCTCCAACTGGCCCTTGGCATTCATAATTAGCTTTCCGTGTTCCCAGCTCCGCCGGACATCTGCATACCGAATGTGGCGTGTTGTGTGTGCCGCGGGTGTGCGGTGTGTCCCATATCTATAACCTTTCACCTTTCCATAATTATATTTGTGTTTCTAATTACATTCACTTTGGTCCCGCTGTTAACGTGTGTGCGAATGTGTGATGGTGGTGTGGTGTGTGTGGGGGAAACAAATTTAAAAATTCAATATAATGAAATTTACTTAATTGTATAACGCTCGTAATTAATTCACTTTGTATGCTAATTCGTGCCTAAGTGGCGTATTAAATTTTAAAATGTCTTCAATATTTATGGCCCCGCACGTGTCGATTATGGCACGAAGCCAAAAATTGATGTAAATCTAGGTGATGTGTGCGTTTGTGCTGTTTAAGCCCGATTTAATGCAAATTTCGTCGCACATTTCTTGGGAGATTATGCAGTTTAAGGCCTGGCCCGTCCGGGCAATAACTGCACACCGAAATTATTTCGTGTTTAATTAAATCAATACACAGGATCGAAGCGGCAACACTTGAGGGCCACCTGAAGGAAGGCCAAACAAATGAAGCACTAGGATTAGGTTGCAATCTAATTAAATGTAGAATTCGAAGGTCCTGCTTGACCCTCAAACTCCTCCGGAGTGCAAGGATAACGTTGGGCTAGCCCAGGCACTGAGCGGAAAGAAGTCTCAAACTTTCCCAAAAAAAATATATTAACATGACATACAAACTTGTGGATTAGTTTGGTAAAGCATTGATGGTGTTTAAGGGTAAATAAGGGTTGAAGATTGCTGCTGTTATAGACTAGCTAGTCTTTTCTCTCGGTGCACTTGGTGAGCACTACTCGAACACCGTAAAACTGCAGAATTTACAACGCAACTACTCAGGTCTGAAGCGTAATAAAATATTTGCGTTTTTGCCGAGTGCCCACGTACAAGTACAAGTCTTCGCCGTGCCTGGGTCCTTTGAGGAGTCCTTCCTGGACAAGCCCATGCGGCCAGCCATGACTCAGGCCTGGTCCTGGTCCTTGTCCCTGCCCCCGCTCCTCCACCAATTCCTCTTGGCCTGTCAGCCAGTTTACAATGTAAACGCGAAAATGCGACAGCAGTGCATAAAAATCCTTGGCCCTGGGCGATGGCGATTTTTATGCGTTTAAACATTTTCATTACAAAAATTGCATTGCTTGGGGTTCGAGTTTGTGGGGTCTGAAGGGTCTGGGGGGGTGGGATTGGAGCAAGTTTTTCGTTGTCATTAAATCTGCAGCGATAAAATCAATTTATGTCAATTTCCACTTTCGGGGCAGAGCAACTACAGCAAACAAAGACAGCGAGCCAGCGCCATTGCTTTTTAATTAAAAGTGAAAAACTTGAGTGACCAAACAAAACATTGTCCAAAAGCTGCCAGACAAAGCAGCGCCTCTCCGGGTGTGTGTTTGTGTATGTCTGCCACCCTCATGTTTCATCAATTTATGCAATTTATAAAATAAATATAAAAAAATACAACAATAAGTAAACGAAAATGTTAACGGGAGGAGGAGAGGCCACGAAAAATTATGGCCAAATGCACGGGCAAGGAATTTATTAATAATGCAAATACATAAAAACAGAAATCAACCCCTGATTATACAGATACTTACTATAGCGAGGTTGGGCCTGAGCATGAGCCTGCCTGGGTTTTGGCAATCTACCACCCGACCGACCAACGTCAACGCCGCCACTCGCGGTCCCCTGCCCCGGCTTAATCTATTATTTAAATATGAAAAAAATGAAAATAAAAATGAGAATAATATGGGATCGAGGGGCGGGCCAGCGCACATACCCTTCACAAACGGCAACGATCGTTGGGAAATCTAAGCCAGGCATTGAAGGCCATCAAACCGCAGATGCCACGAAAAAATTAGCAAGATTTAGGCAAAGGTTAAGGGGTAGATATTAGAATAAATAAAGATTATAATATAAATGATTTTTTGCGCCACCCAAATGTCAAAGTCATGGTACTCTTTGAGGCAGAAAAGGGAAGCCCTGCCTGACTGGGGCGCAGTGAAAAATTGCCGACATTGCCATCATCTAATATTTATATACGTAATATAAAATATAATGATTCCCGGGCTAGACGCGCTCGTAACCGGGACTCCGGCTCCCTGGGCCAAGGGTCCTGCGATTGTGACTTGGCACATCGACGGGGCTGCCAAAATGCGACGCGGAAAATATTCAATAATTTATAATTTAAATAATACCCACTACAACGGCTGGGGCAGGGTCAAAAGGACTAGACAGGAGCGTATCTGAGGTGAACCGAACTATAGGGCCTTCAATTTGAATATTTCCAACGATGTCGGCGACTGCGACTGCGACAGTGACAGCGACGCCTTTTATAATTTTTCATTAAACTTGGCAATAAAAGTTTTCGCCTTTTCCCCATGCGAGCGTGGAAGGAAAATGCACAGAGACTCGCGCTCGCTTGTCGCGCGACAAAAAAAAAAAATATAAAATGAAAACGTATATAATAAATGACATTATGGCATATTTATGACTGCTAATAATTTATATGCAGCCACGCAGCCACAGACCCGGCACCGCCGCCCCCCCTTTTCTCAAGCGAAAGTTGCTTTCCACGCCAAAGAAAATGTATTTTTTTGGCACACATCTTTGCGTGCGACATTTTGCCTCAGTTTTTCCGAGTTCTTCTTAAAGATGTTGGCGAGGCAGCCGCCAGGTTGTGTCCTGTCTATGCTTTAATTTATTTATTTAATTCGAATTTGAATGGGAATTTGGTTTGTTTGATGGCTCGCGGTTGCATTTGTTGACGATTGACTACAGTTGCCGCCGTCAATATGTGTATTTAAATGCAAACATAAAATTCATGTCAAATGTCTGCTTGACACGACATATTTAAGCCAAATGAGCCGCGCCAGCTACCGGCCCAGACAGGGCAAATACAATATTAAAAGTGACTTGATAAAAACAGCACAAAAAACACAAAAACACAATAAAATGTATAACAAAAAAGGAAAACAATAAAAGCAGGCCACAACCAGAAGCAGTTGTAATGCAAATATAAATAACAACAATCATGTGACCGTGTGGCATGTTTAATAATTTATTGTAATTTGTGGCAGGCAAGCCACATCTCTCTGTTTGCGCTTTTTTTTTTTCTTTTTTTGGTTCTAGGAAATATCGCCTGAAAATTCCGCTTTTCCTTCGCCGTTTGCTGATTGTCATTGCCCGTTGCCGCCTTTGTTGGTCTTGCATTATAATTAACTGGAATATGTGTATAATGTTTATAGCAAATGAGTCTCAATTTGTATCTGTGCACGTTGTCCCCGTATTTAAACTAAATGCCGGTATTTTGGTTGCTTTTTGTTTTTTTGTGCAGCCCCCCAGCCCCCAGCACTTTGTGGTTTTTTGTCATTTTCCTCGGTTATTGTTATTACTGCCCCACTATACAGTCTGGCTTTTCTGTCTGTCAATCCGCCATCCGGGGGTTGACTTTTCTTCCCATTTTCCCCCCCGCCCAGTTGGGTTCTTGTGCTGTTTTTTTTTATTTTTGTGTTCCCGGCTATTCGGTGTAATTGTTTGTTGTAATTAGGGCTGAGCAAATAAAGTGCTTCCGTTGATTTGTTTCAAAGGCAAATAGTTAATTGCCAGCCATAGGCAAGAGCCATTCTGCCTACGCAGCGCATTGATTGCCGCCTCTCCTGGCTTTCTGCCCCTTAAATTGTTGCACTTATCTCGGCGGTGGCAAGTTGCCTTGTGGTTGAGGGGATGCAGCCGTGTAAGCCACCAAGACGGGTAATAAAATTAAATGGAATTAAGAGGCTGCCGGCTCGGGGATCTCAGGTGAAGTTGCTCGGTCCTGGTGAATTTTTTCACAACTTGAAGTTTTAACAAGTAAGAGCAATTATAGGCGAATTTCTCGACTATAAATACTTGGTTCTTAGTTTCCGCTTGATTTGATATCATTGAAATTGTGGGTAACAACATATATTTGTCATTTGCGTAGACTTAAGTGAACGTAACCAGCTGATTTTTGCAACACAGATAGATCTTGGCTCTACCCATATTATATTTGAATTTAATATCTCTAGAGTTAATATTGTGGGCGCCACAGAATTTCGCGGTTTGCTATGATGCGGGGGGAGGTAGCCGATTTTTTAAACAAATATGCTTTATGCTGTCGGAAAAGCTTTCTTCACCCCGTTACATACATTCGTACGATTTCAATATACCCTTGCTCTTTTTAAAAACCGGGTACAATGAATAAACCTCACAAAAGTTGTAACACCAAGATGATAGGAAGGGAATCTAGTATAACTCAGTTCCTGGGCAGAGTTTGCTTAGTATATTTCGAGTTTTCAGAGTATTTGTGCGCTCATTTAATTGCAAGACAGCTGACATGTTAACGTTAATTTTTTACGAGGACTATCAAGTGACGTCAGCTCGGCGGAACACTAAATTTTTTGCGCTGTGCAATTTTAGCTGGCTGTAGCGGCTTTGTTTTTGTCGTTTAATGCGCCTGCAGCGGCGACAAATAAAAACTAAAAGACCAAATAAATGCAAACTTAAACTATAAAATAAACATTAAACAAGCTAGAAATGCTTTTATGGCCGCCAAGACGCCCGACGCTCGATGACGATGAAAATGCGAATGAAAATGACGTTGTTGCTGCTGCCACTGCTGCTGCTGCTGCTGTTGCTGTTGCCTTGGGATTCTATTTTCCTTTTGGCAAAGGCCAGTTCCTCGAGTTGCTCGAGTTGCGTTTACAATGCTGGGCGGGTATTTTGTTGCAAGGCTTCCCTGCTTGCAACCCATACACTCGCCATGTTTTTATACTTTAATGAAGTCGGCGTGCAATAAAAATTGATTAAATATAATTCAGCAACAAAGTATGTTTTATAGCTGCAACATTAGAAGTGGGAAGGCCATAAGCTGCTGCCTCTCCGCAACTGCACTGTAAAAGTTTAATTGTCTTTGGGGATGGATGGCGGGGCAGGTGGCGCGCAGTCTGCCACAAAGTTACAGCCAACTATTTGCCCTGGCCCGGCCCTTTTTCTCATGAGCAAAAGCACTTAAACGTCTCCAATATACATCTATTTTCAACATTTACTAAACACATTTCATTGGGATTTATTGCACCTAATGCCTATGTCTCAGACGGGAAAGCCAAGTTGCAGGCATTCCTCAGATTGTCCGAGTTTTTGACGGACAATTTGGATGTGAAAATGAGCGGGATAGTAATGAATTGTTTGGCTACAGAACATGAATTCTATTGAATTGAAATTCCAATTTATGGAAGCTCAACTGTAGATATTTCTACACATTTGCTCGACCACGCGCACATTTGCCTTAATTACATGCAACTTGGGGCAGGGTTGGCTTTGCCTTGAAACGTACGAGTAAATTTATTTTAATATTGGTGCGCAATTTATTTTAATTGGAATAATTTTATTTGTCTTTATGTTTATTCATTATGCAGACTAATGAATTTTCCTCCCAATTCATCGGCGCTATCTCTATACACGCATCTATGGGGCCCACAATAGACCAACAAATCCACGGGAATCCGGGGATCCGGGGTTTGAGGGGTTACAGGGGTCGTAGGGGTGTTCTGCCATTAGTGGGACTGTTGTGGGTGCTTGGCTTTTGAATAATTAACGAGGGTGCCACTCTCAGTCATTACCCATGCACATATATTTGCGTGCGCCTGTGTGCCATGCCACATAATAATATTATATGTTATTTACCAAGAAAATGCTTAGTCAGCCTTATACAAATGTCTATGAATGTTCAAAATATAATTATAATAATAATTGAATTAGATTTATTGATTATTTGTACAGGACAGCAGCGGTAGCGGCAGCGGCAGCAGCACGACATGCAACACTAACAATCGCTATAGACAAATAGGGGCTGTAATTTGAGGGGTGATAGTGTTCCAGGGGCTGGGGTCTTGATTGCCGCAAGCAAAGTCAACTGCTGTTTGATTTCCCTTTCGAAGAAAGGCAGGGTCCTTTAAGTTTTCCCAGCTGAAAGTTTTCGTGCTTGAGTTTCTTATGTCACTGGGCCACTAAAGATTATGATTTAAATTATTGAAGGTATGGTTAGGAAAATAATGAAAGGTATGACATGGTAATGGGTTTATAGGGAACTTTTCTTTAGATAGGCATATAAAATTATACATTTATAGATTGGGTATATTTTAAGATCTCCCAAAATACATAAATTTAGTTACTTTAACACTAGGAGCCAGGAATGACAACCAGAGGTTCCCTTGCTTTTGCTTCCTTATTGCATGGCGAGTGCGATTATGATTTAAATTATTGAAGGTATGGTTATGAGAATAATGAAAGGTATGGCATGGTAATGGGTTTTTAAGGAACGTTTTTTTAGGTGGGCATATCAAATTATACTTCAATAGGTTGGGGACACTTGGAGCCATGAATCTTATGATTTATACTGCAATCATTTCTAAATTAATCATAATTACAACCAGAAGTTCCCTTGCTTTTGCTTCTTTATTACTAATAAAAGGTATGGTATGGTAAAGGGTTTATAAGAAAAGTTGTTTTAGATAGGTATATGAAATTTCAATTTTCTAGGTTGGGTATATTTAAAGATCTCCCAAAATACATATATTTGGTTCCTTTATCACCAGGAGCCATAATGATCCTATTCAAATGAAAGTGAACTAAGACATCGACTGCATGACAACCAGATTTCCCTTGATTTTGCTTGTTCATTGCATGGCAAGTGCGTCAGAAATTTTAGCAACCCCTCCCTCCTCCCCGGTAAGACCGAACCATTCACTCAGAAAACTTTGCCCAAACTTGCCACGCACACTGGCAACCGCACGCTTGCCACGCCAAGAGGCAAGCGCGAATTTGCGCGCGCTTTTCTCCTTCTTTTTGGCGAACATCTTCGGGGCTGCGACGCTACTTCGACTTCGACTTCGCCTTGTACTTGCACTTGTACTTGTGCTCGGGCCTTGCCTTTGCTTGTACTTGTACTTGTACTTGGGAACCTGGAGTGCAACGTCAGTGCAGCTGAAATGCCGCGTTCGCCTGCTCCGGATGCTGGGCGCCTGTTAGCGGCGCAGTCTGTGCATTCGACTGCATTTTTCAGATGCAACCAATTCGGCGGGGGAGTGCCACAAAAAAGGGCACACTGCACACGGGGGTTGGCGAAAAAATGCAGTCCCATCGCAACATCGAAAAGGTAAAGCGAGGGCGGTGGTCGGGGTTGGGGGCAGATGCAAGGGCAGTTGCTTCTGCAATTCCTTGATGCCATATATATATATTTTTTTTTATTTATTTTGCGGGTCCTGCGTGCGAATCGATTTTATCCCGAAAATGGTGGGGAAGTCCTGGTCCCGCCTTCGGTTCTGAGGTTCTTTGTGCGGGTCCGTGAGTTGTTGAAATCCTTGGTATTTATGAGGGCGCGCTTTCAAATTTATGCGTTGCCCGCGAGGGGGGCGGTCAGGGGCCAATATGTGTGAGAAAGTTTTCCGAAAACTTGCAATTTAGATGCTGTGCGAGGTGCTTTTTGTTCGCTTTGTTTACAGCTCCGCCAATTTCTTTATGTCTTGCAATACTCGAAAGAAAAGTATGGTAAACTTTAGCGAAAATATTAAAAATAATACTACAGGAAATAACCAAAAATAAATCATCAAATTAAGCTCATTAATTGTACTAGTTATCGACCATTTTCTTGATTTTTTTTTATTTGAAGAGCATGCCTTATTCTCGTGGTATACTATAGTTCTCTTTTTATTGCAACGTGAATTATTATATTTGCAAAAGTTTTGCTTATGAATTATTGGCTTGGGGGGCTGGGTGAGGGCTAGAATATATTGAAGGCGTTGGACTTTATGGGTTCGTGGGTTCAGCAAAGGTCACAGAGTTAGAAACAAACTTCAATCAGATAGTTTCACAGTTGCAAGCCAATTAAATTAGTAAAATGATATCATGTATCTGACCAACTGTTTGGAAATTTATGCCACATTCTGGCCGGAGGATCAGATCCGGCCGGCTTTTGATGGTTGCGATTGTGAAATACATTTAAATATTGCACATAATAAATTCACAAGTGCCATAGCCGACCCTCAGCGCGTTATTTATCGCACATGGGCCATCTCTCAGCCATCTGTGTGGAGTTGTTTGATATCTGGCACATAAATGAAATATTTTATTCACTTCCACATGCGCCACGCACACACATTCCTAATGCCAAGCTCAAAAAGCCGCCCCGAGGGCTTTTGATCGCCCTGTGAGTGTCGGTTTTTCAGGGGTTGTCCAAGCAATATCATCCCCGCCCCAACCCCGATTTCTGGTTTGGTTTTGTTACCGAGTATCTCTGTCACTCGGTGCTGGCTTATTTGCGATTTGAACCTCTCATATTTTACATATTTCACACCCCTTTGCCCCGGGCCACCCCCTTTTGCCTAATTGCTCGTTCTGCAGAAATATATTACACAAATTACACATGGATTTCTTAGAGTTTTGGTGCATAATCATGCACCGGATATGAATTAATTTTTTCAACCCCCCTTCCAGGGCCTTATAATTACGATATTTTCCCGCTTGTTGTGGAGTGGAAAAGCGAACAGTCATCGGTTTTTGGGTCTAAAGGGGTTTATAATTGCCAAGGCATCGAGTTCGTTGTATGTATATATTTCATTAAAATAATTGTATAATTAAGCGAACGATTGATCACAAATTGTTAGGTAAAATCCCATCTGTTCGTAAAGCAATGTCATGCCATGGCTTTCGAGGTAATTATAGGGATATTAATAAAAATGTTTAGTGAATGTTTGGTTAATATTTTGTTAGGCATCCAATAGGAAAAGGGCACTGAAAAGGGCCCTTTTCTTGTATCCCGTTGGCTGTTCGTTGTAATTTGTTATGAGTTTTCCGCAGTTGTAGTTGAATTTGTAGTTGCAATCGCAAAACTGGGCGGCGAACACAGCGCTGGCTGGGCTTCCATTGAAATCATTTACATATCGCACACACAGAAGGAGTTTGGGAGCAGCTTATTGCCTCCGCGGCCGACGATTTGTTATTATTTTTCTAGCTGTTGGGGCCACAGCTACTTGGCGCCTTGGCTGTTCATTAATTTGCACTGTGCAGGCCCTTTAATTGCGCCTGCCAAACCCTTCTCCGGGCTTTTCACCGTTTTCCCCCCTTCAATTTCACCTATTTCGTCTTGCGCTGCAATTTTCACGTCACAATTTGTGTGGTAAGGTGTGCGAGTTGTCGTCAATTAGAGATTATTAATACAAATGTTCTGTACTTACGCGACCAGAAAGGCAAAAACTCTTCAACTTACCTAAAACGAAAAAAAAGAGAGAAAAATTGTTAATAATGGAAAAATATTGCTGCCTGTTTCTGGGCGCGGATTTTGGGTGCGGAAATGGGCCTGTGCCAGGGCATGTGTGTTTGCATTTTATGGTGCGTATACGCAATGCGAACTAGACAAACTGCACTCGCTCCTACATACAAATATTAGGTATATACTCTCCAGACTACAGTCTACGGGGCGACGACTGCGGCTTGAGCTGCGCTCCGCTCCGCCACGGCCCAGCCGAGCCCGTTTTCCATTTTCCGGGAGGGAGATCTCCCGTCAGGCGGGCAAATCCCCGGAATTTTTCGTTGCGCGCCTGCCAAAAACGAGACAGGACCCAACAGCCCCACCACCATCCCCAGTATCCCGCACGCAGCCGAAGTTGCAAATTTGTGCCCAGGCAATAGGCCGAGATAAATGCATTTTCCTAACGTGTACGCTATCAAATATATGTACAGTGGAAGGTCCTTAAGAAGGAATTCGAAAATTTTAAAGATAAACAAAAATTTTCCTATTTAATGTTCTATATTTGGGTATATTAATAGAGGATTTCTCAAATAAGTTCTCTATGACGTATATCGATTATGAAAAACATTTATACATTTAATATAACCTAATTATCACACATTTATATAGAAAATCGTTGCCAAATTTGTAGAGATAGTCCTTACATTTTCTAGGACAGAAGTTTATATGAAATATATAGCAAAAACATTGGGATATAGGATATATATTATGAAATATGATTAACTAATGGTATTATAACTGAAGGTCTTATAATTAAGTGCTTCATTTTGTTAACTTCCCTAAAATTATAAGCTTTCCATAACTTTTGCGGTGGCTTTATACTCTCCAACTTGTTCGTATTTAATTTTCATTGGATTAAGATCACAGATGATCGATTTTTTTTATCGAAAGAGTGGTTTTTATTGAGTACTGACTGTATATAGAAAACGCAGCGCCGAGTACGCGTTGCTGACGGCGACCGCAGCAGACACACGGCTCGATTTGGTTAGGCACTGGCTCCTAAGCCACCCAGACCCGCCTCCTGCAACTCCACCCCCCCTTTTCGGATCCCCTCAGCACCCTCGCCGCCCATGTGTGTGCGAGGGTATTTGCATTAGGTGCATGTGCAACTCGAGGCTTTTGGCAAAAGGCGCAGAGCAGAGCAGAGCAGAGCGGAGCCACGCAGGACGTGGAAGAGAAGCAATGCCTGTTGGCCATGTTCAAATAGCCGGCATTATGTGGGAGGCGGGGGAGGAGCAGAGGGAGTGGTGTACATGCACACACCCAGATGGAGTTGTAGAAGTTGCCAATAACAGGCGCAACGTTTTGTTCGTTCAGCTTTTTTCCTTTTGACCAGAGGAGCAGAGAGGTACCCGTACCCCTCTAAAATACCCCACTTTGGCCAACATCTCGCACTGCCCAGACGCATTCATTTGTAAAGCCAAAGCCCCGGGGGTGTGGGAATATCCTGGCGGAGGAGGCTTTTACGCACCTTTTGCCAACGTGTTAATGAAACGCATTCGAGAGCCATAAAACATGCAGCACTCTCGACAACTCAAACTCAAAGTTTTTCCTCTGCGGGAGCCGACTTAAAGGTGCAGAATGAAAGAAGATTCCTAAACAATGCCAGCATAACATTCAGGCACTGAGGGAAATTGTTGAGAGCACTCATTAGCCTTTAAAAAAATGATTCCTTAATTACCAATTTCCGGTCACAAAAACTATTTCTTTCCGCCAAAAGGGACAAAAAACGGAAGGATTTCAGACTCCCATCGAGATCGGCCATTGCCTTGCACTTTTCGCAAATATCGTCTGAGAGAGCGGAAAGATTTTTCATTTCCCCGTTTGGAAAATTCTATTATTGGCGCATTCTCTTTTGTCCCTCGTCCTGGACAGGATATACACCATCCGTTGGCATATAATTTCATTAGTATATTTCTAAATCTAGGCGGGCCCCGAACCGGTGTGTATTCCCATTTTTCGTATTTTTTTTCGTCGATGTCCAAGAATCCATATTTTTTCTTGGCCTATGTATTCTGGCAGTTATTGCCTTTCTAGCCGTCAATGTACGAGTATACGGCTCTATGTGTACATCCTGCTGTGTGTGTTTTTCCGAGAGAGTGCTGGTGTTGAACATTCCAGCAAGTTGGCAAAGCGAGCGACTGCGAAGCAATGGCAAAAACGCGGCATAGAAATCGAATTAGATTTTTCCGATTGAATTTTCTACATTTTTAATTGCTTTCGACGTTTCGAACTTGTCGACGAGCCGGCCCGATCCACCCCCCCGCGTCGCCCTGAATTGTTGCCGGCTTTTCAGGCGATTCTGTGACGTGGCCTGACATTTATGGGTTTTTTTTATGGCTTTTTGGAGAGGGGGGGCCTTGCGCATATTAAATGCAAGTAACTAAATCAAACATGTGCGCGGCGCCTAATTTACTTTAGTTGAGTTGCATTTTTGAGGGCAGAAAAATTGAGGCAATCACAGGGAATTATTAAACAGAGATTTGGATTAAATAAATACATAAATTCATAGCATTCATAGCATTTTTGAGAGCATTTTTTTTGCGCTTGCTTTTCATTTGATGAATCGGCGGTGTGGCACGAATTATTCGCATTATTTGCCCATCTTTGCACCTTAAAGGAGTCGCTCGCCGCACTGTTAATTTCGCATCAGGCAGCGCTGATGATCGCGATGCTGCCAACTTCAAACGCTGCCACAGCTCGTGGCACATCTAATTGATGATGAGGTGCAGCAGGCACTCGTGCAGCGCCCTGCCACGGTCCGTCTTTTGTATCTGTATCCCGCAGCCGTATCTGGATCTGGCAGAGAATAAATCGAGTGCCAGATGAGTGGCGGCGCGTATGCCAAAAAGGGTTTCTCATGCATTAAAAATGTATTAAACGTAAAGTAAATAAATAATTGAATCGAGCCAAAGCAGACTAGAGCAGAGGAGCAGAGGAGCAAAGGAGGAAGTGCAGCTGAGGCAAAATCGAAAGATATTTATCTAAAAATAATAAAGTTTCCCGTGTGCAGCAGGGCATCTGTCTAGGGCTGGGGCCACTCCCTAAGCCAGCTGCCTTAATTTGTAAATCATTTCCCATTTCCCAACCAGACGGGTTGCCCTGCCACACCAAGAGAGAGAGAGATATTTTTTAATATCAAAAAATGAACTTATAAATACTTTTGGCCCCAACCGATGCTCGTAGGCATCTTCCGCATTTGTTTGTAATTTACTTTTATGCTTTACTTAATTGCATCTAGATGCATTTTATAAATTACAACACATGGTCAGAGGCAGAGGCCCCGGCAGGCCGAACATCAAATTGACGCCGCCGCCAGCACTTATGATTTTTATTAAATTTTATGTTTTCTAATGACTCATCGGGCGAGGGAGCGGGGAGAGGGCAGCGGGCGAAAGCAAATGAAGCGGATAAAGCTGACTTGGAAAAATTCAATTAAATATTACAACAATTTCTCTGGCCGGCCGGCCCCCTTGTTCCGAATACATCTCTCGATGTAGTTTTTATGGCCCGGCTCGTCTGCATTTCCCGACATTAATTACGCCAAATGTAACTCGCCAGATAGGCCAGGCAGCGGAGTGCCTCGCTGTATCCGTATCTTTGCATCGCGCAACATGCTGCATAATATTAATTTTCGTTGTACATTATTTCTAAGAAAGCTGCGGCTGCTGCTGCGCCTGCTGCTGCTGCTGCCGCTGCTGGCGTGGCAACTACAACTACGTATAATAATAACCATAATGAATCCAAGATACAGATACAGAAACAGAAATGAAGCAAATAAATGAGCAAGAACAAGCTTTCATCTATGCTATTTGTTTTTTTTCCCCCGTTTGGAGTGCGAGTTCTTTTGTTATTTGTTGTTTGCTGTTGCTGTTGCTGCCCCCCGTATCTGGCAGATACTTGCGGCAGCTCCTACAACAAAAACAATTAGCCTACTTTAGTTTGTTGTCTTACAAGTGGAAATAAAATTAAATAAGAAGTGCAGAGCACTTAGTTAAATGCAACGCCAGCTGTAGATGTATCTGTATCTGTATCTGTAGCTGTCTCCATATCTGTTGCGTTGTACCCACGGAAAAGCAACAACAGTTAGGAGGCACACGAATTTAATTACACCGTTTTGTTGTTCCCTTCGTTTTGTTTGGCCTTTGTTTGTTGCTATACCATGTACCCTAAAATATAAATGGTATATTAACTTTGTGCAAATGTTTGTAACAGGGGGAAGCTTCATCAGCCGAGTTAATCTAGCCATGTCCGTCTGTCTGTCCGTCTGTATGAAAAAGTCGTTCTCCGAGATGGTAAGAGCTAGCGACGTAACTCTTGTTACTTAGGTTCGTTATATGTATACACAGATCGAGTTTATTTGAATTTGTTTTCACGACCCTTTCCGCCTTTGCAATCTTCAAAGAACTATATTTTCTACTGCAGATTGGTCTATATCTTCGATATGATTGAACCAAGAAATAAAACTCTTTTTGCTTGCAACTACAAATTATAATATCTAGCCATGTGCCAAGTTAAATAAAGATCGGACAATAAACAATGAAGATACGGCCAACAAAAGTGTTTACCGTCCCTTCTCAGTGTCAATTCCGGNTCGTTATATGTATACACAGATCGAGTTTATTGGAATTTGTTTTTACGACCCTTTCCGCCTTTGCAATCTTCAAAGAACTATATTTTCTAATGCAGATTGGTCTATATCTTCGATATGATTGAACCAAGAAATAAAACTCTTTTTGCTTGCAACTACAAATTATAATATCTAGCCATGTGCCAAGTTAAATAAAGATCGGACAATAAACAATGAAGATACGGCCAACAAAAGTGTTTACCGTCCCTTCTCAGTGTCAATTCCGGATGACGTCACATCATTTTCAGCATTTCCCTTAAATCATTGTAATTTGGGGTTAAAATATTTAAACGAAAAATAGGTACATGGTATCATGTTGTCGAGAAATATCGACTACAATGTATCTACTACATTTATAGTTACTTTTCTTGCGCCGCCTGTCAACGTGTATCTTTGTATCTGATGGGTGCGCGACTCGTTTTTTAGTTATTATTGTTATTTCTCAGTAACTGTACGTAGCGCTCAGATATTGAAATTTATCGCCGCTAATTGTCAAGTAGAGCTCGATAAATGTATGATATTTCCAGGAATCCGACAGACAGACTCACGTACCACTTGTATCATTTTGTATATCTTTGGCCAGGCATCTTATTATAATTTTAATTACAAGCTGAGCTGTTATGGGGCCACATTAACTGCTTCCGTTTACGAAATCGTACCTTGGCTTGCGCTCGGATGCGAATAATTAGAGGGAACAATCGAAGCATTCGATCACCTGGCCGGGCCACCAATTAGCCGGATTTTGCGGCGCTTTGTGGGCCAGCTGATGAGATGCGCTGCTTTCTCGGCCATTTGCTGCTGCAACGCGCATAAAAATCAGCAACAAACTTGCCCTGGCCCCATAAAAAATTGCTCACAAACAGCTCGGCAAACAACAAAAAGAGAACAACAGAATGGCATGGAATAAAATTTATATGAATAACAAAAAGCAGCAACAACAGTTTACGGCTCCAGAGTACACACAGTACACACACAGTATACACAGTCTAGAGTACAGTAAGTGCCCGAGAATGCATCCCAGGTCGAGTGAGTTTGTTGCAAGTAGAAGTTGCAGCGTGCGTCCGGCATTAAAATTGTGTTTATGCGTGTTTGGTAATTTTATAAAAGTTAAATTAGTTTTAAGGCCATAAATTCAGCTGCAGCAACAGCTCTGGCTGCTAGCTGCCAGCTCTCCTTTCTCAGTCTCTCTGGCATTTTAACTTTTATTACTTTTAATATAAAAAAGCTGGCTGGCTGGCTGGCTAGAGGAGCAGGCCAGCTGTAAAAATGCACGCGGTCATAAAAAGTTGCAGGAGGCAGCAACAGCAGAAGCATCGGCAGGCAGTGTTGCCGCTTTTTGCTGGCAACATCAATCCGCTGCGGCAGCAACATCGTAAAATAATTTCTTGCAGTGCGGCTGCAACATTGTTGCAACATTTATTCGAATTATTATTACATTTTAATGATTAATTCTAATTATATGCGACTTGAATGAGGCCGCGAAATGGCAGCCAAAGAATGAGAAATGCCCCATAAAAAAAAGCGGAGTGGATTGTGTTGCACTGAGGATTTTGACCGTGCGGCGCCCCGGGGCGGCCAGTGGCACATAAAAATTGGCGCAAGTTAATTGTGGTAGTTATTTGCTGTTTTGCCATTTGGCAATTTTACAATTTTACCATTCTGCCACAACTTTTCCCATTGGCGCTCTTGGGGCGCAACATTGTTGCAGGCAATGCCGGCGTTTGCTGCATTCTCGCACTTTTACGAGGCGTTTTTTATATCACTTACTTAGTTGATTAAGGGCGTGGCCGATGGGCCCCCCGATATGTTTAGATTTTCGTCTTTGTAGCGGTCGACTTTTACGATCGCCAGCGGAAACAGATGAAAAGTTATTAAAACTATTGAATGGGTTTGCAGATAATCGGCTTACGAAAGTGTCCAGCAATCTGATTCAAACTAAATCACAATGTTTCCATTCTAAGCATAACATTTTTTTATGCTTTCTTGCTTTTGAGCCAGTTTTTGAGTACCTCTTAATCCCTATTCAGGAGTAATTACAATGTTGTTTCAATATTCAAAGGGTATCTAAGGTTATTTTTATATCTAAGGTTATTTTTATGTTTTGCTTGCTTTTAAGCCAGTTTTTGAATAATATGTAACCCCTATTTAGGAGAATTTACAATGTTATTTCGACTTTTAAAGGGGTCTTAATATATCTAAGTATATCGTTATGATTTGCTTGCCTTCAAGCCAGTTTTGGAATACCCTTTAATGTTTCCATTCTAAGGATAGTTTTTATGCTTTCCTGCTTTTGAGCCAGTTTTTGAATACCTCTTAATCCCTATTCTTGAGTAATTACAATGTTGTTTCAAATTTTAAACTGGTCAGTTTGTCAATACAGTTGGTTCGAATTTAAGGGGGTTTCCTCCTTTAGCCAACTTTGAAATTTTCAGGGAATGTTCTTGGATAGTTTAGCAATTGATATCCAAACATTTCTTTTGACCCGCTAAAGGAGTGAACCCCCTTAAAAAAATCAAGATTTTTGTATATAGGATATTTTTATGCTTTACTTGCTTTTAAAACTATACTCTTCAAAGCCCTATTCAGCAGTAATTAAACTTCCTATTTAAGCTCCCCAATATAGGTCTAGTATACCCAAAAGGACCTTGAATTTTTCATAAAAACACGGAATGTAAACAAATAACTATTGTGGGCAACCTTGATGACAAATAAAGATATCGCCACATCGATTTTCCAGCGGCTATTTGCAACCCGTTCCCTTTAATTCACTGGGCCAGGCCGCATGTTTGTTCTTTTATAACGTCAAAGCGAAGGCCCCATAAAGTGTTCGTAATAAAATATATTGTGCAATATTTTGCTAAAGTTATATACCCACCCGTGCACATTATATATAAATATATACACGTTGGTATATAGGCACTTTGCCCGACCATTGCTTATCGCCTTTATACTCGTAGGTAGAATGTAATTTCGTTTTATGCGCAGTTTTGTCAACGCTCGATGGTGGGTGGCCGGAGCGGGAAGAAGCCATAAAACTTTATGCATTTTGTTAGAAATATAAATAATAATTATCTTCCGACTTGTATTGGATTTCCAAAGCAACCCCCTGGCACACCACAATCGGAAATTCAAATATACAGAAAACGGAGACAGAGACGCCAGAGTTTCGACTGTCGCTGGCAGTAGCAATAATGTTATTAATGTTATTGTTATAATAATAATTCGAAATCCGTAACTTTTGCCATTTTATTAATGGGTCGAACGTGTGCGAGACACTCAGGCAAGATATTTTCATGGTTTTTATTATTTTTTTCCAGTTTTTTCCGTCAGTTTCTTCATGTTTGTTTCGACTGATATTACATTGGCTGTTGTATTTAGGCTGTATTTGCTGTCGTAATAGGAAAACGTACGCACTCGCCGAGATGAGGGAAGATATTTACCCGCGTTTCTATTTAGACAATAATTTTTAAGTTTTAAAAACGCTAGAGCAGCAAATATTTGATCAACCCGATGGCAAACTAGACACACGGCAAACAACCAGCGGGGAGGGTCGTCATCTCTGTGCCATTTACAATATTTGCCCGACTGTTTTTAACTTATTATTTATTTGCATCTCATATTTATTTTAACGCTTTCAATTGCGTCCCGCTTTGGGGGGTTTTTTCATTGTTTTTTATTTAGTTAAGTCGCTTTGTCTTGCTGCCAATGGAAACTTTTGGGAGTGTCGCAAGCCGCGCCAGTGGCACTATTTTTGAGAAATTTCCCCCACAATCCATTAAGATTTCTTTATTATTTCCGCCCGGGCAATGGCCAATAAATCGAGCCCATCATTTTTCATTGCAATAAATAAAATATAAGTACTACACACAAGTAAGTCGTTAAGAAATTGCATATAAAATTTAATGCGCCCGAAAATTATGCGAGAACTATTTGAGGAATTCACTAGGCACCAGGCACTAGGCACTAGGGGCAAGTGGCAAGTGGCTTGGCTCTCTGGCCCGCCCGGCGTATGCGTAATTTATTTCATAAGCGCATAAATAAGAATCCAAAGCGAAAAACTAAATGCAATAAAAATGCGAAACAGCCAAAATACATATTTAAAATAACAAACCAATTGCGCACAAGTAATAATTTATCAAATATATATGCGAGCGTACGAATGTATCGCGAAAGAAATCGACGGCGAAATTTATTGGGCCACGTATTTCGTTTTGTACTTGGCCAAAAGGTAACGAAGCTGGTCTAGAAAACTTTTTGCGGACGGACAGAGAGCCACCAGCAGCCACTGCAGATGCAGAGATACAAATACAGATACAGATACAGAGATACATTTGAAAAGTTTTATCCACAAAACAAATCGCACAAAATCGAAACGTGCGGACCCCAGCTCTGGCGCCCCTTAACCCCTTTCGGCCTGCTCCCGTGTCCTGTCCTGTGTTTCTTCTACCTCTGAATGGCGGATGGCGTATGGATAATAATTTCTGAATTCCTGCTCATTTTGATTGCCCCTAATAACTGAGTAGAGTTGCCGCCTCTGCTCCGCCGACTTCTTCGGACTGCCCCGCGCGTCCCTGCCTCGGCAGTTGCAACTCTAACTCTAAGATACTCGCACTCGCACCAGAACCCGTTCCCGTTCCCGTGTGCGTTATTATTGTTACAAAAATATTTTATTCGAATGCCATATATTTTAAACTGCTGCTCGCCTCCGGTCGGTCGCCCCCCTCGCATATCGGTTCTTTTATTTTATTGCATTGTTTATGCAGCCGAAAGTAAATTATGTTTTCTCTGCCTCTGCAGTCGCAGGCATTCAACTTGAAGTCGCAAGCTGCTGGCATTGCAACCAAAGAAAGACACGTCCCAGTCCGATTGCCGGCAAAAACACATCTCGGGGCACTGAGAAAAATTAATTGCTTGAAAACTAAAAATGTAGGGTTGGGGATAAAACGATTTTGACAACTTTGATAGAGGGTCAACAATGTATTTTCCATTTTTAAGCTAATTTTGTCTAGTATGCTGGAAGCTGTAATTATAGGATTGAAAAAGAATAATCGTCTTAAGAATCAATGCCTATATTGGGCCTCAAACCTTTGCTTTTACAAAATTTGCTTATGAATTAAACTTTGAAGTATAAATGTTTAATAATCAACCTTATTAGCTTAAACAATATTTATTTGTTGCTTTTAGTTAGTTTTCCTTTAGAGTTTGTCCATAATAAAGATTTTAAATTAATAAATATTGTAATTAATAGATTTTGTAGTATTTTTGTAGTATTTTTAGTATTTATTTAGTATTTTTCTTAGCTTATCTTAGAAACAATAGATCACCGCAAATTTGGGATCATTTCAAACAACTTTTCATGGCAATATGATGATTATTAAATGAATTCACTTATTTAATTAATTTTGATGTTGTTCCGAGTTACTTTTTCGCGCAGTGTGCATCTGCAGGGTATCTCCGGTTCGTCCTTGGCCAGCTGGTTGGCTCCTTCGGACTTTTCAATATTTTTTTGTTTGCCCCGCTGTCATTTCAAAAGTTATTATAGCAGTTGCTGCGGCTGTTTCAGTTTCTGTTTCTGTTGATTGTTGGCCACCGGTACAGTTGGCCGAGTTATTGTTTCATTTGCCCCCCCAGGCCCCTCCCATGCCCAGAGCTTCGGGCTTAATGTGTGTGTGCCACATTTTGAACAATTGCTTTGCATATTTTATTGCTAAATAATAAATGCCTATTAAGTTAATTGGCAAATTAGGCAACAAACAACACGGAGGCGAGTCCAACTGCCACTCCGATGGCAATGTCGAATGGCGAGTGCAATTGCAGCCAAACTGCGCTGCTCTACATTTTAATTGAGAGAGCCCTGAAAGGGAAATGGCAGCAAAAAACCTGAAAACTGGCTAGCGGCAAGCGGCAAGGAGCAAAAAATGATTGTCCATTTGTTGCATGCCTTAAACTTTAATGAGGCGCCCATTACGCGTCATTTGCATATGGCAACTGCGAAAAGTTTAGGAACAAAATCGATCCGGATTGCACCCACATGCGGCAAGGTGTACCTGGTACTGGTACTCGTATTCATGCCCCCCAATTTCCATTTGCATCGTTTGAATTTGCGTTTTTAGCTCATTCTTTCGGGGAATGACGAGGCAGAAAGCGCGTGTCTGCCAGTCTGCCAAACAAGCAAACACAATTAAATGTTATGCAGATGCAATCTAAAATGTCATTATATCAAATTCATTAATCCCTCGCCCTCCCAGTCCCGCCCTGCGTGCCCCAAAGGCACCCGCGGCAGAAACAGATACAGATACAGATACTTGGGCCGGGCCCAAAGGCAAGGCAGCGCCCCGGCAGCATTGCAACTGCAACTGCAACATCGTCATCTGCACTCGATTATATTTTCTTACAGGCTAAAAAATATTTATTACACACGAGAATTTCTGGGTAATCCCGAGGTGTGATCCAAATATTTAGCCTGTAAATTAAGGCTTACAAAGTGTGAAGATGTCAAGCAAATACCGTGTTACGAGTGTAATGCAACATTATTTATGACGGGGTGTTGGGAAATTCTGTGATTTATTTTTGTCAACCCCCTTTTTCTGGCCGTGTCTTTCTTCGTCGCTAAGCTGCACGCAGCGAGTGAGGGGCCCGTGTTCATATGGTTTTTTAATAATTATTATTTTTTGCATAGAGAACTGAAGAGTGGCGAAGGAATTGTGGGGCGAGCTTGCGATTAAAATCGCTGCATGCACCGCTCGTGAATATTTTAACGTCAGTCAATCAAATGGCTTAAAAATGCTTTGTCATAGCACAGCACAGCACAGCAGAGCGGAGCAGAGCAGAGCCAGAGCCCATCCCCCTCAGATACTTCAGCTCCAGTTTGAGATACAGATACAGTCGCAGAGATACGGATGTGTATACATATGTACAGGCATACTTCACATTTCGCATGTGCATGTAAATCGTCTTTGATTCGATTTCGTTTGATTTGATTAATCGTGCGACGTCACTGCCGCCGTCTGATAATGAGATAGCAGCGGCGACTTGCACGCAATTAAGCCAAATTGAACCGACAACGCAGGAGTTATAGAAAAATTATACAATCCATACATACACCCGATATACATACCTACAATATAATTAAAATTCAGTATATGTATATCCCTCACCGTGTGGCGGGTTCAATGTGCCCCAAAACACACACGATATACAAAAACGATCATAAGGGAGAACTTAAGTTTACAGCGCTTGGAATTATTGTTTATATTAATATAAATGGTATGCTGTCTGTGTGGGAAACAGATATACATAAGAATAATAATAAAAAAAAAAATTATTCCATTCATCGTCATAAACTTCAATTTTCGAAAATCATTTCCTTAGCAGCTGCGCATTAAAAAAAATACGGAAAGCTGAAAAATAAAGAACAGCAACAATAAAAATGAATAAAATGAATTAAGGCTCCACACAGTGGGCATGATTTGCAATAATCGCCGCAGATATTGTAAATCAGATAGCCGGGCTCCAGACATTTCCCCCTTCGCCATCGCGAAAGTCATTTGTTAGCTGAAAATGTTGCTGATTGATGTCCAAAGAAAGCCCAGGCTAGGCAAATATGTCAGTGAGTCGCAGGAATGAGGGTAAACAAATGTTGTCCCTATTGGACATCAACTTTGAACTGGCTTTCGGGGGAAGAAAGGTGTTTCAGAGGAAATTCCCTGGAAAATTTGCATTGCCTTTCCATTGCTTTAACAATCGAGAACTAATTCTTCAGGCAGTTGAGACGGTTGCTTATGTCTAAGTCGTTCTGTTAGTTATAATAACAAGGTCTTCTAGAGGTTTATACCTAGGTATAGGTATAAATTTGGTAGGTGTCTTCAAGAAAGTTTCTTTCATATTTCTTTCAAAATATTATTTCATTTTAAATGTACATCTAAATAATGTAAATATTATTATTAAAGCTTGAAAAAATACAGTAAATAACACTTAAATATTACGTTTAATTAGAATATTTATGGGAATCCCCCACAAATACCTCGTTATAACTCAAGACCCATGCTAAGTTTGCTGCTAACACAAACGTTTCTGTTGGCTGGCTAGAATATATGTTTAGAATATCATTGAATCAGATTTATATCCCCCTCCATGGCTTCGCAATTTAGGCACAAATACCTGGGTTCCTACCCACTGTACGCAGTTTGCTCAGTTTTTGCCCTTTGCACATCGTTAAGGAATATTATAAATTACTACAGCAACAGCAGCAACAACAGCAGCAACCGCAACACAGCAGCAGGCACATCAGCAGCGGCAACTACAACAACAACAACAACAACAACAGCAAGAACAATTTAAGGAACAACAACCAAGTCGAGTTTCTTGAAATATTTATTTTATATTACGTTTTTCGCTTTATTTTTATTTCCCTTTTTTTTTGCTCAATTCACTTTCCGGACAGGGGCGCGGTCTAAATTAAAGAATATTTCTTTTCATCGTCTTGAGTCTGTGCCTCCTCCTTGTTCGTTGTCTTTTTTATTTTATTCACATTTTTTGTGTTATTTTATTTATTATATGTATTTGTTGCTGCTGCGGCTGCTGCTGCGGCTGCTGCTGCATCCCCGGTCTTCATTTAAAGTGCGGTTTCTTGTCTTTGTCCATATATATTCATTATTATGGCCGCGACGGCGACGCTGCTACACATAACTTCAACTTTGTATCTGTGTATCTCTGTATCTTTGTATCTGCGAGTGTGGATGCCGCCAGTGCGTCCATGTATTTAAGGAAAAAGAATGATGCAAAGACGATAAAATATAATTTCGGCTTTATATTTTATTTTAATGATGAAAAATGTTGAAACTTTATTACGAACTCATAAAAAATTTAAACGTAGGTACCCACACACACACACACACACCAGCGGGGGGGTGATAACTTCTTCGTTTTCTTTGGATTTTCTTCGTCTTCTTTGCTGCCCCTTCGCACTCATAAATAACAACACACGCACACACACACACCAAACGCGCTGTGAACAATGTGAAATGTTATAAAAATCCAAAACGTATTTATTTTTATTGCACAATGCACACGGCCAGCGTGGTTTGTGGCAGGGGCATAAAGTGTGAGACCGAGTGTCGAGCGGAAAGTATCTTTCAGATACAGATACAGTGAGACATCTCAGCAGGCACACACAGCTGTCGCAGCGGCAGCAGCAACAACAATAATTAAAGAAAGCGCACAAGGTGTGAAAATACATGTCATAAGATACAAATGTATCTAATTGAATGAAAGCGATGTAGTGGGCAATTTGCTGTGAACACGCAGCCGCAACGTTGCCGGGCCCACCCACCCCCTCCATCTCATTTTCCGTAACATCTGTGCCACCTCCCCTCCCTCCCCAAGGTCCAGTGTTAGTAGAGCGTGCGAATGAATCGCATCCCACTGTCCGCTTGTCCGTACGCCTGTCCGTCCGTCGGTTTTTGTGTGCGAACGAAGCGTGCGGCCAACGCATCAAAGTCAAAGTCAACGCGAGTGCGAATTTTGATTTCCTCATTTTTGTTTGATTTCCCAGGGTCCATTAACTTTGACAAATAACTTGTTTTGTACTTAGAAATCACCTACAACTTCAATTAAAATAGCTGATATGACACATGCGGGATATAATTTATTGACCTGATAACCAGAGTTAGTTGGTCATTGTTTTGATGACAAATAAAAAGTCACAAATACTGCAAAGTCATGAGAAAATCTGGGGGGAAAGGCCCAAAGAATTTGGCAAAGTGTATTCTGGTTTCGGTCCCTGATTTGTGGGCTACCTCTGCTTCTTTTGCTGCTGTTTGTGAGCTTTCCGTGTTGTGGCAGGTTATGGCTTCGCCGCAAGCACCCGACCACACACTCCGCGTCACTCATTCACCCGCAGATACGGGGCTGCAAAGCAGCAGATACAGATACTCGCACAATGGCCAACTCTGCTGAGCGCTGCGAGCTGCGAGGCGTCAACAACAGCTGGTTGGGATATGACGATGACACGGGCATGACCGCAGGTATTCGAGTATCTCAGAAACTCCACGGTGTGCCATTCGTCTTGAAGGTGGCTAATCGGCAATGGCTTACAAGTAAGACTCCCCCCCTTGAGTTCTTTGGCCCCTTTAATCAATCACTTGACAAGAGTTACCCAATCCTTATCGAGGCTATCTTATCGCTGCGACTTTCAATCGATTTCTGATGACAATCACGTGCGCGCTTTAAAAATAACCAACCAGTCGGCGAATAAAATGCAACGCGTAATTATTGTAAATAAATAAATGCAATTATAAAAATTACTGCAGCCCCTGACGTTCCTCTCGAACGTCTTTTCATAAATTACAAAAACACAAAAAAATAAAGAGCATACGCGATGAAAAATGAAATTGAATAAATGTATCTGCCTCCGCTGCCCCGCTCGATTGCATTTTTAATTAATTTATTTTCGTTCGATATAAATTGTGAGAGGGGGGTCGGAGGAGGAGGAGGAGGAGGAGTGCCGCCGGGGCGGAGGAGTCGCTCCACGTCGCTGCACAAAGACAAAAGCCAAGACAAACTTGTATCTTTCGGATACACATGATGCCTTGCCTTCGCATCGGCAACCGCTGATGAAGCTGATCTTTGTGCGGAGCTGTTGTCTGGAGCTGGCTGCCATTTATTTATTTATTTAATACTTTTTCGTATTGTGCCGCTCGCCTGGCTGTGCGTTTGATTAATCGGCCGCTCATTGTAAATATTTGTCTTTAGTTTGTTGCACCGCCACAAAAGCCTGCCGCGTCCCTGCCACATTCTTCCCCGCCTGCTCGTTGAATTCTCCTCCTTCGAGGCAGGCGAGAGATTTGTTTTCCTGTGCCGCATGGGTGGGGCCGTGGTTTCTTTTTATTTAAAATGCAAAAACGAAAGGATTAAGGCATTCACACCCTGGCAGGATCTAATCCGGGCTCATCAATAATTGATTGAGAGCCTGCATTTCCATTATAGAGCTTATAGAGCGCTGCCGGAGTGCATGCCCCACGTCAATTAGAGGCGATCTCCCGTTCTCGCTAATTCGCGCCGGTGTCCTCCATCATTCATGCACTTACACCTCGTCCTGGCTCCTCCTCCGCCTGCTCCTCCGCAGTGCTCTTTGTCCTTGTCGCTGAGTCACCCCGGATAGATACACGGACAAAAACAAGGGGTTCCCCAGGACAAACTAGCTTAAATTTCATGTTTTCCGGGCTTGACGAAGGCAATACATATGAACCATACAAAGAGAATCAACTTTTCAAGATTAGGGTATGAATTTATAGTTATAAACATTCTTTATAAGCACACCACAATTTAAAAGGATTTAAACCATAACAATTAAAATAAACAACTAGAAAAAGATTCGGCTTTTTTCTAAGAAAAGATTAGAAAAAAAGATTACAAAAACATTATAAAAAGTAAAATGAATTTAATTAATTCAAATCTGTTGCTATATAAGAAGTCTTACAACAATTCTTATACCATATAAGAAATTTAACAATAATCTATCTGGAAATTCTCGATTAAGTTTGCCCCTTTAGAGATATTTATGAACAACTTTGGGAACAGATAATTAGGATTCTTTTTTTGCTAAGTAGGTAGGACCATTCACCATTATAACGCAAATTTGTCAACTAGTTGTTTTACATATCTAATTTTGTTTGCTTAACTCCGTAGGGCTTTTACAAATACTTCTTATATATTAGAAACAATATAATCATAATCAGAACCAAGCTCAAAATGTGGCATTGCAAAAAAGATCTCCGAAATTGCATTCTTTGCTCTAATAAATTCATATAAATTTGGGATTTATTCTGAATTCCCGGTTATAACTTTGAACTTATTCTGTTCGTGTAACAGCTTCATTCCACTCACTAATCCTGACCGCGCCTTCTCCTCAAAGAAGCGATTCCATGCCCCATCCGGCATGTACTTCTCTTGAGTTGCCGCTCCTTCCCAGCAACTTTGTTATATTTTATACGGTAATTTATAATAAGTTTTCGTTTTTTCACGCACCTTCTGCCCCTGCCACTGCCCCTGCCCCTGCCATGGCTCCTTGAGCCTTTGGCTTGGCCTCATCCTGCCCACGCACTTCAAAGACAGCAAAAAGCAAGGAAAACTCAGCCGGGGAGGAGACCACTCACTCAGCAGGCCACAAAGTTCTCTTTTGCCGGGGCTGGAGGGAGTCCCTGAGCCTGGGCCTGACTTACAACTAATGCAATATAATAAATTTATACAGGGTTACAAATAAATGTGGGCAGACCCCCATCCATGCTACCAAATGTATCTCGGCGAGCGTGTGTCTGCCCGGGTTTGAGTTGAAAAATAAATAAATAAATATTTTTAGAAGGATACATGAGAGATTGAAAGCCGTACCCTTTCCCTAAACATACATACACATATATATTTAAAGTATACCTATTTCTCGTTTCCTGTGCTATGTTTTGCTTTATGATGATGCCTCAGAGGGGGGCCTTGGCCTCAGTTCAGTTCTGTTCAGTTCGGATTGGATCGGTTAAGGTTTCGTTTTCGTTTACATTCACGTTTTCCGCTTCGGTTTCGGATTCGGTTTCGGTTTGGGGTTATTTATCAGCATAAATTATTTATGCGGCATTACAAGCATAAAAATAAATAAAATAAATGAAGCCGGCCAACTAAATCCGATTAGAAAATGCCGAAGGAGGCCCCCGACAGCAAATTACACACACACACATCGCATCCCGCAGATACAAGGAGCGCGAGCGAGTGCATAGATACAAATTTATTTTTATAGATTAATCAACGAATTACTTGTGCAGCTGTTGCCGCAATCCCATTTCCATTCCCATTCCCATTCCCATTTCCATTGCTCATTGCCCGTCGCTGCTCATTTTCCATTTCCACATCGTATACGATTTATTTGGCTTAGCCATAAAAATGAAAATTTTCCGCCAAGTATTTGAAAATATAAACATTAAAAACGCTGTTATGGCCTTTTTGTTTTTAATTAAATGTTTATGCCAGGCATTTAAACTAAATCGACCGACCACGGCCACGAATCTGTATCGCTGTATCTGTATCTGTATCTGCGAGCATGTCTGCTTTGCATCTTTTTTGTGTAAGATTTAAGTTTGCGCTGTAAAAACTATTCGGGGAGTACTTGAATGGCCCCCGTTTGTGTTCGAGATACATCTGGGGATCGGATCGGTTCGGTTTGGTTCGGTTTGGCTCTGATCGGTGCGCGCATATATAAAATATGACTGAATAATATAAAACAGAAGGCGATACATCAAAGCGGATTATACAATTTATTTCTTGCTTTTATTTTCACCCGCCTCTCTGCTGGGGATTCGGTTTTTATTTTCCTTTTGTGGCATCGGCTCTCGGGGCCGGTTTGTTTGTCTGTTCTGAAAATATATTTCTTCATTTTTATTTTATTTATTTACTTTCTTCGAAGATGTTGTATACAAAAGAGCCAAGTATAAAATGTGCGCTGTGTCTGGGTGGATGCAACAGATGCAACGCTGCGCAGCGCCCGCTGGGCCGCGTAATAAATTGTATTATTTATATTATTTTATTCTATTCTATGCCACAACCCCCTGCCGACGGAATGCCCGTGTATCTCTCAGATACTTGCCAGCGGAAGCGTCTGAGGGCATTTCTCGGGCGGAGTTTGGGCTCGGGGGTCTCCGTCTGAGAGTGACGAGTGTAATGACTTTTGTCGATTGGGTTAAGTGGCTTGTTGGCTTCCTTCCACACTCCGCACACGGCTGCAGATACAAAGATACTTGCCATCAAACGCAGTGTTCGAGATGCCAGATTCCTTCTCCTTGTCTTTCATTTTTTCTCTCGTTTTTGAGTTGCATCTTTTTCAATTTTTATGCACGCCACACATTTGCTTCCTCACTCCGGTTGCATCGACATTTTATACCATGTACCTTTAGGCACAAATGGTATTTGAAGTTTTTGCCAATGGATGTAACAGGGAGATGGAGACGTTATATGTATATTCTTTATCAGGATCAACTGCCGAGTTGATCTAGCCATGTCCGTCTGTCTGTCCGTCTGAATGTATAACACGTCGTTCTCCGAGATGGTAAGAGCTAGAGACATAATTCTTGTTTCTTTAGGGTCCATTATATATGTATGTAGATCGAGTTTATTTCACATTTTTGCCACGCCCCTTTCCGCCTTCGTAATTTGCAAAAAAGTGTATTTTCTTCTAATATATGACAATATCTCCAAAATTCTAGGAGCTTAAGACATAATTCTTTTTGTTTTAGGTGCGTTAGGAATATATTCAGAAATTGTAATATTAAATTTTAGTCACGCCCCCTTCCGCATTTGAAATTTTAAAAGAACAAAAGAACAAGAGATATGTCCTGGGAAATGCCAGGTGAAAATGGGTATCCCGTTGTCGAGAAATCTGGACCACAGCGTTTCTACTTGTTTCGTTCTGTTTCTGTTTGACTGAAGTAGTTTGAATGTGGCACGTTTAGCTGCCCTTACTGTCTTTTTTCTCCTTTTGCGGTAATTTGTCTACAGGGTTTGGGTTCTCCTTTTTTTTATGTTTTGTCTGTGGCAGAGTCGCTGCAGTTTTTTGTGAGGAAAAAGGTAAGCGACACACGCTAATCATGAGTGTGAGATTCCGAGAGGTTCTTGCCGCTTTTTCCCTGCGGTTTTTGGCCCTCATCTGCGGACTAATTGAGTGGGAAAGTGGCAAGAAAACCGAAATCGAAAGGAAAAGGGAAAGGGCTGTGTTCTGGCAAGGAAGGGGAAGGGAAATGTGTGCGGGTCCAGGGATTGATTACCAAGATTATGTCTGTATCGATCAATCAGCGGTTTATTGTTACTTTTCAACGACCAACAGGAAGTTGAAATTCAGGGAAATACTTTCATCAAATCAAGACTCAACAAAGCTCAATTGAATCAAGTTGATTTTAGGAAATTCTATAAGCTAGATCTTAAAATGTTGATCTATCAAGAGAACGGAATTATTTCTGGGTTCTGTTATTTTTCAACAATTTTTAGAATGTTTGAATTATAAGAAAACATTGTTCCTAAACCCAAGTCAAGTTTTAACAATAAAAAAAAAAGATTCCCAGGACCTATATATCATTTCCAGCTAACAAAATCAAATACAATTAGGTATAATACTCCATAAATTTGCAGTTTAGTTTATCATAAGTGATTTAAAATTCGTTGAAACTGGAAATTAAATAAGATAACTTTTAGGCATAATTTAATAGTTCCTTTTTCAAGGAATCCATGGGCGTTTCTTAAAGTTTCCCTAACGGCTTTCAATTATATTATGTGATAAATATTTAACCAAGTAAAGAGACCTCTTCCGTAGCCTGAAAAACACTTTCCCGAACCCAATGGGTCCCAGGGTTTTGCGCCCCCTCGAATGCGTTTTAATCGCCTCATTATGCCCCATAAAAACTTCCTCCGCTCCCACACACCACACACGCTCTGCAAAAAGTTCACTGAACCGATCGAGGAAAGCAGCCCAATAATACTATACAACCTCTAATGATGCACAGCACTCGGCTCTAAATGCGTTGGCAATAAAATATGAAAAACAAAAAACCGAAAAAATGCGTGAAGCGGGAAAAAATGATTTCCAACAAAGGGGCAGAGGCAGAGGCAGAGAAATAAAAGTGCAATTAATCACCAGAAAGCGAGGCTCCGCAACAGCATTCGGGCCCTGACACTTATCGGCTTTATCTGCTTATGGTCGGGTAAAAATATAAAAAACAATCCCCCCAAAAAAGAACACACAATGCCTGACCCAAGAAATAAATGGTAAAAGAATTATAAATATTAAAGAAGTGGCAGTATTCAGATCGGAGATCCTGTGCTGAAGGAGTTGCTGTTGCCTGTCAATATTTGATTTTTATATATGATGCCACTCGGATGCCTTGATCCGGCGATCGCCGGTGCTCGGCTCGGCCTCGATTTTTTAATAATAAATGAAATGTGTGAATACGGGGGGAGAACAATCGGAAAGGCAAACAGCAGGAAAGCATAAACCAAGGCAAACAAACAAAGATGCTGCATCTGCATCTGCAACGGCCCAGGCAGCGGCATCTGCATTTTCCAAAGAATTTCTAAGCACACATAAAAAGCAAAGCAAACGGTCAGTTGGGGAAATATTTAAAAAAGCATAAAAACAAAATATTTATTGAAAAGAGACGCTAACGAGCAGAGGCGCGCAGAGTGCCGGGCGTCATCGGCAGGGGTGACGCCGAGGGGGGAAAACAAACGGCTTCGAAAATTGAACATACTATATGAACATATGAGCACGCTAATGCAGACAGCCCACAGATATTTGATTAATGCACTCGAAAGCGACAATAAACACGGAACATGGCCAGGAATCCGGCAAACCGGGCGAAGAAAGAGTGCTACCCGGCCAGAAGAAACGAAACGGCCAGAAGATTTCTTCTGCCTCCCAGCCAGACAAACAAATATTGTATGCATTCCGATTGATGTCCGGACCGTGGACCGTGGACCGTGGACATGGTGAATGGAACTGAACTCCGCGACGAGAGTTCTTCAGGCCTTGAGTGAACGTCGCGCAGTCGACGTCTATTAGATAAATAAATACAAATTTTTATTAAAGTGCGAATTCTGCGGTGAGCACTGTGCTAATGCAGCTCTCGAACCGGTCGCGAATTTCTCTTCCCCAGCCGAAGATCCAATGCACTGGCAGAAAAAGGTCCAGGAAACTTGGAATACCACAAGTTATAGATAATAAAGCAAGGTTGTTACTTGATAAAATTGGTTAACCGGAATATTATAGAAACTTCTAATAGTTAGCTCATATTTTACGAGTTTTTCTGATTCAGGGTCCAATTTTTTAAATGATTCCAACAAATAACAAAAGATTCTTTTGTAATATAAGGATATGATATATAGGATTATGATGATTCTTTCGGTATAGTTGTGGATACGGATAAAAAAAGGTTCTTATTTTTATTTCCCCACTGAACCTGCATTAAATTAAGTCCATCAAAAATCATAATAACTTAAGGTAATATATTAGTTTTAGGTAAAATGAATTAATATCTATAGTATATCAATAAAATAGGTAGGTATCTAAATAATTAGTTTGTAATATCACAACGGCAACTGATGTTTGAAGGATTGGAAGTATTAAAGTTTTCTGGGATTTTTAATTTGAAGAATTACCATATTAAGCCCCCATATTTTGGCTGTGCAGATATAGAAATAGAAACACAGATCTATATGCAGATACAGATACTTCTGCGGCAGTGTTGGCCTAATTGAAGAACACTTAGGGAACCACAAAAAGTCACCGCTGCTGTGGAAGTTGCAAATCTAAATGAACCACAAGAATTTCAATCACCTTCCAGACCCAAAGCGTTCCAGTGGTTGCTTCCCCAAAAGAATCTGAAATCGAGTTAGAATTCGAAGCGGAAGAATTGAAGAAGTGAGAAAAGAATTGGAGTAGAATTGGATGTCAAGCGCTTGCTTTCCCAAGGAAGTAAGAATCGAGTTATTATTTATAGCGGAAGATTTGTGGAAACTAAAGAAGAATTGGGTGATTCTAAAAGGAGTCCGAATTCGAAGCGAAAGAATTGTAATTTGAGAAGAATTGGGATAAAGTTATTGATTTTTAAAAGAATTTAAAATTAAATTTGATGTCAAAGCGCAAGAATTGCAAAAGCGAGAGAAGAATCAAGGGAAGAATTGGGTGTCCAGAGGTTGCTTCTCTAAAGAATCGGATGGAGGGTGAAAAGGAGTTAAAAATTAAAGCGGATGAATTGGAGAAGCTAAAGAAGAATTAAGAAAAGAATTGGATGACCAATTCGAGGGGAAAAGAAATGCGCAACAGGCGGAAGGAAGCCAAAAAAGAAAGAAAGAGAACCGCGCGGACAATGAACAGAGCACGTGAGTGCTGTCAATCATTCTCCGGGTCTTGGGTCACAACAAAGAGTGGGGGGCGAAAGAGCGGGGGCTCCGCATTCCGACGTCACAGAGCACGAGGCCGAAGAGAATGCGGGAAAAGATCGCCGAAAGGCGCGCGAATCGTGAATCAAAACAAACGATCGCAAATGAGCCGAGAGCGAGAGAAGAGCGCCAGCGCAGCAACTGAATTGCTCTCAAAAGAGCAGATCACTGATCGTTTTTCGCCGCAATGCTCTCTTTGGTTAGTTGCATCTTAAGAGTTTTTTTTTAGTACATCTCTTAAATTTCGTACAAATAACTTTATACAAAATGTTGTTTCATTATTCATAAATTTAAAAAATTATATTCTTGAAAATTTATTGCTCACGAGTTATAAATTTGGTTTTTTTATCTAAATTTTTATAGAATAATTCAAAAACAGAAATCGTATAAATTATGTTTTTCCAAAAGGTTTTTGATTTTTATTTTATTTTCTATAGTATTTTATATATATCTTTTATTTAATATAGCATAAAACCTGTTTTGCTACTCGTAATTATATGTCTTTCAGAACTTTTTTTTTTCATTTTATTATTAAGAATAATGTACGAGTATATTTTGAAATCAATTAAACTTAGTTAAACTTTTTGTCTCACCATTCCACTTAAAATCATCCAAACCACAATATATATCATAGGTATATTTATAACCAATACTCTAGTGATCTAGTAATATGTCTATCCCTAGAATATTTTTTTAAACTTAGCATTCAATTTAATGTAATTGATATAATAGATTAATCATGTTTTCGTTCTTTTTTTTTCGATAGAATTTTTAGTAGTTTCTAGAAGGAACTCCATATTCTAGTGATATAATTAAATTATCCTATTTATTTAGTAGAATATGTAGTGCAAATGTGACTCACCCTCTCCTCCTCGCGAATCATCTCGGCGATGCCCGGCTTGATCTCGAGGTCGTCCGCCAGGGAGGATCCCCCTCCGGCTCCCGCTCCCGCACCCCTCACCCCGCCCACGTCCCCGGGACCGCCGTGGTGGTGCGAGGGTGGGGGCGGAAGGCGGGGCTCGGTGGGCGGGACCGGAACCGGAACCGGTCCAAGGCCACTCAGCTCCATGGCCGCGGCCATGGCGGCGGCGGGTCCGAGGGGGAAGCGCGAATCGCCAGCGGGCGAGGGCGGGTGGTGGGCGGATCCGGAAGCCGCCTGGGCGGGATGCGAACCAGTAGGCGGGGCGTGGTGGTGCGGATGCAGGGAGGACAGCGCCAGCGGTGGCTGCGGCTGCTGCGGGCTCTGGGAGTGGGTGCGCGAGGATCGCGAGAGCGGTCCCGGCGTCGAGGCCGGCGAGGGCATCTCCAGGCCGTGCATGGCGCTCTCCAATCGCCGGGACACGCCGCCGCCCACCGATCCTCCCACCCCGCGATCCATGGCCGGCGGCTTGGGCGGCGGGGTCATCAGGGAGCAGTCCCTCTGCCGCTCGCGCTCCTTCTGCTCGAGCTCCAGCCGCTCGGCGGCTATCAGGCTGCTCAGCGGGCTGGGCGGGGCGGGTGGATTGAAGATCGTGTCCGCCGAGGGCCAGCGACGTTTTCGCACATTCCTGCCCTGCTGTCGCTCCAGAGGCGAGAGCCTCAGCTCGGCGGGATCCCAGTCCGAGCGCAGCTTCTTCTCCGGCTGCATGAAGGCCAGCAGCTCCTCCGCCTCGCGTTCCGTTTCGGTGCGCGACGTGGTCGTGGTTGAGGTGTTGGTTCCACCGTCCTTCGGCGATGCCATTCGTCCTTCCGCGGCAGCTGCTGCGGCGGCTGAGGCCGCCTCCATGTTGGTGACATCGGCCAGGCCGCGCACCTTCAGCATCTCGGCGATCCGCAGGAGCGGACCTATCTGGTCCTGGCTCACGTTGATCTCGCCGCGGTACATGAACTCCACGATGGCCTTGAGGTCCGACCAGTTCACGTCCCGCATGATCACAATCGGATGCTGGCAGGGCGTCTCGGCCAGGAGGGTCTGGAAGTAGGGCGAGCAGGCGGACAGGACCATCTTGTGGGCCTTCATGGAGCGCCCGTCGCAGGCCAGTGTGACGTCCACGAAGCACTCGTTCTGCAGCAGCTGATCGAAGATGGTGGTCAGGTTGGACTGGTAGTTGTTCCATCGCAGGCAGAACTGCTGGGAGGTGGAGTTGGGCGAGGCCACCGAGGAGCTCCTGCCCTGTGGCGAACTAACGGGCGAAGATCCGGCTCCTGCCATGTTGGCCGGCGTGTCCTTGTCCTCATCCTTGGCGCTGGCCCCCTTGCCGGCCTCCTCTTCGCTCTTGGCCTGCCTCTCCTCCTGGCTCGGGGAGCTGCGATTGCTCTTCGGAGATCCTGCCGCCGATCCCGATCCTGTGCCGCCCTTGCGCTGACGTTGCGTTACGTGTCCCTGCTCGGGAGCCACGTCCGTTTCCGATTGCGCCGACGCCATTTTGTGTGATCGTTATCGATCGTTTATCGTTAATCGCCGCGATTCGTTCAAACGCGCCTCGTATTTACATAGCGCGGGAAATGCAGAAAAAAATATCAACCGCGACAATTACGACGCTCAACTGAGAGTGGGCATGTGGTGCATGTGTAATGTGTGTGTTACGTTACGTTACGTTACGTTACGCTACGCGCACTACGTGGCCATGTGGCAATTAAGTTGCCTCGCCTGGCTCCGTTCCGTTCAGTGCAATGTTCGTTTCAGTTCGGTTTCGGTTCTGGTGGCTTCGTCGTGTTCTGTTCTGTTCTGTTCTGTTCTGTGTTGCCTGTTTTGATTATTGGCCAACAAACAGGGCCAAAAGTCTTCTCAGCACGAGCGTCTGAATTAGACTGAAAACGTTTTGCACATTTTGATACGGAAAAACTCAAAACAAACTTAACACACGACGACGACGACGAGACCACGACTACGACGACTACGATGGCCACGACGATGGCTCTGCTGTTGGGTGGGAAAACTGAGGTCGCCTCATGTTGCTGCTGTTGCTGCTGTTTGCTGCTGTTGCTGCTGCTGTTGCTGTTGCTGCTGTGCTTTGGGTGGAAAATTGTTGGTGTAGTTGTTGGCGCTGCTCAGGCTGCGACTGAGTTCGCGACGAAGTTGCGAATAGTTCGCGAACCGCTGCGATTGCGATGGCGATGCGATGCGATGCGATGCGATGCCTGCTTCTCCGCTGCCGGCGTCGCTGCACTTCGAAGCCTGAAAGCAGAAAAGCACAAGCACAAGCACAAGCACAATCACAATCACAAAGGCAGAAAAGCAGAATCGGAAGCAGAAGCAGAAGCTGAAGCTGAAGCCGAAGCAGAAGGAAAAGCAGCGGCGAAAGAGACAGCCACCGATGGGGCAGCGGCAGCGACTGAGGCAGAGAGTAGGCGCCAAAAAACGCCGGCTAACGGTCTATGCAACATGCAACAACATTCCTTTGCTTTGCTTTGCTCTCCTCGCTATGGAAATCGGCTTTCCACTTCGGACGCACTCGCAATCGCACTCGCACTCGCACTCGTTCTCGGCCTCTTTGCTGAGTTGCAACCCCCAAAAATTTTTGGCGCTGCACCAACAAGGATGCGTTGCGTATACGCAGCGTTGCTTTTTGGCGTCGCCGCTGCCGCCGCCGCTGCACGTTGCAAGTTTTGGGCGCCACTGCGCGGGATAGTTGCCCGTTGCCGTTGCCGTTGCCGTTGCCGTTGCTTTGGCTGTGCGTGTGTGAGGAAACGGAAGTTGGCCGAAAATGCAAAAGCGGCGACGACTTTCGCTGCCAAAGCGGCCAGAAGAGCGGCGAAGAGCGAGTTTAGGCCTAATACTTTTCCGAGGCGCTGGACGGGTGGAAAATCTTTCCCGGTAGGGGAACCCCCACAGCACCCACTAGGCTGGGTACTTCGACTACCCAAAATCCCGGGATATCAGGTGGTCAAAAATTAATTGTTTAGGGTTTAGTTTTGAGGTCCCTGTTCGTGGTGGATTACTGCACTCATTTTATCCTGGTACTTGGGCATTACGTTTGTTCTTATAAAGCACTTTATGTTGAATTTTGCTAGAAATTGTTTTAATTGTAGGTAGAAACTTTTAATAATTAGTTTGTCGAGAATGAAATGAAAAAATCATATATAGGGGTTAACATAAGTACCTATAAAATACCTAAAATATACATTTTTACGTTACTTTATTTAATTTTTTTTTT
>JAJJHQ010002763.1:202788-421333 GCA_021223825.1 Drosophila ironensis
ATATAAAATTAATAAATATAAATTTTAATAATTGAATTTTTTTTCGATCATTTCTTTGACCAAAGAGATCTCGAGAGGCACTCTCCCTTCCCCAACTCTTTCGGGCAAGTCCGGAATATGAAAAACTCTTCCGAAAGATGCTTCATTAATTAGTTCCGTTTTGTTGGGCGACCCCAGCCCCCTCCCATACCCATCCTCCTTCACCAAACACTTCACCCGAAACTTTGCGTTTTCTCTTCGTTTTGGCGCTCTCGGCGGCAGAGAAGTCGGCCGCTCTGCCGACGTCGCTGCTCTGTCGCGCATTGTAAACAAATGCTTAGGCGAGTGAAGAAGAAGCAGAAACGGAGCGAATTCGCCGCAGCCTTTGGCCTCGCGTGCTCTCCCTCCCACTTGCGCCCGATGGCATCACTCGCTCTTAAGAGACGTTTCTCTTGCGCTCGCCTTTGCTTTGGTCATTGCAGGCACCTGCATTTACGGTTTTTTCCCCTCTTTCCCTTGTTCTCTTTTCGTTTGCTTGTGTTTTTTGTTGTGTTTTTTCTTTTGTTTGTAAAGGTAAAAAGAGGCAAAGATACAAGTGCCTTGCAATTGTATCTCAATATCCGTGAGATACAAAAAAGAAAAAAAATAATTTTTTGTAATTTTTGTTTGTTTTTTTTTTTTTAATTTATCAGCCATTAGGAAAATAATAAAAAATTTCGAAATATTAAAACCAAGCTAGGGGCAATAAATATCTAAAGGAAATGAAAATTCGCATGCGTGCAAGCGGGACAAAGGTAGCTTCAAGGTGCGAGCGAGCGAGAGGCCAGGAGGCTCCAGCCAGTCATAAATTATGCATAATTTTTGCATTTTTTGTTGTTTATTATTTCGTGACTGGCAAATGGCGGCTGCTTTCTGTTTTTCAGTTGGTTACATTATAATAAACATCGGCCATGAAGCAAAAAAAAGAAAAAAAAAGAAAAAAAAAGAAAAAAAAGGGGAAATAAAAAATACGCTAAAAACGATCGACACTCGATCAGTATTCACCTGGCGAGTGATTTTTAATGGCTTTCATTCACCCGTTTCCGGCGTATTATTGCTGCTAAATGATACCTTTTGCTCGTTAAATGGCCCTCGAAATTCCGCCGAGATACAGTATCTCATGCATCTCAGATACTTTTGTATCTCCGGTTGATTTAATGATTCAATGCGTCGGCTCTTGGCAATATTTGTGTGAATTTTTGCTGCCTAGATCATTTTTTATATCATTGTTGATTTTGTGATTCGATGGGACTCGTTTTCAGAGCTTTGTGTGAATGTTTGGAATTTAAATATTAAATGACGTGTTTTTCTTTCCGAGGAAATGAATTGTTTTTCCAACAAAAGATTGCAACAGGCATTGGGGTACTCACTTGTTTATTTCTCTAATTCCTTTGAAAATGTGGCTTATGTTTGCAATAAACTATTATGAATCATTTACTAAATTTTATAGACAAAATGACATTCATAACTTTATAAAAGTGACAGTAAGATCTATCATATTTTCACTTAATAAGTTTATCTATCAAAATCCTGGATTCATACATCAATTTCCCTCATAAGTTTTCATGAAAATGTTATACTTAAGAATAAATTTAGCTGCATTGCCACTTTCTTTGTTTAAATCTGGAAACCCCGCATACTTATAAGGCTATTTTAAGCTTGCATATGTTATTTACAAATATTGCCTTGGAAGCTTTTGCAATTTACCATTTGCACTGTTTACAAAGGCCCATTCATCCATCAGGCCTCTATATTTTTAGCTTGAAATGTGCTTAAACGCTTCTACCAATTAATAAGCCAAGCGAAAACGTTCCTAGTTTAAATGGTGATTATCTATCCAAACTTTACGTATTATAGTACGCCCCATTTTCGATGAAAAGTATAACTTGCATGCGCTCGCATTTGGCGGCAAATGAATTGCAGAATTGCAGCAAACAAAATTGGGATCAAACACTGGGAAACACGAGAACGCAAACGCATCGGGCATTCTCTAAGTTGTTTGTTGTTGGTCGTGCGCTGTTATCTGGTCGAGGAAATGGGAAAAGCGCTGCAAAATGGGAAATGGGAAATGGCTGCTAGGCCCGCGACTGCAGAACGCGTTTATACGAAAATTTATGTATTTAACTGGTGACGACGACGCTGACGAGCAAAACGATGACGCGGACGTGAAAGGACACTGGACGCAGGACGCAGGACGCAGGACATTGGACATTGGACACTGGAGATGGACACGAAAGGCGGGGACAAGGAGGAGGCTTTAGACGGGGACGTGGACGTGGACGTCGACGTGGACAGGGACTGGGCATGGATGTGGATGCTGCGAACGCACGATGTCCAAAAAAGCGACGAAAACCTCGGCGACTAGAAAAGCGGGGTTGGGTTTGGGTTTGGGTTTGGGTTGGAATTTGGCGGGGAGTGGGCCGTGTGGTGTTTGGAGGGGGGAAAGATGACAACATTTGAGCCAAACAGACAAAGTTGCGGGAGGGGGAAGGGGAAGGGTGAGAGGTCGTCGTCTGACCCACACACATGAATGAGCGAACATGCAAACAAACAAATAAAACGCTTGCCACGACTGTGTGTGCACTGAAACAAATACATTTTGGTAAACAACTGGGCGTCTTGGAGAAGCAAACTTAAGAACTCTCAAAAAATTAGGTTTTATACAGATTTTGAAACTGTTAATTATCCTACACAATAGATATAAAGGTCTATCTATATCTGTAGATTTTGTCTAAGCTATTCATCCTTATAACTAGGGAAATTGGGTAAAAATTAGGGTTATTATTTATTTTAAGAATCAAATCTTGGGAAATAGCTTAACAAACTATCCATTGTTCTTAAGATGCTGAAGTTTTGGAAACAACTTGGATATACTACCAAGATCTTTTCTAATATCTTTATATACCTAATACTATATTGAAATATAAATCGTAAGAAAACTATAGACAAAATAGTTATAGGAAAACTATACAGTAACTCATCCAAAATTCGTATAACTATGTTAAATATATGAATACAACAAATAGCAATTGAAACACTAAGTGAGACCAAACACCTATTTTCCCTCACATAACATTGAAAATGTTAGGGAAATCAAGTTAATTTAAGCACACCTTGACCTTTGCGCGACACCTCTTTCCCTCCAATAGTCTTCAAGTTGTGCGATATTGAAATAAATGCATTTCCTGCTAATTGAACGCATATTTCCAGGGAATCGCTCAGTGTGTTTGTGCCACCGTGGAGGTGACCAAACGTACACAAGAGCCATGGAGCAGGAGATGGGTGTGACAGTGGGGGCGGAGGTGGAGGCGGAGGAATAGCCAACGGGGAGATCAGCGGGAAAAAATGTTGCATATTAAAACGCCAAATAGAAGAGTGCAACAGCAACAGCAAAAGCAACAGCAACAGCAACAGCGACAGCGCTGCAGCTTAGAGAATGCATGGGGCACAAGGGTTAACCCTTTGCAGCCGCTGTTCTTCTTCCTCAGCTCAGCTCAGCTGCCGCTGTTGTTCCTACCTTCGACCATGTCTAAAAGTTGGCTTACACACAAAAGCGATGAGCGATGATGCCTCAAATATGCAAAAATGCCTAGCGCAATAAAACCCCCTTGGGGGCGCAGAGGTTGGGACCTGCACGAGGGCGAAAGGCAATGAAAAAGGGCTTACCAAGGGGCGAGTGAAATGTATGAAAGTATGAAAGGTGGCGGGGAGTGGTCCTGGAAGTCCGAGCTGACCATCGGGGTTGCAGTTGCCTCAAATCCACACAGCGAACTTCGAAATGCAGGCCGGGAAGCCGGCAAACCGGCAACTCGAAGCTCAGAGTCGCGTTGCGTTGCGTTGCTAACGATGCCGCTGGCTGTCTGATTGGGAAACGAATCGGTGGGGGATATATCCTATAGCCGGGGATATATCTCCCACCATGCATGTTGACGTGGGTGGGTACTGTGCCGCCTCAATCGGGCGGTTGGGGGTCAGGTAGAGGGGTGCATGCCACAGACACAAACAGATAGACAGCGGGCTGAGCACGAGGACGAGGACGAGGACGAGGACGAGGACGAGGACGAGGCGGAGGCCGGAGACCGGAGACCTAGGCCAGAGTTTAGAAACAGATGCACTGGGAACAAAATGGGTGTGGTTGCAGTAGCATTTCTTATCAAAATCGGAAGCGCTTTCAAATTTCCTTTCACCTTTGCAAAGCAATTCTTTCGGTTGTGGTTTATAGAATATTGGTATTTGTAGTTATTTTCATGTAGTTCTATTTATATTCCTTATGTCGTACCACACACGGCAGCGTCTTAGATGAAAATAAAGCAAGGAAAGTTGGTCTTTCTTTCAAGTTTCTAGGCATTTATGGTGTCATCTTGTAGTGCAAAACTACTTTCTCTTTGGCTTATAAAATCTCCTTAAATCTTTCACCTAAAGAATGCTTTTATTTAATTGATGTATTCACCATAATTTCTCGCTGTGCATTTGCCCATTGGGCCCGCATTGATGGACAGTTAACGCGGCAAAACGAACGCGAAAACATGGTCAGAGATGGGCAGCGGAAAAGGGGGCTTCCCCGGCTCCTTCAGCTCCTGCTGTTCCTATGAAGAGCCAGCAGGCTTAGACGGCGCAACTGTACCAGGAAGAGGTCCCAGCTCCCAGTGCCCAGTGCCCAGTGCCCTGTGCCCAGCTCGCAGCGCCCAGGTCCTGGGTCCTGCCTCCAGTTTCCCCGAAGCGGCAGGGGGAGCGTCCAACGACTCCCCCTTGGCAAAGATTTTCGCGTGCGTTGCAAGTTGCCTATGTCCTCTCGCCATCGTGAGAGGAGCCCATCCTGTCGCTGGTCCTGCCGCTGCATGTGTGTCCATCTGCTGCCTGTGTTTGCCGCCGTGGGTGTGTGTGGCGAGTGTGTTTTTGTAGATTTTGCGCGCTGCGCCATTTGATTGCATTGCGTCGCTTCCGCTTCCACTTGGCCATTGTCGCTCCTTTGGAATCAAGGGAGCCCCGGTCCCGATCCCAGCCCACTCCCGCATTCATTTATATACAAATGAACGCCTCCGCTGCCACGCCCACTCCCACTCCCTAGTCAAGTGCAGACGCAGGCAAATAATTTCTTTTTTTCGTTTGTCTCGTTTTTTTTTTATTGTATTTGTATTTGCCGGGCGGCATCGACAGACGACGTCTGTTGTTGCAAGTTGTTAGGCCATGTGGTCGCAACGGGCGGGGCAGGATGGCTGCATATCCTTCTGCCGGGGATTAGTTGTCAGCAGGCGCATATGTGACCATCACGAGCAGCGGCGGCTGTTGCATCTTTAAGTCGGTTTGCCCACTTTAAGCTACGCTTCCTGTGACATAATTCTCCGCGCTTCCCGCAATGATTAACCAGCCCACGCCCACTGATTGCTGCTCCGCTGCTCCGCTGCTCAAGGAGCCCGCACAAAGGCGGCCTCAAAAGATTGCCAGACTAATTAAAAACATTGACAATGCCACAACACCACAGAAATATTAAAAAGCAGGAGAGCCGAAACGGCAAAAGAAAATATTCGTGGCACAGTCTTTGAGACTGTGTTCATCCTTTGCGGGGAATGCGGAGAATTCTCGACAATGCACGATTATTATAAGCAGCAGAAAATCAAGAACTGCAAAGGCAAAAATTGTTAAAAAACCGGAGCGGGGGAACCTTCTCAGGTAATTGTCAGGGGATTTGTTTGAAGTCCGGGGTTGGGCCTGATTGCCAGGGAGTCAGCAGCTGTGGTGCGTTTTTTAGGAGATATATGCGGCTTTGTAAGCCAAAAGAATGGGCTGAAACCGGTGGTGTTTTCAATATATGTTGGCAATATTATTTTAGGAATTGGTCAGGGATAGGGTTTATAATATCTACGAAAAGATATAGGGCTGTTTGATTGTTATAGTTCTCCGAGATTATTAGAGTTTCAGTGGCAACTCTTGCAGTTTTACAGTTCTAGAATCCTCTTGCTTTTGGGCCAATTCCTTGGCCTTGTTAGCAACAAACTCACACCTGGATGCCTCGTTAACACCTCGCACAAAGTCAAAGCCACATTTGAGAGGCGTGCAAAAAATGGCAGCACACCTCATACCCCCATACCCCCAGACCTCAGGCCCCTGTTTTGCTGCATTCCGATGAATGAGGCATTGAAACTGAATGAATTTGCGACGCGAACGCGCGACGCACACACAAAATGCATGAATGAAAATTTGCCCGGTGCATGCCACGCGGTGGCATGCCGCGACTGCAACAGCGACTGCGAAGCCGGCAGCATTGAGTGCAGTGTGCGAGAAAAAAGTGCAGGGGTTCTGGCTGTGATTCCAATGCTGATTCTGGCAAATTGGGGCTGCCATACACGCAGCCGGCTGTTCAATGGGCCACGCACCCGTTTGCCCCAAAAAGTGGCTGCTGCTGCTGCTGCTGCTGCTGCTGCTGCTGCTGCTACGGCTGCTGTGTTGCAGGTTGCCAATGACAGCGGAAAAAACGCGATGCAGCGCGATGCCTGCAAAAGTGCAGCCGGAAAAAATGGAGCGGGCGATGTGGGGCCCATGATGATGACGCCGCCAATTTGGCTGTCCATTCGATTGTTGTTCAGCATGCGGCACACGCGTCAAGGTCGCGTCCCGGCTCCTGCCACGCCCCCACGCCCCCTCGCACTCTCGCCCCCCCCAAAAATGTTGTACGGCTGCAATGTGGCCGCGTGTGTGTGTGCTCAACAGTTGGCAGCCCATCCAAAAATGGGTGCAAAAAACGTAAAAAAAGGTGGCCCAAAAGCAAGCCCCCCCTTTTGGTGCTGCTGCATTGCACTTTGATTGCACTGCCTGCGATTATCCTGCGCTGCATATCAATGTCCTGTCGGTCGGCCGGCCGGCAGGCAGGCTGCTAAAAAAGAGCCAGTAAAAATCAGTGAAGGTCATTTCCATTCTCCCACACACAGACCATGCACCATGCACCGCTCTTCCCCCCGACCAGCCCTTTTTCGGATTTTTGCATTTTTTCGCCACGGATTGCGAGGAAAACGTTGGGCCGTGTCGGGGGCTTTTTTGTTTTTTGTGTTGCTTTTTACGGGAGAAGTGCATTCAACGCAATTATTAGGGATTTCAATCGAGGCTGCCACGCCCCCCGGAGTGACCCCGCCGGCCGCTTGTTTGCGGTTGATGTTGCATTGATTTTTTTTCTCGCGCCACTCGCACGCGCCCCCGATTTTTGCATGAATTTCTGCAGTAGGCCTCTCCCCGGCCTGCACATTTTGGCCATTTGAATTGTTGCACTTTTTATGCATCGGCCTGTCGCCTTTTTTTGCGGCAATCCACCGCCACCCCGACCCCGGACATTTGTTCGCGGCTCTGTTGAAGTGTGAAAATGCAGCGGGGAAAAAAGTAAATTTGAAAAGCGAGTGTGTGTGTGTGTTTATGGGAGGCTCCACTCGCGTTTGGCTTTTTGGCCAATGAGTCAATGCATTTTTGTTGCACATGCAACACAAGCGCCCGTGCCCGTGCCAGTGTCCGTATCCGTGTCCGTGTCCGTGTCCGTGGATTTTTGTTCATTGTTGCGGCAACAGGCCGAAACCCAATTGACCGCAAATTTGTGGCTTACCTCATGGCTTTTTCAAACTGATTTTTATCGCGATGTTGCCACGGTCGGGGGGACAACAATGCAAATGGATGCAGGGACACATGACGAACGCTTGACATGGTTCAGTCTCCTCCGCTAAGCCGCCTTAATTGCCGCTGCATATTAAGGACTTCTCTGTGGAAACTTGGAAACTGGTTCGGGGTTTCAAGGCCATAAACTTAATCCTTAAAAAGCGGAGCTCTACTAAACAGCGAATGTCTTGGGAGCAACTTCGAGGTCAAAATAAATAATCAAAAGTTTTAGAATCTCGTCTAAATGTATCATTTTTCTCACACTAAATATGTATACTTTTTTGTGGGCTAATGCCAAATAAGATGTTCATAATTTTCAAATCGAAATTCCCATTGTGTTTATATGCGTTAAAACTGTTGAGCATTCGGTTTAGCATTAATATTCCTATAATTATCTAAAATTATTCATATACCTACCTGGGCAACTTCTTTTTCATAAGTATTCACAATATTATATGATTACTACTTAATATAAATACTCTTAGAATTCAATTTTAAAAAAATTAGACGCATAGTAAACTGTTTTCCCAGCCAAAATAACTACAAAGTAACATAATGCTACAAATAAAAACGTTTACAATCCAGGGCTTCGACTATAAATACCCGGTTCAAAGTTTCCATCTGATTTTTACAACATGCATAAATATTGCTGATTTAAATAAAATATGCTTTTTCATTATTGAAATATCAAAGTTGTGGGCGCAACAAATATTTGTAATATTTGTAATATTAGCTGGTTTTTGCAACATAAATTGATATTGGATCTACCAATCTACTATCCGAATTTAGGGCTTCTAGGGTTATTATTGTGGGGTCGTAAAGGCTTTCATGTCCCTGTTAAATACATACGAATTCAATATACCCCGGTATAAGAACATACTTTTGTAAAATAAATGTCCTTTCATATTGTATATTTATTATTCTTTATGCGAATCAGTTATTAGAAGATTAATGCAAATGTAAATCAAGTCGATAGTAAGCGTTAACAGGGCTTTGTGATATATTATTTATTTGGCTTTGTTTTTTCTGCTGCATCCTTTTCAAAGAGGACGATCAGCCGCGGCCATTAAGTGGTCGTTTTATGAATGAAAATCTGTGGCACGTGGAAACTATTAGCCAGTGTGTGTAGCTATTAAATGTCACAACAAAAGCCAGCGCCGGCACCGTCCCCATCACCATCGCCAGTGCCACACTGCCACACACCCAGCACAAATGCTGCTGGCGTGGCTGTTGCACAAATTGTGTGTGAAAAAGAGCACACAACGCGCGCCACACGAGTGCAAGTGCAAAAAACACGCGTAAAAAGTGTTGCTGTCATGCGGTTGTTGATGTTGTTGCCTCTGCCGCCGCCGCTGCTGCCGCTGCTGCTGCTGCTATTGCATGCAACAGTGCGTTTGGCTGCAGCAGCACACACAGGCTGCATGTGCACCCACAAATGCAACTCTTTATTTTTTATTTTTTTGCAATTCACGTGAAATGCGTTTGAAAGCGAAAGTGTTGCTGCCACCCAAACACACTCGCTGGAATTGTTGGTGTTAACAGCATGTTGCACGTGTCAACATAAAGCTGTTGCAGGTTTGGGCGACCCCCTACCATCCCTGCCCGCCCATCAATGGGCAAAAATCCGCATGTAATTGATAGCGCATTTTGGCCAACTTTATCACTCACTCGCCGGTGGTGTTGGCCATTTTATTTGCATTGCAGTTAGTCAGTTTGCGTTTCTTTTCCAGGGGCTGTCAGGGGGTGGTGTGGCCATTAATTAGTCCGCAGTTGAACTGTGCGTTGTTGTTGATTAAGTCAAACATAGAGCACAAAATTGACACTGATCTGGGGTCAATTTTGCCCTGAAAAGTGCTTAACAAAGGCCCGCGCATCAAACAAACAAAGCTGGAGAGTGTTTAAACGGGTGCAAACCGCAAAAAAGTCAATTAGTTTGCGTGCTTCTATGGGTCTGCCAATAATTGTGTAATTAAATGATTGGAAATAAGCTGAACATATAATAAAAACCTTGTTTAATTGACCAGTGATTTTGATTTGAGCTGTTTTATACTACGTATGTACGCTATGTTGGTATATTACGTTTGTGAAGTGTATTTAGCATGGTAAAGGTTGCGTTTCCGACCCTATAAAGCCCCAACAGCTGTGTCGATCAAGCCATGTCTGCCTGTTCGCATGTCTGTCTGTCTGTCTGACTGTCCGTTTGTCCGTTTGTCTGTCTGTCTGTATGTATGAACACGTCGTTCTCCGAGATGGTAAGAGCTAGAGACGTAATTTTTTTTTGCTTAAGGTCCATTATATGTGCACGCTGATCAAGGTTATTCCTTTTTGATTATAACTAAACAATTTTTGCTTTGACTTCTGTCATTGTAATTTGGGGATCATGAAAATAGGTACATGGTATCTTGACTACAGCGTTTCCACGTGACAGTTAAGGGAAATAATCATATTTTTTGCCTGAAAAATCCCCCTTCTAAAGTTCAAAGAAACTACATTATTGAGTTGCCTGCCAATAAAGCGTTTTTCGTATTAAGATTCTCGGATAAATGGGAATGGCATGCCTTGGGGCATTCGCCTTAAAGTAGGAGCACATTGCGAACCCCTAGCCCCGGCAATTTGTAGGCGTTGTCCAAAAAATGTGACCAATTTCGAGGGGCCTTTTTGTTTTGTTACCAGATACAGCCCCTGCCGCCTTTGTCGTCCGGCGTTTGAGCTCGTCCTGGAGGATTCGACGGCCAAGTGAGTGCCTGGACGAGGAGATATCTGCAGAGCGGCAAACACAAACAGACGTCGCCCGGCCGCACGGCCGCACATGCAGGAAAGTCCTTTCCACTCTGTCACATGTCAGGCCCTTATACTAAATGCGTTTTTTGCTTAGTTTTATTGCCGCTCAGGCGGCCAAACGCAATGCGTCGGCATAGAAAATCGACAGGCACCCGCACCGCCAACCCTTCCTTCCCCCCTTGCACTTTTTCTAAAAAGAAAATCGGGGGTCTGGGGAGGGGAAAAGCCCAAGCCCTGCAAAAAAAGACAAACGCAAAATGCAGACAGCAACAGAGTCTGAAGGCCTGAGTGCAGTAAAAATCAAGCGAAAATCTATAGGAAAAAATTTCCAGCTCCACAGAAACCAAACAACAACGAAAATGAAAAAAGAAAATGAATATATATAGAGAGATATGGATGGGTTGGGGGGCGTATTTTCTTTTTCTATTGCTTGTCCAGCTTGTTTTTTGTCTATCGAGTTTCAAATTTCACCGACGTACAATGCGTCGTGGCTCCTGCTGAAGCTGAAGGCTTTGATAAAAAATTTTTCGGCAAATGTTTTCTGAAATCCTTCACTCCCACACGCTCGCCCGCAGAGCGCCTGGAAAAACTCGCAGCGTTACAAGCCATTGCAACAGCCTCGCATATAAATGGCATGTTTGACACATTCAGGGGATGGGCTTTTGGTGGAGGAACATCCACAACCGCCTACCCTTCCCCGCTACAACTGCGTTTCAAACAAAATAATATGCAAAATGTTAAAAAATTAAACCAGGAGTTGGGTGTTTGGCGGAGCCGGGTGGGGGAGTTTAGAGGGAGATTGGCACAAAAGTTGTCCAGCGGAGAAATTCGCGAATTTTTAGTTGATTTTCCGCATGTGCCGACAAAAGCTCCCCACCATGCACATGCTGTTATCTGTGGTGCGGGGGTGCTGCGGGGCTGGTGTGTTGGGCTTAGAGGGTGTGCATGCGTTTTTGTGCTTTGATTTTCTGTCGCCTTGCAAAAGGACAACGAGTCCGGCCGGCATCCATTTGCTTGAGTCGCAGCCGTCGAAGGGGGCTGTGTGCTGGTCTCGACATTAAAAATAAATCAAATAAAATTAACACAACTCGTGGAAATATACTACCACAGGCGGGCCACATAAATTAATATTTTTTTCGCTTCAAAAAATAAAATGGAAATATTTAGCAGCACTTTGATTCTTTTTGCGCGAACCATTTATTTGAAAAGCGAAAGGCAGGGTTGGTTTTCGAAACAAGCTTTGGTGCAAATTAAAACGTTGCCTTTGAAGCGAAATACTTTAGATTTTGAGGGGAATTCGAGTTAAATTTAACCTTTAAATAGTTATTTTGAGTATAAATCTAGTTGGCTGCAATTTCAAGGAAATATTTAGTAGCAGTTTGATCCTTTTTTCAGAAACCATTTATTGAAAAGTGAAAGAAAGGGTTAGTTTTTGAAATTATGCTTTCGTGCAAATTAAAAAGTTACCTTTGAAGCCAAATTTGAACAATTTGGAGGAGAATCCAAGCCAAATTTAACATTTTAAAAGTTGTTTCGAGTTGTAATCGAGCTGCCTGCAATTACAAGGTCTTTCCTGATGTAAGCCAAGTAAATATAATTGAAAATCGCTGCCGGGACGGCCACGACTGACAAGAACAAAGGCCATGCAGATGTCGGAGCGGTACAAATAATAAAGTATAATAAACATTGGCGATTAAGTGAGCGGGGCCAGCAGAAATGTCCAAATCGAGACTTGCAACATATGACGACAAAAGCGACGACGCCACGTTGCCATAATATGCGAAATATTAACAATAAATGCGGGCCATTTGGGGGGGAAGTGGCGGCGGCCACAACAAATCATGCACAAAACAATGGGCCACATTTTTAGTCGTTGTTGCCGCTGCTGCTGCTGCTGTTGCTGCTGCAACAACTTATATCAAACAATTACACATATTTTGCATGCGGTAGCAGCTCGAAATTTGAACAATTGCCGTAGACGAAGACGAAGGTCCCCCTCCTTTGGCCTGATGCTCGTTTTGGGCTCTGCTCTGCCCGCAACAAGTTGCAGCAATATGCTAAATCCGAGGCAGCAGCAGCAGCAGCAGCAACAATAAAAGCTGGTTAGCCACACACAATGCCAGATGCAAGTGGCTCAGCTCACCCGGCAGCCTCGTCTTCGTCTTCGTCTTCGGATGCTGAAGAAGTTGTAGCCATCAGCAGGAACAACAATAACTGCAACATCATAGCTGCAGCAGCAACAGCAACAGCAACAGCAACGTGGCCAACGATGCATGCAAAGCAGTTGCTGCTGCTGCTGCTGCCGCTGCTGCCTTTGCCGTTCATGCAAAGCAGTTGCTGCTGCTGCTGCTGCCGCTGCTGCCTTTGCCGTTGCAAGTTTGCAACCTGGGAAGTGAGACGCTGGCACAGTAGCAGCCAAAATAGTTGTCTTCGGCGGGTTAAGGCCTCACCCTGCCCCCCAAACAGGGGCACCCCAGCCATGTCCACCACCCATCGCCCACGAAGAAACACGACGCGTCTGCGGTGGCGTCGGAATCAGAATCGTCGGTGGTTTGGGTGGTGCGGTGGTGCGAGTGCTTCTGCTGCTGCTGCTGCAGCCTCTCGAAGAAAACGTGCAGCGGCGGTGGCTACTACGGCAACATGGAATCTTTTCGATTGCCCTATGTAATTGGTCATACCCTGGAAAACAGCGAAAAGTTGTCACACTTTGGGGAAATCTTCTTCTTAAGGAAAGGTTATCCGGATTAACCTTGGGGGACATTCTAGACATTCTATGTCTCACGTTGGGAGGCTTTTTTTAATCTTTGAGAGGCCTGCAACAATGTAAGTTTTAGTTGACCTTCTTCAATTCAAGTAACACCACTTGAAAACACTTGTATTTCCACAATTTAAATGATTAATTAGTCACTTGGCCTGCATGACTTATAGAAAATATTCAATTACCAGCAACGTGATAAGGCAAAAGCATTTGAGGAAGTGTTGTTAAGAGGTTTATTTAAATATTTATTTCTTTTTTATTGACCATCATCAATCATTTATTTATTTCTTCGATTACCTAAGGTATCTCGTTGCCCTCGCCAGCTTTCCTCCGAAATTTATTACTGATATTTTTTGGCTGCGGCTTCGCCCTCGCCCGTAATGTCTTTTTTAAGCGAATGTCTGGGGTCCAGGGGCCGTAAACGAAGTGAAACTAAACTTAAACTTCATATGTTTGGCCGGGCGCTGCCGCCGAGCATTTTTTTTCCAGTAGCAATTGACTTGACTTCATTTGCAATTGTTGGAGTTACCGCCCACCGCCCACCGGCCCACCGACCACCGCCGCCTACTCGTTTTTCCTCTTGGCCAGGTTTAATAAATATGTTCGAGGAAATGATGTTTGGTAATTGTTCGTTTTCGTTGGAGCCTTTTGAAAGATGCCGGAGTTATTTCCCTGGCCGAGAGTTGGTTGGGCAAAACAGGAAGCGCCGCACTGGACCCTTACTATCAATCGTGAGATCTCCGGGGCCGGGTCCGGGGCCGGGGCGGAGGCTGTGGCCATGTTTGGCAAGTGTGTTTTAATATGCCGAAAAACCGAATAACCGAAAACCCTCTTTCTGCTGGTTATGTAAACATTTGCATAACTCTGCCGTCGTTGTTAGCTGGGGAGCGTCAGGGCTCGAGCTAGGGAATCTGCAAAGGTGCAGCTCCTCCAGCAGACACGCATCCAAACATTCGATGGCATGCGAATCGAATCGAAAATGAATTCACGCATTTTGACAGCAAATTCCGAGCCCGAGCCCGAGCCCGTGCCTACGTGTCGTATGCGCAATGTGACTGGGAAAGAGCCTTTCCTTTGCCGTTGTCGCTGCTGTAACCTTTGCCGTTGGCGCAGGTCAGTAAACCGCCAATAAAAACAACCGTTGCCAGTTGTGTGGCCGTGTCCTGGGCCCAGGACATCCTGCAGTTGCCTCTGCCGAAATGAAAATTGAACTCATATTTATTTAACCGAGGCCTCCAACTAGCACTGGTCCCGGATTCCAGCTGCATCATCCGCCGCTGTTGCTGCTGCTGTTGCCGGTGCTGCCACCTCCGAAACTGGGATCCTAGGTCCAATTCATCAACAGACGTCCTAGCTAGCAGGTTAGTAGCTGGAGTCCTGGCTACTGCACGGCAAGCAAAAGGACAGGGGATTCTCAGAGTCTTGGAGCTGCATTAAAGTAATCTTTTATTAGAAAGTATACAGATTTTGGGCTTAAACTTTACCAACCTTTATATGATTTCATGGCAACTTAATAACTTCATATAACATAACTTATTCCCTTCAAGTTCCAGCCATTTCTTAGAATGCTTTGGCCTTTTATGCAACCTTTTATGCATTTCAAGTAGAAGAATGTGCTCTGAAATCACCATTTTGGTGGAAACTCCCTCTAGAATTATGCTCAGTGTCCTTCCAGGATCCTGGGCAGTATCCTGATTCTGCTGTCGGTCCTCCTGTGTGTACTCTTTTGTCTACGAATTTTTGAGTTTTGAGTTTGCATACAAGATGAGATTCTGGCCCGTGCTCGGGTCGAGAATGGGAAAGGATTCAGGATTCAGCGGGTGGTCTCCATAAGCCTAGGCCCACGCCCCCCCTTGCCCCCCTTGTCCTCCTCCACGTCCACGCCCAGTTTTTGGCAGCGCCCACTCTTCGACATGTGCGTGCCCCTCTGGGTGCCGTAATAAAATGTCATTCGTCATTTGGTTTTTGCGTTGTGCGTTGCCGGCTTCCCAATTTTCCTCTGCCCCCTCGACCATGCCCCTTGCCGCAGTCCCCCCTGCAGCACAGATGTATCTGCAACTCTCTGGCTCTTTTGCCTCAGCAGCAGCAGCAGCAACGGCAACGGCAACGGCAACGACAACTAATCGCATTGTCTGCGCTTTTTGTATGCACCACGCAGCCAGAAACGAAAATCCATATATACTACTACCAACCACCCCACCATTTCCATTCCCTGCTCTCGGTCGCCACATTTGCCTGTCACATTTAACAATTCTATTAATTTGTTTTGTTCTACATAAAGCTCTCTGTAGGCTCCTGATTGCATTCCCAGCCTCCTCGTCAGGATTCCGGGCCAGGATCGCTGCTCCTTTGCCTTGCCACTGCCACCTGCTGAATAAGGCATCCAGTCATGCAGTTTTATTATGACAATTTTGATTTGATTTGGATTTCTTATGCAATTTTCTTTGGCGTAACTCATATTTTTGTTTAGTTTTTCATTTGCATTCCGTATGCATAGACAGGGTAGCCCAGAGCACTGGGCCAGGCCTAGAAATAATTCAAACCTCGGCCAAGTCGACGCCTGCCCATTAACCCTTTGATGCCCCAGTCCAGATATTGTCTTCGCTTCGATGAGGACGACGCCGCAATGGCAGCCGGGCGGCGGTTTGGATGCGCAAAATTCTACAAAACTAAAATATATCACTGAGGCACTGACCTCGCTCCCTGGGGGCTTCCCATGCTTCGGCTATTGTGCGTGAGTTGCACTACAAAAAATGTTGGTAGAAAACTCTTAAAATCTGCCATGATATCTTCCTATGATTCCTTTCAGAAGGTATTTGAATATGAAGGTTAAAATATATATTACTAAGGAACTGACCATTATTATTCCTTGCTAGAAAACTTAAGAAATAGTATCCGAGGTATCCGAGTTTGAGGGCTAAACAACCTCTTAAAGGTAACCTTTTGAAGGTCCTTACCATTCTCATTCATTGCAAGGAAACCTGAAAAATACTCCTTGATTCGCTTCATAGGGTATCATAGCTTAAGGGCTTTAAAACCTCTAAAAGGCAACCAATTATCCGCAGTGTTGCCACCATTTCTCTGCCTGTATCGGGGCCATGACAAAGGACTCTGGTTTCTACATCGTGGACCGCTCCTAGCTGAAAATAATGATAGGCGCAGGCTACATTTCTCTATGCCAATTTCGGGGGAGGTAAATTTGGGAGGCCGGGCCTGGGGTGCAGGCTGCATGTAATTGTCAATGCATATTTGGATGATTTGGGTGTAGCATTGGAGGACCCGGCAGTTGGGGGTGCTGTGGCATTGGGTTTGGAATTGTTTGGCTCGGTTTGCATTGCGTTTGGCCGGGGCCGGGCGACCATTGTCGCTGGATTTATGATTTATTTTTTGCATGGCCTGCTGCATGGGATGGCCAGTGGTTGGCCGGTGGTTCAAGTGGATCCGCACTGACACTGCTAAATTAAAAGATTGATCGCCGCCCAGATAGATCGCTGATTGATGGCAGCGTTAATCAAATTAAACTGTTTAGACAGTGACACGAATTCGCTGGTTTTGGCCATGCAAATCAGGGCTCTAACTCACATTTGCAGAATCAATATCAATTGGAAATGTCGATTTTTGCGATTTTTTCTAGCAATTTTCCTACCCCTTCTTTCTCTGTGTGAAAATCGGCAAAAGACAATTGTCAACGGCTGCATTATCGGGGTAAAGGTAACTAAGAGCCTGCCACAGGTCACAGGTTTCTTTATGGCCCTGCACACAGGATTCCCCCGGTCTGGCTCTTTTGTTTCATTGTTATCGCCGGTTCCAGGACTCCAGCCCTTGGTCCTGGTCCTACTCCTGCTTCTGTTGCTGCCCTAATCTGGTCGACAGCCAGGCAGCCTGATAATTCGAATGGTCATTATTTATATTCTTTGAAAGTGTTTTTGCGTATTCAAAAATTCTATTAAGGAAGTTCAAGTACAAAAGTTTTGCTGCCCGCCTGCGTTGTTGTTCATGCATGTCGAATGTGCATCAACCGGGCTGCATGCAGTTGGATTTCCACAAAGTGCGGACTGGGTCTGGATGGGTGGGAGGTTTGGATGGGTGTAGCCTGCAGGCTGCAATGTCGTCGCCAACGTCATCGGCATCGTCATCATCCTGAACGTCATCATCCTGCCACCCGAATCCCCGCATTTTGCAGGCGGCTTCGTCGTCGTCGTCGTCGTCGCCCGGCCTGTTGTGTAGTTTTTGCGTTTATTGTTGCATTTCTGATGTGATTTTTAGTATTGTCCAGCGACGAGTGCAATGTGCTCAGCATTTTTGCATGCATCCTGTGTGTGCGGGAGCGATTGGATGGATGGGTGGCATGTGGCATGGCATAGGCCTGTGTTAAATTGTTTGCTTGATGCTCGATCAAAAATGACAAATGTAGCTACAGTGGCAGCAGCAAGTTAGGGGACATACTGGGAGATGGTTCTATAATTATTGCTTTTAATAAATATCAAAAAAGCAATAAGAAACCTTATTATTAGAAAGGAATATTATGAGGCTTATTATTAAAAGTTCTGGATTTCTGGGATAGCTTCTTGCTCCCAAATTTTGTTAATAAGAAATGTCATTATTAGATAGGAATATTATGAGGCTTATTCTTATGAGTTTTAAGATTTTTAAGATAGCTTCTTGGTCCCTGAATTTTGGATAATATTAAAATGCCAAATAGGCTTTATGACATATCAAAATATTAATTACAAACTTTAATATTGGATGACATACTATGAGGTTTATTATTATGAGTTTTAAGATTTCTTGGTGATCTTTTTTGTCCCCGAATTCTTGATAATTTGCAAATACCAAGCAGTCATTATTGAACACGAAACCTTTTAATAATTATGTAAATTAGCAACCTTTAGAGAACCGCAAAAGCTTGTATAAAATGTCACCCAGCTAACTTTTTGGCAGACTTTTGGGGCGCACTGTGTGCATCATTTTTGGCAGCACTCACAGCTGCAGTTTTGCAGCATTCGATGTCGCTGGGATTGCTGCAAAATGTTAATTTGAATTTGTGAGCATGTCATTAACACACAGGCGCACACACACCAGATAGTTGGGGCGCACATGCCACGCCCCCATGCCCCCACGCCCCAAATGGAGGCGGCATGCATATGCGCTTGACAAATGCGTTGTTAATGATGCAAAATGCAATTTTCGAAAATTCAGAAAGTTTTGTTTTCGATCCAGTGCACTGGCCAAAAAATCCCTGGCCCCGGCGTGCCAGAGGAAGTTCTGGATGTGATTTAAGGCGCAAATTATAAATACAAACAGCGCGGAGAGATGGGCGCTGGAAAAAAAGGTGTGTGTGTTTTTCTATATAAACAAAACATAACTAAACAATCTGCCGCTTTAATCAGCGCCGCCAACTAAAAGAACGAGCACGGGCAACATCTAGATTCTAGATTCTGGTGAGATACTGCAACAACTCAATTACCAACAACAAACGAGCCGGGCCCCGACCGGAGTCGGCCAACATTCATCACCACAAAATTAAATTGCCTTTGTTTATATACATAACATACATACCCCCCACCACCCCGCGCAGGGCGGTTAGAGAATTTAGAGAAAGCAATGGAAAATTATTTTTTCAACGCACACCGCATTTGTTTAATTATAAATTTCTGTCAAGTCGCTCCGTCCCTGTCTGTGTGTCTGTGGCAAGAAGCATCTCAAAGAAGCGCCGCCGTCGTCAACATGTTGCCATCGTCACCCCGGAAAATTCTTGGCGGGGGAAGGGATGCGCAGTGCGCACACACAACTGGAGGCGAAAAAAATCAAGAAAAATCCGAGGGAAAAAAAAGGAAAAGCAAAGGAAACCCCTGAGACAAAAACAAATGCAAACAAACAAACGATTACGGAGGAGGAGTTCCCATTTCTCATTCCCAATCCCATTCCTCGGCCGAAGATGCATTTGCCAATGTTGTTTAGTTGTTGCGTTTTTGATGTTGAAAACCATTTGGAAGAAGTTCCACTGGAGTGGGATCGATCGGCTCGCAGTTCTGGGCTCTGGGATGTGGGATCGGGGCTCTGTGTTCTGTTTTCCTCGGGTTGTTTAGTTGAATTCGAATTTGATTTGTTTGTTCAAAATTTATTAAAGATCAAAGCGAGGCTGGGGCTGAGTCAACTTGTCAATGCCCGGCCGGGGCACAAAATATCACAAAAATCCGCAGGCGCAGGGGATTTGTCAATAATAAAAGCAAAACAAATAAACAGCTGAACCATGAGAACGATCGGGGCCACCATAAAGATCGGAAAGCCATGGATGGAATACTCTTTTGAAAGGGTCAGAAAAGTATGAAATATAAATGCTAAAAGATATAGCTTTTAGACATCCCAGTTCTTTATAGTCCCTAAAAATATATAGAGAAATTGGTAAAGGAATTAGTATTTAAAAATATATGGAGAAACTTGTAAATCAGGGCCACAGTAAAGAGCAGAAAGCCATGTAAGGAATACTCTTTTGAAGGATCGAAAAGTGTAGAATATGAATGCTAAAGTTAAAACATGTACTCATCCTATTTCTACCAAGCCTTCAAAAATATTTTGAGATATTTTTAAAGATCGGAAATCCTTTTTCTATCTAGTCTCTACAAGTATATAGAGAAAATTGTAGATCAGGACCACAATAAAGATCAGAAAGCCATGAATGGAATACCTTTTTGAAAATATCAGAAAAGTATGGAATATAAATGCTAAAAGTTAAAACTTTTAGACCTCCTATCTCTAAAAATATGTCTCTAAAAATATGTAGAGAAAAATGTACCTCCCAATTAAGAGGTTTAGCATTATAATTTGTTAATCACTCTGCTGATTAATAACTCCCGGCCTAAACTATTTTAGGGTAAGCTTATCGGACCTCGTATTTTTTGCTGAGCCACGCAGCTGTTTGTGGAAATCGTCAATTCTTTATTAATATTTCGCTGGCAATTCTAAACACAATTAAAATCGCCGGGGCCATAAGCCATACAATGAAGTCGGGTCGGGAAGAAGACCGACCCAACGTCGCCTCGTTAAATTCCCGCTCCCGCGGAGGCGACATCCTCGTCTTCCTGCCGCACAACTCGCCCCCCCTGAGAGACCTTGCCACAACCCTGGCCGACTGGTCGTATACAAAACAAAGTCGCCAACTATAAAAATTATAGTTAATGTATAAATTTAATGGCAACTCGTTTATTAAAAATTTTATTTGAATTCTTTTATTTATACGTTTTATACGCTCTTTTGCACTCGCATTCGCGGACTTGCCGCAACAATGTTGCACCCAGCATTGGCTGGCCAAGAAGCGAGGAGACGATGAGGTTGCCACTGCCGCTGCCGCTGCCCCTGTCCCTGCAGCTCCTCCTCCTACTTCTTGGCCCTCCCGGTCGTCCGCCGCGTCCCTGCCATAAATCGAAAGAACAAATCGCCGCAGCAAAGGCAGTAAAAGCAAATAAACCCAAGTGCAGACATAATAAACTCGCTGGTGTTATGCGCTGGATTTTGTGGGAAGCAGGAAAAAGGGGGGTTGCACTTGCCCAATTGGGCAGCAGCAGCGGCAGCGGCAGCAGCAACATCAGTAACTGCAACAGCAGAATGCAGTGAGGTCATTATTGCAACTATTGAAATTATTCCCGCTCGTGGGTGGCTCAGCTCAGTTCAGTTCAGCTCAGCTCAAGCAGCATTTCTAAGCTTCAAAATTTTATATGTACATGCAATTTCCGGCTGCACTTTTTATGGCCCTGATTATGGCCAACTTTTCCTCTTTGGCCGCCTCCTTCTCTGTGTGTACTACACGCAATTTAAAACAAAATGGGCAAGTGGAAATGGAAATGGCAGCGCTGTTTTTTGCAAATATTAAATGTTACGGCCCACAATGTTGCACGCGAAAAGCAAAATAAAAGACGCCCCGGCTCGGCAATTTCAATTAAAGCGAAAGACATGAATATTTTTGAATGATTGAATACAGATATTCGTTCTCCTAGTGATTGTGCAAGCCTGAAATTCGAGGCTCGAAGTTTCCCAACTGCACAGTCACTATCTCTGATTAATTTCGTATAATTTCCGATACTTTCCGGCGTCGTGTTCGGAATTTGCTTGCCTTGCTGCTCTCCTATCAGCAAGCAATTAAAAACAAGTTTATTTTACAACAATAAAATGACTAATTATTATTATTATCATCAAGCCAAGACGACGACGACGACGACAACGACAATGATGGCAAAGGCAACTGCCACGATGACGGTCGGTCTATCAGTATCGCGGGGCGGCAAATAAAACTTAACATAAAATAGGTAAAAATCAAACGGCGGGCGGACGGATGGACGGACGGACGGACGGACGGGGTGCCTATCGAACTCAACAAGTTTCAATTATGTGCTTCAGACGCCGAGCAAAAAGCTCGAACAAAAAAAAAGAAATACACAAATGTGGGGAAACACTTTCGTAAGAAATGCTCGCATATGCGGCGGTGTTCTTGTAATAATTAATTGACTATTTGTTGCTGCCTTGTTGTGCACTCAAGTGTCGCGGCAGACCGCTCAGCTCAGGTGCCGCTAGGCGGCAGGAGGCATGTTATATTATTAAATTGTAATTTTATTTATTTTAAGTGAAAGATATGATAACAGGGCAACAGCCTTGTCCGTTGTTGATTGTCGCTTGTAGCCCCGACTATCAAAGACCCGCCGACTACACGGGGAGAAACCCCGTGCCATAATCTTTCCCTAATTAATGTTTAAATGGCATGAATAATACTAGTTAGTTGGCTGGCGTAGCGAATCATTTTTGCTGATTCTTCTAGCCACTCAACTGCAGTTGCTAACTAAATTGCAACATTTCTATAAAGCAGTCAAGTTTATGACACTAAACTAATGCAAATGCCCGTGCGTGTGTGTGTGTGTGTGTCTTGTGGCAAACGGGTTGCTGCAACATTGTTGCCACAATCTAGAACACCCGTCTGTGGACTCTATCTTGAACTTGTTCCAAGATGTTTGCTGCATTTCGGTGGATTATCCACCAAAACAAATTGCCCCAAGTTGGGCCTAAGTGCTCAGGCATTCAAGGGCGTAGACAGTGATCATTTCGATGGGGTTTTCCAAAAGTTAGTTCCACTAAATCAAGTAATTTCACAGTTTTAGACAGAGGGAGGTGGAGTAAAGTTTATTTAGCAAGCCCTACAGCTCTATTGATCTCTTGAAATGCACATATTTTGTTGACACCAAGCAAGCACTTGAAGATATGATGTCTCCTCTGAAGATATCAAATTCATCGCGTTTTCCTGATACCTGTCAACGGCTTGTGGCGGCCTGAAGTGTTACATTAACCCAAATGCAGCAACTTCAACTCCAGTTTCGCGTTTCGCGTTTCGCGATTGCAGGCCGCTGTCCGGCCCACACCGTTCCTCAATTAGTGGCATAATTCATGTTTCGCCGCTGCAGCTGCCCGGCGCGGGGCGAGTTGTTTACAGTCGCCACATATTTTGTCATTTAATTAAAGGCCAATCAAAAATGCAGACGACTGCCAGTTGCAATATTCGCCTGCATATGCATTTATATCTGTATCTGTATCTGTATCTGTATCTGCATTTCGTGCCTGTATCTGCAAATGGGTGTGTGTGTGCCAATGACAGAGCATAAACAAAACTTTGGACGCGTCTAAATTATTTCCGCTGGCCAGGCCGGCGATGAAGTCAACGATCTCCGATCGGCGATCGAACATCGACCATCGGCGATCGTGGATCGTGGATCCGCAGACGATGTCTAGCTAGCGGTAAACTTCCTTATATAAATTTCAATAAAAAGCATATTGACAGACACACTCACGCGACAAATAATGCGTAAAAATTATTGAATTGCAAATCGAAATAAGAAACAAGAATGCAGAACAGCTGGCAGTCACTTGCTGGGGGATACCCTGGAAATTAAAGCTGTCACAATAATAATACTTTTTTAGCATCGGGTGTCTTGATCAATAATACTACAAGTTTTCCGTAAATTCTTCCTGAATTCCCCCGAAGCTTTTGATGATTGATTTTTAAGCTAAAACTAGTTTTTCTTTGTTTTCTAAAATTTTAGACACCAAATACCTTGGTTGATGATTTCTTGAAGTATAACTTTTTTGCACCGGCTGTCTTGATCAATACCTCAAGTTTTTCTAAAATTCTTAGTTGTATAACTAGTAAAACCTAAAAGCTTCTGATAATTGCTTTTCAAGCTTTATCTACAATCGTTTTTCTTTAATTTCTTAAATCTGACACAAAGTACTTAATACTATTTATGCATCGGATATCTTGCTGACATAAACTTCAAATATACTTCAAAGTACTAACTAGTAGTCCCTAGTTTTTCTAGTTTTTCTTAGATTTCTAAAATCTAAGACAAAGCTAAGCCTTGGTTGATGCCTTCTTGTAGCTTTTGGAAGTTTCCCTTAATTTCCCGAGGGTATCTCCATCCCCATGCTCTCTAAACACCCATTTCCACTCATAGATAGGGGACCCCAAGAAGAACTCACTCTGGAGTTGTTTATGAATTTTGCCAGCAACTGGACTTGGACTTGGTCTTGGTCTTGGTCTTCGTCTCTGGCTTTCGTCTGTGCCTCTGCCGAGGCCCCATATCCATATCGACGGGCACATCCATATTCACTCGATATGCGCGTCCCAGGCACGCAACATTGTGTGGCAATGTGTGTGACAACGAGCTGCCCGAACTGGTTTGCTGCAACACAATAAAATATTTTATTTAATGTTTAGTTTATTTTGTGCAGTCTTCAAATTTATGGGCCACAAAGTCTCCTGCGCGGGGCCATTGCCTCTGCCTCTGCCTTTGCCTCTGCCTGTGGCTTTGGCTCGACGGCGGCGACGGCGACTCCCCTTCGATTGTGAGCCGTCGATTTGTTTGGGTTGAATGTGAACTCTTGTGTTTGCTTTGGCTAAACATTGTAAAAATATCTGCGGCCACATCTGCGAGGCAGGCGGGTCTGAAATCGCTCGGATCACTTGATCTGCGAGCGTCCATCGATCGACTCTCCGGTCATTAAAATTGCAACGTGCTGTTTACTGTTGCTGCTGTTGCAGTTGCTGCTGCTGCTGCTGTAGCTGCAGTTGCAGTTGCCGAGTTGCTGCCACATTTATTGCACTCGCTGGGATTTGTTGCTCGCTTTTATTAAATCAGCGCAGCAATTGCAATTTAATATTAAAAATAATAACAAACAGCACCCAGCACCCGAGGAGCTGCCGCAGCAACTCCAGCTGCCTGCCAGCCTGCGTTTTGCATTGCTCGTGTTGCATTCTTGCAGTTAATTATTTGAATGGGGAACAGAGACCAGACCCATGCCCAGTCTCTACCCGGGCCAGAAAAACTTATACGAACGAGTATAGCTGCCTGTTTGCAGTTCCATTGAAAATGTTTTAATGCACGCTTCGCCGGTCAATGCATGTCAGTTGTTGCTGCTGCTGCTTCTGCTTCTGCTGCTGCTGCTGCAACTTGATGTGGCTGTTGCATCTGCATCTGATCTTGCAGCAACTTCCTATTTCTTCGCGGCAGTTTGTGGCAATGTAAACAAATTAATTAATTGCCTTTAGTTGCGGACTTCGCGGGGAGGCCAAAGGAAATAAGAACAAGGAAGTTCAATAATTATCGGGTAGGGGCTTCCCCTAATAAGTTATAGTATCGTAATTTTGTTCAAGCAATTCCCAAATAACCCTTTAGAGTTGAGCAAAAAACCCAATTTAATGCCCCGAACAAAAATCCATTTGCATGCGATTTATTTCACCGCCCGCCTGCCATAATTTAGGCTTGCAAATATTGAAATAGTTGCTCCGTGTGGACAAATAACAGATTATCCCAATGAATTAAATAATCGGCACTGCAGCAGGCATAACGCATACGCCACGTTGGCCAAAAAGCCGGGAGGTGAGGTGTGGGCGCAGATAAAAGCAGGAAAGCAATCAAGAGACACTACACCCCCCCTGAAAGGACAGTAGGAGCCAGCCGCCGCAGTGCTCGAGCGAGCACCCTTGCTTAGAATGGGGGATACACATGCATATTCCAGTTGTGCAACCGCCTGCCTTGCCCCCTGCCGCAACCTGCCACGCCCCCGCCCACGCGGAGGATGCTCGTCGGAGATTGGCTGCGTCAGCCAACCAAAAATCTTTACTGTTTCGAAAAAGTTGAACATTTTCGCACAAAAAGGCGCGGCGAATGGACTCGCAAGGAGCAGGAGCAGGAGCAGAAGGATGCCCAAGCAAACGAGAGAGCTGCAGCTGAATTTGAAATTCAAAAAGCCCACACTCCCCGCCGGGGCGGTAGGAGATGGTTCTGGGTGGTCATGGGGTGGTCATGGGTGGTCCTGGGTGGCAGGCCGTCCGTCAATGTCCATGTCCTGCTGCTGGACATTGGCGAAAAATGCGTTAGCCGACGTTGCCGCCGAGGAAAAGTAGAAGGCAAAACTTTTCGGGCCTGGCAAATGAAATGAAAGCACCGCGCCCCAAAAACCACGTCCGTGCTAGCGTGTGTCTGTATGTGTGTGTGTGAGGGAAGGATCAAAAGCGAGCCAAAGCTAGAGGGCGAGAGAGAGTGAGAGGGAGAGGGAGACGGAGCCAGAATGAGAAAGAAGCATCTAATGCGCAAGGATATTCGTAAAATGCAAATGTGCAGAAAACAAACACACGCAGTCCGGCAGACACACACGCATCCTCTGTTTTCGGGACTCTGTACTTTGCACACTGGACACTGGAGTCCGAACAGGAGGATGCAGGAGGATGCTGGAAGGACTAAGGACACTGCGGGCACTCCATCTTGCTGGGGCTGAAGGTGGCCCCAAAGTTGACGGTGGCGGTAATGGCATTTTGGGCCACGTTCGACGATTTCGGACACCCACGACAGCGTCCAAGCTGCACAACAACGGCAGCGGCAGGGCATCGCCTCCTGGGAGGTGGCATCCTAGTCCGGGTATGTGCGTGTGTGTGCATTTCCGCCAAAGTCGCAAAATGGCGGCTTGAAAAATCGCCATTGCCCATCATCATCGTTGTCGTCATCAGGCGGCAGGAAAAGCAGGAAGCGCAGGAAAACCCGGGGAGAACACTGCCGCCTGCCGCCTGCTGCCTGCCAGCCATCCAGCCGGCCAGCAACTTTGGCAGCTGCAAAACAAAAGGCGGCGAATGAAATTTCGGGGCAAGCCTTTTCAAATAGCGCTCAAGCTACGCGTAGATGGATTTTAGACGTTGCCATCGACCATCTACCATCTCTCGTGTGTGCAACTCGACAAGATGGTGGACACTGGGGTGGCAAGGCGAACAGTGGCTCAAAATTGCACAGATTAGATAGAGGATTTCTCTAGAAAATTTAAGTTTTTGAATGGATTTAGTTACTCTATGGGTTGGTACATTGTAACATCACTTTGAATTAGAAAGATATACATAATATTGTATCTAAAATTGTGTTGAAATTGGTAGTATTTTGAATTTTAAGCTAAATGTATTATAGGAATCCCTTAGTTCGAATTTGAAAACAGTTCCTAATTACATTTTTATTTAAAAGTTTTATACTTTTTTCTTGATTAATTGGTATTATTTTGAATTTTAAACTAAATGTATTATAGGAATCCCTTAGTTCGAATTTGAAAACAGTTCCTAATTAAATTTTTATTGACACTTTCTAACAATATCTGCTAACATAATAATAGTGCTGAAATATCTGCTGATATTATGATAAATATACGGCCTTAGTTTTTGCCTTAAAAAACTCCTATACAGTGTCCAGGTTCCTCGGGGTGTAAACGATAATACACACCTTAATATTATCAGTTCAAACGATTTCTAGATTCCATTAAAACTCCAGATAGCTCTCGAATGATGTATAGTTCCTCGTAGCTCTAGTTTGCATAATTTTGGACCCACTGTTGCCTAGTTCTGGATCTTTTTGCTGGGCGGCTTTGCTCTGTTCGATGCCTGTGTCGCTGTTTGGTCATCAGCGATGTTTGCTGCGCCGTTATTTTTGCTCCTGCTCCTGCGGCAATCCAGGACCCTAACCTACACCTACCACTCCCCAAAAGCCCACTATCCTCCTGCATTTGCTCCTGCTCCTTCTGCTGCTGCTGCTGCTCGTGCACATTCTCATCCTGATGCTGATGCTGATGCGGCTGCTGCTGCTGCAGCTCCTCTTGCTCTTGGTTGTTATTTTTCGCAGAATTTTCGTTTCCGTTTCCTGGGCCCAAACGTGCGTGCCAGTGTGTTTGCGCAGCACCACCACCACCCACCCAACCACCCAACGACCCAACCACCCATCGGAACCCCTCCCAGGCCACACATGCAACGGCCGAACATAGAGAAAACAAAAACAAAAATCTTTCAAAATGAGAAAACGGATGCCAGCTTGCACATTTGCACAACGGACCAACTACTAGGCAGGCACCCAACCACTCACCATATATATATATATCTATATATATCAGAGGCCTAAGCCCGATGCAGGGGCTCCGCTTGAGGGCGCCTCATCTGGCCAAAGTCGCCGGACTTTTCAGGCATCGCACCGTGTTATCGATGACGATGGCGATGGCGACGACGTTGCCCCAAAGCTCCTCCATCTCCATCTCCAACTCCAACTCCAACTCCAGTTCCAACACGATTTGCCGCTTCTGCTGTATTTGGGCTGTGCCACCTGCATTCTGCACCCGGCAACAAAACTAGTTGCCATGCATAAAATTTCGTTACCTCAATGCCGGAAATGACGGAGCCGAGAGCCGAGCAAACAAAACGAAATTTCCAGGATTGGACTCCGGCCGGGGGAATCTGGATCTGGAGTTGGGAGTCCTCGGCAGAAGAATGATAATCAGTTGCGTTGCTTTCCGCAACTCGAAGGGTTCATTCAACTCGGATCGTATTACCCAATCAGTTGAGTTTTTCCCAAACATCCCAGTTTGCAACGATCTGTTGAATTCTTTAAAGCAGGCAAGCTAGCTAACCTTACCTGCTATAGAAGGAGAAATATTATAACAAATACTCGGGTATACATTTTATAGAGGATTACGGGTTTTGGGTCAAAACTTTTGACACAAAAACCGAAAGGCTGAACCCTAAGTGTTTCTACATTTCATTGTTTTATTTTATTAGTATTTCTCCAAAAAAAACTTTCTAAAAAGACTGAAAAATATTTAAAATATTTTCTGTAAAAGCCTTAATTTTAGCATTTCAATTCATTGTTTTATATGATATCATTTTGTCCCCGAAATACCCATTACCTTTTAACCTTTTCGCTGCGTGCAGTCTGGGCTTGAGCTTGCCAAAATTGCGCGGGTGGGATGTAATATTAAAAGTTTGACCCGTTGGCCAATTATCAATACCGCAATGTATTGGCTGCGCTTTTCCCACCACCCACAACCACCCACCAGGGCCACGTATTCTTCCTCTGGTGATTGCCACCGCCGACCCCGCGGAAAACTAAGCCCGCAGTTGCATCTGCGGATCCGATCGGTATGGTTCGGTTTTCTGTTTTCAGTTTTCAGTTTTCTGTTCCTGGCGCGCCTTTATACGCCTTCCTGCACTTAATTATTATCAGCAAATATGCAGCAGGCCCGGTGCACCGCCCAATTGCACCGCCCCCTGACCATCCGGCCCCTGGTAACGGCAACCGAGCCGGCGACCCACCAAACGACCCACCGACCGACCGACCGACCGACCAACCAACCAGTTCGAATGCCACGTTTGTCGCGCCTACAAGCGAAATTTTCTCTAAAACAAAATTAATTCCAATTTTTGTTTTTGTAGAAAATTTTGGCCGGGCCAAAAACATTACACCAACAGCAACAGCAACCAACAAGGACAACAACGAGGAACCGTTGACGACGACGACCACGCACCACACAGCAACAGCAACGGCAACGGCAACGGCAACGGCAACGTTGACTTTGCCAGGACTTCCCCTTCGAAACCAGAACCGACCGGCCCCCGCTCGGGTCCTTCGCCCTTTTGGTAACTTTCCTGGCCCCGTCTACGCTTACGCATATGCAATTTGCGCCTGCAGGCCTACAAATAGGAGGTTGTAGTTGGGTGGCTTACAGGATTGGGCGTCGGGCGTTTTGGCGTTGGGTGTTGGGCATTGGGCGGCTTTTAGGGCTAACAGGGGCGGTCCAGGACCCTACTAATGCCAATTCAAATAGCAAAACGAAGCGAACCAAAACGAGAAGCGAACTATATGGGCCCGAAAAGTATTCTAGGTGCAGCAGACACTTTGCATGCGTATTTTGCACGCATTCTAGAATTTCAATTAAAAATAAATCACAAAAACGTTGCCAGGACCCCGGACGCCTGCATCCTGTCTACGCATTGGCCAACGCTGTGTGTACAGCTGACTCTGTGTTTGGGTGCACTCTACAAAAATTGAGTAGACCTTGGACAGCTTTTTGTTAAAATGTTTAGCCGAAAACATTAAGGGATTAAAAGCCATTAAAACTACGAGCCATTCATATACATTTTTCTACAAAAACTACGAGTATTTGGACAAGTAATTGTCGAGCATTGGGATATACAAGTATTTGGCTATACGAATATTTGGATATACGAGTTTTTGCTATTATATTTTAGTGGTTCCCATCAATAGGTATTTCAAATATTCGATGTCAATTGACATTTGAATCTTTCAAACTTTTATACTTTTATACTATATTTGGGAGGATTACCTGTGATAAAAGCTGCGTTTCGTTACAGCTAGCTTGAAGTTATTGTACCAATTTCTTGCTTTTTTGGATATATACTTCTATTGAGATTTCGGGAAACCTTTTCTCCCTGTGTAAGTGTGTATCTGGACTGTGTGCCATTGCATTTGCATCTCGCGCTGCTTCGTCGTCGCCATCGCCATCGCCATCGTGGCTGTGTTAGAAAATGCATTTTGCACACGCATCCAATTTCTCCTCGGCCACCGGGCCGGGCCTACTGGCGGGTCTCCTGCAGGACCTCCCCGCACCACCACCCCTTTCCCTTTTCCCTCCTCCAAAACTCCGCTGCAGCTGCAGTTGCAGTTGCTGCAGTTCCTGCTGCTGCTGCAGTCGCCGTTTGCAGGCATATCGATGACGCGCTGACTTTGGCCTCGACTGTTGATGCTTTCCCGGGCTGCTTGGTGGTGTTCGGTGGTGCTGGTGTGGGCGGGTTGTAGTGCGGCTTGGGTTGCCATGTGTACGGGCCCCAACTCCGTGCCCGTTCCTGTCCTGCCGCACCGCTGGGCTGCGCTTTCTTTGCCACCGGCAATGGCCACCAACAATAACAGCAAAAACAACAATGTCCCGGCCAAAGTTGGCAGAAAACTTAATGTGCACTCTTTCCATTATGACTCCCCCTCCCCTCCCGTCACCCCCGCATGCATGCATGTATGCAGGACAGTCACCCTCTAATGGTCAATTACATGGAAGATTCCAGCGAGGAGACGATGTCAGCGAATTTTCAGGGCGCCAGTAAAATATTTCTATAAGCTGGTTCTGACAGAAACCAAGAGAATTGATGTTTCATAATGAATCTTCAAGACAACCAAACTAACTCTTTCTTTCGGGCTAAAACTGGGAAATAATATAGGTTTCTACCTCAAAATTGTTCCTAAATATAATATTTATAGATTAATTATACGAGGAGTATTTTTAGATATCATCTTAACTGATCCATGTTTGTTTGAAACTTTTATTAATTTTCCCTGCGTCATCTCGGTTCCTCAATCGATTGACCAGCACGGGAGGCCTGTAAATAATGAATTCGAAATCGTTTTTGTTGAATTGAAAATCCTTTTCGTTGCCGCGCAGTGATCTCCTGCTGCTCCTCCTGCTCCTCCTGCTCCTGCTCCTGCTATGGCTCCTGGAGCCGGAAAAGCAACCCATAACTGCTGCAAAGCATCTACACACTCGCACGGCAGAGGCCTACAAAGCGAGGAAATCATGTATAATGGTCAAAGCATACAAATACGCACACTCACGCATCTGCCGGCATATATGTACATGCCTAATACTTGGAAATGTTGTCCCCCTTGCACCACCCATCCCCTCTATGTGCGTCCGTTGCGCCTCGGTCCCGAAAATGCAGCAAATGCCACATAAGTGCCCCTCGTCGGGTGGCCACTGGCCCATTGACAGGCGGTGGCTAAAAGGAGGTGGCAGTGGGTGGTGGTGGGTGGTGGTGCCTCCGAATGCGCTGCATTAGCATGGCAGCACGGGGCGGGCGAGTGTGCGTGGCGAAAATTCGTTGCCACGATTTGGCTATAATTATGTGTGTTATATAACAAACTGCATTCTGCCGAAATACTAGGCATTGCATATTGAAAGGGGCGGTTGGGTGCAATGGGGGTGGGTGGGTGCATTGGGGGTGCAATGGCTGCCCCGTTTGCCTGCATGAATATTCAATAGCTCAAATATCGCAATAGCCGCGCCGCCTGCCTGCCTGCCTGCCTGCCCGCCCCCCTCCTGCCAGCGAAATAGTTGATAATAATTATTTAATTTCATAATGCATTGCCCCGACTAAATTGTACCCCTTTTGATTTGGCAGCTCGGCTCGATTTTGGCTCGATTTCGGTTGTGTTCCCTGTAATTGCAAAGGAGACGACTGACTTCCACCACGGCCTCGGCTTTCTTAATGGCCAATGATTTCTGCCGGAGAATGGGAATCCGAATGCGAACTGGACTGAGAGAATCGATCTGCGCGGCCACTGGACTTTTTTGCCCCGCCAAGTTGCTTTGCATTCTGGATCTGGCATTACTGTAATTACACACAAAGAGGCATACAACATACGGCAAAAAAAATTCAAAATAATTCCGAGGAAACTCATAAAAAGAACCAAAACGAAGTCATTACAGTCACACATTCGCACACAAAGTCTGGCGGGGAAAAAATCCCGAGAGATCCATCCCGATCCCATACAAAGTGAGGCAAATTATGGCGAGAAATGCGAAAAATATGCGATTTGAATAATGGCATTGGCGGTAAATGATCGGTAAGTCGTACAAACATTTTTTCCCGCCACTTCACATTGGAGGTGCTCTAAATTATATTGCATTGGATAGATCCTTGTGTAATTGCGCTATAATTTATCAAGTGCCAGGGGATCAATCTTATCGAGCGGCATTTGAAGTGCGACCAAACAATGATTACGCCACAATGCTTAAAAAATACCCAGGAGATAAGGAAATATAATTGTAATACTTTTTACTGCCGCTCACCTAATTTTAACTTTATGCAAATCATATATTCAGCCTGCAATTTGCGCGAAACCCTTCCTTATGTTTTTGCTTAGCCTTGGTATAAATTATAATTTATTTAATCTGTTGGAAAATAAGTTTTTAATAAGGCAAACGCTGATTATATGGGACCTTCAAAATATTCGCTTTTGATTGCCTTCGATTGCGAGTTTTCTGTAATTTCCTACTACAGCTATTCCTATAAAATACTGCATTGCAATTGCTGCTAATGCCGCATGCAAAACAGTAGCAACTCGGCAGATAACTCACGAGTCTTGCAGCTCCAAAGCTCGACTTTTGCAGGAAATGAGGATGGAGACTCCGACTCGCACAAGCTCGCATGCACAAATATATATTTTCATAAAAATTATTTTCTTCGATACTCTATACCAGAGGTATATTTACTTCTGCAAGATACTTAGCTGTTAATCAATTTAATAAGAGTTTCTTTCCAAGTTGTATTCCCTTCTGGGTTACAAGTGGTTTGTTTGCTAAATGTAACCACTTAACTCCTCCGAAACACCCCTGAAAGATGGAAATAGTTAAGATCCTATGGCTTTTATTACAAAATACTTTGATTAGGGCATACTCACTTTGGACTCGATTTTCTTGGGGGCCTTTTGTTTTATTTTCCTTGGCCCGCCGCCTGGGCCTTCATCTCCGCGTCCGTCTTCGTTTTTGTTAAGCTGCAAATCGCGGCAATCGTTAAGATCACGAAAAACAATTCAAAATTAATGGTAATAAGCAGTTTGGCCGGCGAAGGCCTCGGCAACGGAGTCTTCCAGCGAAATTACTGCGTACAACAGAAGCCGTCTGGCAAGGGGCCGCTCCTTGGGTACCTCGGTTACCTCCAGCTCCTCCGGCTCCTCGGGCTCCTGCTACTTCTGCTCCAAACGCAAACAGTAGTCTCGTCTGGGATGTTGGGGCGTTCCATGCTCTGGCCTGGGACTCAAAACTTCGATCTCCACACAGACTCTCCTTCAGATCGCTGTGTGCTGCTGGCGTCTTTTCTTTTCTTTCATTTTTTTGCTGATGTGTGTTAGAGCCTCAGAAAAAGCTGCCGCAGCAGCAGCGGCAGCAAAAACTGCAGGCCCGCAATCATAAGATATTTTCAGCATCGAAATTATTATAATATATTATTATTAACGGCTGCCGTGTTTTTGCCAACCCGGCATTTCTAATTGTTGGCTAGTTAGGCGCACATAAGGAGCGGGGTCTGTGAACCCATCACATGGGAAATGAACTTTGCTGAAATATTTGCTAATTCGCAATGGGATGTAAATATCTACATAGGTGTGAATATATTTCATTGAATGATGCACAAACTCTGGGCTATTACTAGTCAGAGGAAAACTAGTAATTTAACAAGAAATACCAAATCTATGTTAATCTAGAGATTGATACTCCAATGGGTCTTGGAAGTCATGGGAATTTAACTCTGCAGAAGATAATTTGCAATTGGATGCATTGACTATTTGGGTTGCTAAAAGTCAGAGAAATTTGTAATTTATCAATAAATGTGAATTCCATGAAAATGTAAGGTATTGTCTATGTAAGGTAGGTCTATGTTTTGTAAGCTATTGGTTCTTCAATTTAAGAAAAGAGTATATTTTTAGTTGGCAGAGAATTGCAATCTGGTATTAACCGATCAATAAAATCATTTTGTATCATAAGACGTGAAAAGTAAAGGAATTTTTACTTGTAGAACTTTACAAAATGTTAATGGAAAGCAACTCAATGAAGTTATATTCTATTGTTGAATTGCACCCTGTAAAGTGAATCTAAACTATTATTTTGAATAATCAAAATTAAATATTTGCATTATCAATTAATGAAAACTAGCAACACCCAGGAAATGTCGTGTTTTTATCCTTCCTGTTACCAAAGTGATGGGCTTTGGGCATAAATGAATTTGCCAGCGACAAAGCTCTGCGCTAAAAGCCTGATGCGAAGGAGTCGCACCCAATCTAAAGAGCAGCTGCCGCAAAACATATACATATATAGTTATATATATACTATAAAAAAGGCGGGAAAAATAAAAAACAGAAGCAGGAGCAGGAGCAGAACGAGCGAGTGTGTTGTTTTTCCAGCAGCTCTCCTTTTCCCACTTGAAATGGCCGGGGATCCGGGCACTCGAAGGGTGGACAGACACGCACTAGTCTCGCCCCAAGGCCCGGCCACTACTGCACCAATCGAATCTCGCCGCTACCATGGCCAGCACTCCACCTTCTCCTGCTGCCCGGTATTCCCATCCTGCCGGTCGACTTGGTCTCCAGGTCCTCCTCCTTCTCGGCGCCTGCCTTGTCCTTGCATTTTCTTTTTATATACATTTTTTAGTTGCACGCTTTTTGTTTTATTCGCTCGCTGTCGTGGAGGAGGTCCGACGCATGCCTGGACCACCCGTTTTGCACTCTAAAAAGCCCCGGCTTTATATCAATGTCTGAGCTGCCATGTTGTGTAAGTTATGCTGGAAAGGAGCAACGAAAAAAAATGAAAACACCGAAGCCGATGGCAGGCAAAGAAATACACGCAGGCCTAGAAAATTGTTTTCTGCCGCATCAAGGCAAATTCCCATTGAAAGCTGCAGCGTTCCGTGAAATGCTTTACGGCTCCCCGTGTCCAGTGCCCAGTGCCCAGTGCCCAATCCCAAGCCCAATCCCAATTGCAATCCCCAATCGCACACCCACTTGCCACTTGCCACACTTGCCGGGCACTTTCCTCGAGCGCATTTGCGACACCTCTGAAAAAGTGAGCAGCCACGGCAGCTGAGGCAAATGGATTTTTATGGATTGACATCGGACCAGGCCAAGGTAATTGGGTGCACTCCAAGACCCCAGGACTCAGACTCTTCAAGGCACTGGCGAAAAAGTCCCAAAGCGCTGGATTTTAATAGATTCAAATCGAATTCATGTGGTTGCCTGCCTCCAATTTTGTAGCTCTTGATTCAAATTGCAAGAAATGCTTAAAGATATGTAGCATGTTCTAATATTAATCATATTTTATTAGAAGGGAAGAATTCTTTTTAGAAATGAATTATTTCCAGTGCTTGCTCCAAGCTCAGATGAGTAAAAGCCTACCTAATTGAGGTCCTGCCACTGGGAAGGGGCTCTGAGAGACTGGATGTCATGTAAAGTGCTGGCCAAAGGCGCTGCTAATATGATATTACCCCCAAAGATGGGGGAACGCATTTAATTGCAGCTTACACGAGTCAGGTCAGGTTTTTTTGTTAAGTCTTTTTTTCTAGCCCTCAGCTCACAGAGAGTGTTCGTCTCAAAAGGCTGAAATGAGGAGCTGTAATGATCCGGAGTGCAAACTCGTTTGCCGTTGCCATCAAGGATCTTATTAAGTTATTTTTCCGAGACGAAAAACTAGCCTTGTTAAGATACCGATCCAAAAATGGCTAAATATACAGTGTGTTGCTATAATGGGTAGTTTTACGGCTTTAACATTAAACATAAGGAAGTGCAATTAATTTCGGGAATGTTGCTTTATGATATTTCGCTGTCAGTTGAAAATGGCAGCGCAGGATTCCTTTGCGGAACATTCGAGCATCCTGTGAGTCTTTGCCACATATTTCAGCTTATCGGAATCATGAAATATTGAAGTAACCAAGACATATGGCAAACATAGAAACTAAATGAAAGCAAATCCCCCGCCATTCGGGCCCTGGCAAGGAGAAAGGACGAGCCAATGGACGTGACGAACTGGCAACTAAAACAATTGGCAAAAGCAGGAGCCAGGGCAGCTAAAGCTGCCAATTTATATATGCTCTCGCATATACATATACCCGCTGCAAGCTGCCCTCCTTCCGAGCTTAAATTTACTTAGAGTTATTTATGCAACAAAAGGAAAAGAAAATAAAACGCTGGGAAGCCCGACAGAGGAGCAGTTGGTGCCTGGTCAGGTGCAAGATATATTGTAATTACTTGCAGTGCTCAATGAAATTTATGCAAAGCCAAATCAATTTCAATAACAAAAAGAAAGCGCTCCAGCAATCCTCCTCGTGCAGTTCTAATTAGACAACGCCCCATCAAAGGAGCGGGTGTGGCTGGATGGCTGAATGGCTGCCCGGCTGCCCGGCTGAGATATATCCTTTATCCCCGTGTGGGTGGGCAGCGCGTAATGCATCAATGCTTCTCCGAGGAGTGGCTCGTGTACGGGCCAGGACGTGGTGGGGCCGGGGATGGCACATCCTTTGCTGCCTGCGCAGAAAAGTGCGCCGTCTTTTTCGCACGTCCTCGCAGTTGACTGGCCAGCTAGGACTCTGGCCGGCTCCCTGGACCGAACTGGGCGGCAATTTAGTTTCGTGGTTTCCGTCAACTTCTTCTTTGCTGCACTGTACATAGGCCCGATCGGCCGGGGCTGCTGCCTTCCCTCCGGAGCCTTCATCTTGTCAAATGCGGGCCGCCTTTACCTCGCCGAAAGTTTCGAGAGCCACGCCTAACGCGTACATACATTACCCCATCGCATTTCCCATTTTCCAACTCACATTTCCCACCACCCTCGAGCAGAGCCCGGCCGGCCCGCCTGCCTTTGCATTGCATTTTCCTGCAATTTTCGTTTGCCCAAAAATGCATTTTGCTTCAGCCTGCAGCCTGCAGCCGGCCGACCGTCCGACCGTCCGACTGGCTCCTCCAAACTAAGGGCGAATATTTCAAAGCCAGGCCTCGTTTATCCTGCGAAGGACCCATCGCCCACTCTACTCGGGGCCGGGCTAGGTTCGACTGGGTCCAGTTCCTGGCTACGTTTCTAATTAAATTTTATTTTATGCCACCATTTCGGCGCCTTCCCCCGGTCTGAAAATTTATAGCACTGCACTTGGCTGCGCTTATCCTCTGAGTTGTCCTGGGCCTCCGCCTCGTAGGCCTCGCCGTCGTCGTTGCTTTTGGGCCTTCAATTTTCGTGACCCGGCAACAGGACGACGCACTCCCTTTTAGTTAAGAACGCGTTCGGTGTGCGAAATTTCGCCTGATTGCTCTTTGATGAAAACTCAATTATTGCCCGTAGTGCGTAGGACATGCGAGTCGGGCTCTATTTCTCGGTCGGTCCTCTAGTCCTGCCACATCCTGATGTGTCCTGGCTTAAGTAACGCTAGCCGGCTGCGTCCAGCTTTGAATCCGGCCCTCTTTTTGGCCAGTTTCCTGGGCCAGAACCCGCCCGGCCTGCTCCTGCTGCTAATTGAAACGCAGCTGAATCTGATGCATCCAACGTCCGTCCGTCATCGATCAGAGTGCCGGCAACAGTGACAGGCGGGAAAATAGGGATTTGGGCGGGAGATTTGTGGTTTCTCCAAGAGATAATTGTCTCTCAACTGGAGTAGGGCGTTTCTTTTATTTATTTATTGTCGGTTATTACACTGTATAACTGAATTACAATAGTTTGTTTGACAAGTTGCTTAAGATATTTTTAAGATATTCACGTAAGAGATATCGTAAAATCATAAGTTATTATTTATGATAATGGTTTTGAAAAATCAAGAAACATAGTAAGAGGTGACAATTCTTTTTAAAACAACTGTAGAGTGCTTAAAAGTATTTCTATAGTGCTTGAAATATAACCTAAAATTTTTGGAGGTATTAAAACTTTTGTACTTTAATAGTGATTTTAGAAAACTAAAATACAATATTGTATATGTACAAATGACTACGAAGGCTTACAACATTATGTTTACATCAAACCTTTCTGGGAATTAGCATATGTTAATTGGGAAATTCTTAATCAAGATATAAGAAACATTAAGAACTTTTCCATTAACTATGCATCAATATGCAAACAAATTGCTAGAACTAAATTGCTCTTGAAATTTCTTCCTAATGAAATTGTGAATAAAATTCAAGCAATAACATATTTTATGGAGATCCAACGATTTTCAAACTAACTTATTATGATACCTTACTTTCCTGGGGCATATCTTTGAACCCGTAACTATTCCCGTGACCGCCGCTGTTGCAGTCTGTCAATTTAAGGATCAACAAGGGCCCGTGTCCCCCTAGTTAGCATTGTAATCTTATGCGAGCAGCAGGGCCAGCGGCTTCTGGCATATCCTTAATGAGTCTAAGGTGATATGACGAATGAATGATTGATTTTTTCCTCTGCGTTTCCGATGCTTGTTTTCTAGGCTCAGTTTTCGCTATCCCGGAGCGGTGCAGCGCCCCTTCCTCCCACATTTTCCTTTCGCCCCCATTTTCTTTTGCAATACATTTCGATTTCCCAGCACACAACCGAACGCAGATGATTGGATACATGGGGATACTGGGCAGCAGCAGCATCAGCAGCAGCAGCAGCATCAGCAGCAGCGGCAGCATCATCATCAGCGCCGCCATGTTCGTTTTTAGTTTGCTTTTGCTCTGGAAAAACCCCCAAACCCCCAATGCCACAACGCCCGCCCTGCCCTAACCCGGTTTCGGATTTTCCCCCCATTGGCTTCGATTCGAGTCCGAGGCTCCTGGTTCCGGGTCCGGGACCGGGTCCGGGTCCGGGCGCTTCTTTGCTCCTCTCGCCCGCCCATACATACTCGTACTCGTACTCGCACTCGTAGTTTTCTCTATTGAACATTTTACATATTAGAAATTTTGCAAATGGGCGAGTGTGCCGTGCCTATGGCCCCGATATTCCCCCCCGCCGTCGTCTGGCGTTCGCAGGCAAAAAGTTATGTGCCCCTTTGCCGGGCGGGGGGTGGGATGGGGCGAGTGGGTGGTTGGATGTAACGCACACGCATTCGAGTTTAAATTTCGGCGTCGTCATAGCCGGAGAACCGGAGTCCGTAGACCATAGAAATAGGAGCAGGGCACCAACGTCATTTCTATTTCTCTGTCGTGGCCAGCGTCGTCAGCAGCCCAGCCACCCACACACCACACGGCACACACACGGCACACCCTTTGCCCTTCGTCCTGCCTGTGTCCTGGGCGCAGTGTTATTGTTGTTTTTGTCGTGGGCATCGGTGCGGCTTTTGATGCTCACCCCCTTTTTGGGGTGGGTAGGAGTGTGTACTCGTATGTTGGACTGCAACTGAGGCACAGGACCTCGCTCCTTTCCCTTCACCTTGCCCGCCAATCCACTCACGATTGAGGAACCGCAGCAGGAACAGCAGCACCCAGTCATTCCATTTATGCGTGGTATATTGATAAAAGGCACTGAAATAAAAAACGATGGCCGGCCACAAACAAAACAAAATGGAAAGCCCGAAACGGGTTCTCAATTAATTTCTGCGGTTGCCAACGAAATTTCGGGGTTTCAGCTTTGAATTGTTTTGAATTTGTAATCAATCTGCCTCAAGGATTGAGGTAGTTTGAAAGATTTGTTGTAGATCTCTTGGTAGAATTATGTAGTGTTTAGATTTGATTTATTCTAAATAATTGCAAGATATTTTTAGATGCATTTAGGATGAACCTATGTCATTTAAGTTTTTTATAGAAGATAAATTCTGTAGAGAACCTAAAAACCTAGAATTTTTAGTTTCTTAAAAGTTTCTTTCGATTTTTTTCATTATTAATGGTAGCTTTTTTAAAAGCCTTTGAAAAACACCCAAACATAAGCTTTGCTTTTTATATAATTCTTAAGAATTTAAATAAAATTGTGTGTAGATTTTAGAATTTTTTGTTGGGAATTTTCTTTAAAATTCCTTCAATTTATTGACCATATTTTGCTTCAGTGCAAACGCAGCAAAAGGCATCAAAAAAGCAGTCGCCAGTGTCGCCAATCGTCGTTGGCGCTCCTGCTTTCTCCTTTCACCGACCGCCTTTCTTCTGATCCTGTTCCTGTTCCTGTTTCTGCTGCCGGTCCTGTTCCTACTGCCTTTGCTTCTGCTCGCACTTTTGGGGCTAAGCCGTCGCTGCCGTTTGATGCGGCCATCTCCTCGCCCCCTCACGTGCGAATACATAGAATCACGGCCTAAACAACAACAGCAACAACAGGCAGGGCAACAACAACGGCTACGGAGACGAGAAGGACATCGACAACGACGAGGACCAGGACCAGGACCAGGCAGGATGTGCTGCCCCCATCGCACCCATCAAAGCGGGAGTTTTTTGCCGCCCCAACCCTTTCAGAGTCGCCTTCGCCGGCGAGGCTGCTGCTGCTGCTGTTGCTGCTGCTGCTGCCATTGTATGCATGCATATTAAATTCAATCGAATGTATTCTCTCCACTCGAACTCCAGCTCGTCCTTCTTCCTGTTTTTGCTCCTGCTCCTGCTCCTGCTCCTGCTCCTCTGATGGCTGCGTTCCTTTTTTGCCAGCTAGCCAGCCAACTCGGCGTATACGTAACCGAACCGAACGAAAGCAAACGTTACGTATCCGTCGCACATTCGTTAGGAATAGGAATAGGCGGAGTTATCAACGTTTTCAAGTTATAATAAAAATGCAACACATTTTACAGACATGCCACTATGTATAGCCATACATATATGCACTGTGCCAGCAGGGCTCCTTCTATATTTACCACCCCACCCACCCACACACCCGCCCCCTTGGTCTGGGCTTTGGCTCTGGCTACTTTCCATAGATTTTTTCCTTCGTTATTGGTTTCGAGTGGCGCAACATATTCTCGTTCGCTGGTATTTTTTTTTTTTTGTCATTCCGCATGTTGTATATACAACAGACTTGGTTTTATTTTTTTGCCATTTTAATTTTGTTTTTTTGTTTGGTTTTCGTTGCGATTTTTATTATTTTTCAATGCTCAAAACTCGACGTCGCATAAAACTTGTGTTTTTGCTGCTGCTGCTGCTGCTACAGCTCCTGCAGGATCCTCGTGCCCTTTCCCCAGTTTTTCGTGGTCCAACGGATGCTGCTCGTTACAGAGTTTCCATTTCTCGCTGAGAGCGAGACATTTTGCTAATGCATTGATTAAAATTGAATTTTTAATTAAAATATTGTACCCCATCGAGGGGGCCCGAGGAGATGGGGCAGGGTCCTGTGTTTGCATATTAGTTTTTGTTGGATTTACACACACACATTTGGTATGGATATCTTTGAGTGCTGTCACTTTTAAAGCAGCTCAGCGGATTATATAGAAATGGGGATGTCTCAGCTCGACAACAATTTCCCATGGAATGCATAAATCTTAAAGAGTTCTGATTTATTCGAAGCCTTTCGCTTTCAATTTGCTAAGGCCGACTCCGGCCTGCCTGCCTTGCTGCCTAGCTGCCTGGCTGGCATCTTAATCCAAATAAATCACAAGCAATTATGCAAGCCAAGCATCCTCAAGGAATTTTCACACTTTCACACTTTGTGTTGCCACAAAAGCCAAGTCGAGCAATCCCTGGCGTGTGCCATCTCCAGTCTCTGGTTTCGTTTTCCAATAGCCCGGCTCCAGAGCTCACTGCCCACTGCACACTGCCCGGTGTCCTGTCCCTTGTCCGGTGTCCGGAATTCGATGACCAGAAAGCCACAAGTGCATTATACCAGCATAAATCTCTCAATTGCTTTCTTATGCAGTCCCCAAGTCCGAGTCCGAGTCCGAGTCCGAGAACGAGACCGAGTTCGAGGAAAATGCATGTTTACGGAAAATATTTTCTTTGCATTTATTTCGCCTCAAAAATGTTGAAGCCTTGTTGGCCGAGAGGGACGCACACGCAAGAAGGGCAAAAGGTGGACAATGTCCAGCATAAGTGAGCTAATAAATGTACAGAAAATTTCGACAGCAAACATTTACTTAAGCAAACGGCAATCGGTTGTCGGGGCAGTAGGGGCGGACATTTCAAATCGAGATGTTCGGGAGGGAATAAATAAGTGCTTGTGCACTGAGCCAATACTAGGTTATAGTTGGTTTAAAATAACTAGCAAAATGCCTATGAATTCTGAATATTAAGAAGATTTTTTATTCCAAAGATTGTGATTAAAAAATTGCTTGCAGCAATTAATATCCTCAACGCATCTTTATACGATTTATGTATACTCGCAACACAGATAGATATTGGCTCTACCAATGTAATATCCAAATTTGGTATCTCTAGAGTTAATATTGTGGACGCCACAGAATTTCCCGGTTTGCGGGCGTACTGGTATCCCAAAATTCTGAATAGGCAATTACTTTTTCTCTATCTATCATAGTCTCCAAGATCTTGGCGTTTATACAGACGAACGGACAGACGGACATGGCGTTATGGGGTCGAATAAGCTTCCTTCTCCCTGTTGCATACATTCCTACGAATTGTTCTTTTTAAGAACCGGGCTTAAGAACTGATTTATAAACTCTATTCAAAGCTATATAAGATAAAATTTGTTCAGACATTTCCCCTTGAATTTGTTATGATTTATTTATTTGCATTTTTCTCGGTGCAAGTGTGCGAGTGTGCGGGTGTGAGTGGTGTCAAACCACAAACACCTTTTGCGTAAAATAAAGCAATCAAGCAAATAATGTTGCCACATTACACTATCAACAGCTTCCTGCCTTCGCCTTCCTTGACACACACTCACGCTCCCAAGGAGCAGGAGCCGGGGGTGTGGAAGTAGCTGGAAAATTCTTTAATAGCTCTCACAAGCAACCACCCACTCGTGTCGGGACAAAATGGTTGTGCAGACTAAAGTAAAATTGAAACAACCTTGAGGAATGCCGTACAACCATCCGCCACCCACCCTCAGACTCACTCGGGGCAGACAGAGATGCAGACCGAGAGGCAAAAGTGTCTGGCAAAATGTCTCGACTCCTGAATTTCCCCGAGCCCCGGCAGCCCCGGCAGCCCCCAATCTTGCTTCCGTTCCTGTGACCGACTCACTGGAAGTCAAGGCTTTGAGCCAACGACGACAAGGTTGTCCTTGCTGAGGCAGGATAAGGAAGGAGCCACAATCAGTCGTGCACTTTCGCTTTTGGCCTGGCCAAAACTGCACATGCAGTGGCACTGGCACTAGCAGTGGCAGTGGCAGTGGCTGCAGCTTTCTGTGCCATATTTAACAAATTATCTGTAATTTCTCGAGAGCAGGCAAAGGCAACACAGCAACTTGGGGCTCCGGCCTCAACTTCAGCTCGACTGCATCTTCCCGCAGAGCGTGAGGCCAATTCCCAGGTCAGAGATGCTCTTCCAAATGCGATTAACCCTTTGGGTTAATTGGGTGAAAGCTGATCGCAGGAAATGGATGAGTGATGGGAGAATGGGAGGATTGTAGACAGCATTTGAGAGGAAGCTCATAAGACAACTCTTTCTTTACATACAAATTGAAGGAGTAGATTAAATAATAACATTGGAGAATAAGTATGTTGGAATATCTTCACATGTTGTTCAGAGGTATATAAGAGATATTTAGTGATGAAACCATTAACTTTCTCTGCTCATTGTTTTGCCCAAATCTCTGTTAAATACTAGCCCTGCCACTAGCCCTGCCAAGTTGGCATAAACGACCAAAAGCGGTGCAGAACTTCAACGGGTTAAGGCGGCGCCAAACCACTTGTCAAGATGGCTAACGGCAGAGTGGCTGCTAACTGTTGAGGGGGCCCAAAAGGAGCAGGGCGATGGCAGGACAGGCGGGGCCGAAAGGAAAGGCAGCCAACAACCGGCAAACCAACCAGCCAGGATTTTGGCTACAAGCAGCCGCAAATGCTTAACTTCCAGACACAAATCGAGACAGGGATAAGGGGCCGGGACAGGACGAGAACAGGGGCAGGGGACAGGGACAGGGGCAAGAGCAGGAGCAGGGACGAGGAATAGAAGGAAGACAGACAGCAGGCGGCAACCACAACGGGCGCATTGCTGGCAAGGACGAAGCGAAAGGCAGGACGAGCACAAGGCAGCTGCCGTCGCTGGAAGGAAGTTGTTTGTGGGTCGCAATTCAAGGCTGTCCGAGGACGAGGACGAGAATGAGTCGTAGACCGAGACCGAGAACGAGAATAGCACGAGACTCTCGACCCTTTGGCACTCCTGTTGCTTCTCTGCATCCTGTGGGCACCCGCCTCCTCTCCTTTCCTTTCCTTTCCTTTCCATTTGCCCACCCTGCTTACCAGGATTTTCGTGTTTGTGGGTGGGTGTCTCGCAAGATGAAAGCCACTTGCCATTCATGACCAGTCGGGCGGTTGCCAAGCTCTTTGGCTTTTAGACACTGCCAAAAATTGGGGGAGTCAACTAGGGGAGGTTTCCAGAAAGTTTTTTTCTATATCCAAGCCTGTGCTTAGGGAAATGTTGTTGGTAATTAGAATTTCAAAAGGACATCTTCCTACCACAATCTTTTTTCTACCAATTAATATCATATCCCCAGCTAAACTTTCATCATAAACTTGAATCAAGCTTAGACAAGTTCCTATTCTTTCAACCTTAAGGGTTACCCTCTCGCATTAGTTTGGGCTTTTTTCTTCCAGTGTAGACCACACTCACTGTCCGCTGGTTGGGCAGCAACTGCTCCGGAATGACCTTGAGCATTACAAATGTACGCTTGTCCCCGCAGCGAACTGGCTGTGGTGTTTGAGGGACCAACCGGTCGGACTCTGTGAGCTTTGGCTTTGCTTCGGCTTCTCCTATTTATCTGCAGGCTGCAGTTAAGGATGCTGAGGATGCTCACGAATGTTTCGGGGCAGCCAAGGACCACAGGACACAACGGAGCGGCGCACAGGGCAGACCGAGTTTTGCATCAAGTGCAAAGTGATGTGTTAAGCTGTTAAGTGCCAAAGTAATTGTTTTCTTTCACCATCAACAAAGGGACGGCCAAGGGGCGGGTTTGCTGGGGTTCCCAGAGAAAACATGAAATGCTTGACGTCGCTTTCACTTGCCACTTGACCTTGAGAGCGGTCCGAGTGGGTGGGAGTGTGCAAAAATAGGGAGGGGGTGCAGAAGAAGGAGCCTTGTTGTGTCTGAAGTTGCATTTTCCGGGCTGAAGGGCGAATTAAGTGAATTATGTCTTCGGTATTGGGGCCAAGCTTCCGTTTGTTGCGAGGAAAATTTGGCTATGGAGTGGGGCTAAAATTAAGTGGAGTTGCTCCTATGGTTTAGGATTGCTTTAAGCTTTACTTACTTAGCAACTCTTCTGAATTTTGGGATGTGGGATAGTGATGGTACCTACCATTTTATTACTACATATTTCCATTTAAATTGTATTGCCTTTTATGACAGTCGTGTCTTTAAGACTCCGTTCCTGGGGCACCTACCTGAGCTGTCACTGGTACCGCCAATCTTGAGTATTCGCCATAAATTAACAAAGCCGCAAGCGATTTTCATTTCAGAAAATGCATTATCCATTTAAGCACGCCGGGGGAATGCCATTAGGCCATTAGGCATTCACAATTTGAATATTCATTGTCCGCTTTTTGACTTTGGCTTAAGCCTTGAGTTGCCCGCCCCGGAACCATAAATAAAACATTGCAAAATATTGGTTGACAATTAGTTTTTCAATTTGTTTTTATTTTCCGTTTATTGTTGTATAATTTACGGTTTAACTAAACTCGAGAATGCCTCGCGCATCCCCAGGGACATACACTAGTAATCATAATAATAATAATAATAATAGTCGTAATAATAATAATAATAATAGTTCACTCACAGTGTGTACATATGCAGTCGAGTGTTGTGTGTGTATTGTGTGTGCAATTGTTTACATTAAATTAGCACAAATTTAATGCGATGCTGCTTGCGTTGTTTGCTCGTTCACTCATTTACAATGTTACAGCCGGAGCTGCGATGCGATTACCATTGAATAAGTGCTGCAAATATTGGATTGGGGGATTTGTAGGGGCCTGGGGCGAGAGCGGGGATGGGGACGGGGAGCGGTATATCTAAGTTTAAGTCGAAGCCTAAAGCTATGGAAATTTGTACATTATTTACAATTACATTTGGAAATACCATTAATATAAGTATATAGTTGTATATGCGTGTTCGAAGGTATGCACTATCTGTTGTTGTGTGTATTTTATATGTAGGTATATCTAAGGGTATTTGCATGGGTATGTTTACTATATTTAGTTGTTATTACCGGATCTGACAACATTCATCGTGTGTGTGTGTGCTATTCTAGGGTTAAGATACATTTAAGAAATGCACAAGTCTCTAATCGTAGATGTAAATTTTATGGTTTTATGGTTTATGGTTACCGTTTTAATCGGGTTAATCCTAATCCTAGCCATAACTATATTAATTTTTCGCGTGGCAAAAAAAGGCAATCAACGCAACGCATTCTCTCGAAAATAAATATAAGACAATTACGAGATCCTATCCTTACAGGAAAGTTCCGAAGTATGTTTGTGGTGTATCTGCTTTTGTTTGTTTTTTTTTTTTTTAACTTTTTTGGGTGTGCTTTAATCATAGGTTAATACTTGATACCTTCCTCGTTACGCCCTAAAACACTAGCCTAGGCATAAAAACCAGTTAGCAACTTCAACTAAGCACTAAACACTAAAAACGTTGGGGTTTCAGTAGCAGTCCAATGGTTTTTTTCCTTCCTCTCATGGGGTAATTCTTCTGTTTTTGTTAATTTCTGGGTTTCTGGGGTGGTTTTCTACCTCCTTGGGGGCCAGCAAGTAATCCCCGGAGAACCTTAAGTAATTTATTTGCTTTGGAAAGTAATGCTTTCATATTTGCTTTTACTCTTGCGATGAGTAAAATTAAATTTGCGTTTTTGACTTGGAGTTATTGGTAATAAGGTATGGTTCTTCTTGTATTGCTAGTCTAAGTGGAAATTACTTACAGCTCTCCGGGAGTAGCCCCCCTAAAAGCAGCCCCACCCTCCACCCCTGGCCGTGATTCAGTCCTCGTGCGGCAGCTCGGTGGCATGCTGCTGCTCCAGCTTGATCTTCATCAGCGGCGATTCCCGAATGCCGCCGGCTCCGCCGCCCCCGCCGGACGCTCCCGGGGCATAGGCAGCCGCGGCGGCGGCCGCTGCAGCCGCATCGGGATTGGCGAAGAGCTCGCTCATGTCCTGGCCGGGGCCGGGGAAGAAGTCCTCGAAGCGCGGACTCTTGTTCACCGACTTCTGGAGCAGGCCGTTGGCAATGGCCTCGAAGTCGATGCCCGCGGGCAGGCTCTCCAGGAAGCGCTTGTTGTAGGCGCTGGCCTGGTGCTTGGCATAGTGGGCGGCGGAGTAGGGCGATGCGGCTCCGGGACGTTGGCTGGCGGACTTGGCGCTCCCAGAACCGGAACTAGAGCCGCGCGATTGGCTGCCGTATTGGCGGGACAGCTCGCGTTCCCGCTCCCGTTCGCGCTCCCTGTCCCGTTCGCGTTCCCGCGTCAGCTCGCGGGCATAGGAGGCGGCACTGTTGGGGGCAGCGCCGCCACTGCCGCCGCCCGATCCCCGCGAGGGCATCACATTCAGGCCCGGCAGCCCCATCAGCCCCAGGGCGGTCAGGTCGGGCAGGTTCTCGGACCCGGCGCGTCGGTCGCCCTGCTGCTGTTGTTGCTGGTGCTGGTGCTTGGCGGCCGCTGCAGCGACTGCGGCTGCTGCGGACACCTGGTCCTCGATTTCCGAGCGCTGCAGATAGGCCGGTGACTTGTACATGTTCATCGATTGGCCGTGGGGCGACTGCTGCTGGTGGTGCGAGGGCTGCTGCTGGTGATGTGACTGCTGTTGCTGGTGGTGGTGTTGCTGCTGCTGTTGTTGTTGCTGCTGCGAGAGTATCTGGCGGCGCAGCGTCTCCGTCATGGAGCTCAGTGGACTGCTGGCGTCCGGCGGGGCCAGGGCCGCGTTCTGGGCGGCCATTTTCGCGGCAGCGGCGCTGTGGTAGCCATTGGAAGCGGTTCCGGCTCCAAAGTGAGACTAAATAGGGTTAAAAATAGGGGAAAAAACGGGGGAAATCGGGGTTAAAATTGGGGTTTATTTAGTCAAGAAAACCCCAAACGAAAAACAGGTTTTTAGCCCCTTATTCAATCAACTATTTCGCAAACGGAACTAGCTCCAAAGTGCGACTAAATTAGGCTCGAGAAAAGCAGAAAAACAGGGGAAAACTAGTGTTAAAATAAAGGTTCATTAAATAAATAAACTTATTTATTAAACTTATTATTTAGTCAAGAAAAAAACCCAAAGAATATTAAGCATTTAAAACCTAAATCAATTCACATCATGACCATCTATTAGAGGCCTTGTATTTATTATTGTTCCACCCAAATTTAAGTATATTTAACAAAAGATTACTTACACCATGCGCCTGCCCGTTGGCGTATTGATGGGCGCCCATGTCCTCCTTGATCTCGCGGTAATCCCGGAACACCACGGCCTTGATGACACTGCGGATGAGCTCCTCGGGCCACATGCCCAGCAGGATCCTTTGCGGGCGACCCCGGGCCTTGGGCCTGGGATCAGCCCCGCCATCCAGGGAGGGGCCCAGCATGTTGTGCACCCGGTTGGCGTAGAGGACGAACGTGGGATAGGGGATGTCGAATTTGCGGGCGGCCTGCGACAGGGATAGGCCCTCTTTGAGGACACTGAAAATAGCCTCGGCCATGGCCTCGGGGCGCCAGGACTTGAGGGGTCCTCGCTCGCGGAAACGCAACTGTTGCACCAGGTTCTGTTGGTTGGTGTTCCAGCACTTTTGCCACATCGACTGCAACTGGTACTGGTAACTGTCTGCTGAAAGTAACGTCACACGGACATAATCAAAAGGCTGCCGGGGGAGGGATGTTTGCCCCTAAAATTTTGGGGGCCAATGCCGAAACTTACCCGCCACGGAAGCTGCCCCAGTGGCTGCAGCTGCGGCGCCCATCCAGACGCCATGTCCGCCACTCTCAATCATCTTGGCCTGCAAAAAATTAGAAATACCTTCGAGTTAGTTGAAGATCTTGAGGAAGTAGTAGTTGGCCCTATTCTAGGCTTTTAAAGAATTAAAACCATTACGGGTCAGGCTATTTTCAGTTGAAAAACTCCGCCCCAATCGTTGGCATTAGTTTTCCTTTGGCTTACTTTGGCTTCGGGGCCTGTGTGACATTTGCACACGAATTGTGGCTGGCCGTAAAAGTTTATGAATGCCATAAATGTTGCCAAAGCGTTTTCCGTATGCAAAGACAGCGAGCGGCCGGGCCGGGCCGGGAAGCCACCGAAAGCAAATTAGTATACAAAGTGGGCCTGTACCGCCATTGTCTTGGCGGCTTTTTACGGCCCCCGGTACTCTCTATTCCACCTAGTTTGAATATACAAAAAGCCATTTATTTATTGCTATTATTAGGAATTCAGGTGGAGGCAATATGCCGCTTAATTGAGCCTTTAAGCCGCCTTTAATCAGTTGCGGCAGCAAAAAGCCTTCGCCGGCCATTTAAGGGTTAAGCGTCCAAAATAGCGACTAAAAATTCAAACTCAAAACTGAGTAGCTCTAGTTTTCCGTCCGCCGGGCATAGGAAAAGTTAAATTGATGCCCCTTTCGTGCCATAGACGAGCCAGAGGCTCTGGCCATAAAGCCTTCCTTCGGCCATTTGGCCATTTGGCCATTTGGGCGGCTTTCAGCTTTTGGCCACGCCCATCCCTCGCACACGTAGCCATGCATTTTATATGCAGGGGCGTAATACAAATTATGTGCAGCGAGCATGGGCCAGAAACAAAATAAAGCAAAATAAAACAATCCGGGAAACAGGGAAGCCGGGAAAGCGGGAAAGTGGGAATCCGGGAAAGCGAACCGAAGGTGAGGAAAAAAAATGCAGCGCATAAAGAGAACATATAATGCAGGGCTTAAATATTTGAGGAGTAGGCGCCGGCGAGTGAGCCAAGTTACCTGGCAGGCCAAGGAAAAAGGTCATAAAACGTATGAATAATTGAAATTGAAAAGTCGGAAGCATTTTTACATTTTTACATCCACTAGCCACCAGTAAGCTGTAACTGTAACAAATGCGGCCAAGCTGCAAGCAAAATGGCGTTAAAAATGCTATTTTATGTAAAACACTTTGTTAATCACCGACAGCCCGGCCATGTGGGCGCTGAATTATGACGGCCAGTGTGAAAACGCAAAAGTACACTGGACTAGTGCAATGTAATTAACAGGGAATGTTGGGTATTTGCAGAATTAAACTGCAAGTTTTGATACGGTCCAATTGCTTCTAAGTTTTTTGGGATCTCCGGAATAGTAAGAGCTAGAGACGTAATTCTTTTTGCTTTATGTTCGTTATATTTCGAATTTTTCCCACACTCATGTTCGCCATCGTTACTGACAGAAAACTGTATGTTCTTTCACATATTTAACAATATCTCCGAAATGGTTAAATCAAGAGATATAAATCTTTTTGCTTAGAGCTAAAAATTATAGTATCTAGCCATGTGCTAAGTTTTATAAAGATTCGATAATAAATAATGAAGATTCCCCCAAAAAATATGTTCACCGTCATTTTAAAATGCTTTGACTGAATTTTGGGTTAAAATATTAAAATTGTAAAACAAAATGATTATGAAACTTGGCACATGGTATCCCGTTGTCGAGGTATCTTGACTGCAACGTTTCTACTTGTCCGTACAAAGTTTGGTCAACAATTTTTCCCAGTTTATATGGCCCCGCACTTGTCTGATATTAATCAAAAGACGCTGCCTGTTGTCTGCCAGCTAGTCATTCATTTTGTCTTGGCGATTATACATAAACCTCTCGCATAGTACAATTCATATAATAAAATATTACGAGCTCTGCTCGAAAAATGTTTAATTAATTAAATTTTCAATTCCCCTCTCCCGGCATGCTCCCCTCACTCCTCCCTTCACCCTCTTCGCCGTTTCCATGTTCGACAAAAACAAATTTGAAGTGTGCGCGCATTCAACTTTCTTTCAACTCATTTAATTTAATTTGCGGCGCTTCGCTGCTGACGTCGCCGTTGCTGCCACTTCTTCCTGCCTCTTCGCTAGCTTTTCCTTCATCATCGGAGCAGCACTGTTCTTCCTCTTCTTGCCAATTACTCATCGTGTGCACGCCCCATTCACATAATAATTTATTTAATTAACTTTTCCGCTGCTACAAATTTCTATAAAAATTTATTGATTTTTGTTTATCCCCCCGCGAAGCCAAAGGCAAGGAAAACATTTTTCGTAGCTCGGCCGGGGCCTGGACTTTTTCAATACTTTTCCTTTTTTCTTTATTATTATTTGCCCACACAGAAAGAGAGAGAACGAGAGAGGAAGAGAGGGGGGGAAGCCATATCTATGTACATATAGATTTCTATAACTTTGTGTGTCTGTTGGCAATAAAATATAAATTTATAACACGCCCTCACCCTCGCACATTTGCCATCAATCCGAATGCATGGAGCTTGTGTGCACACACCCCGCCCCCGACCCTTTGCCTTTCAACAGCCTTCAAGTTTTCACTACATCGCGGGCTAAGACCTCCGATCCATATCCCCTGCCCTCCCCTGCCCTACCCTACCCTGCCCTGCTCATCCCTGCTGTACTCGTAATACCCCTTGGATTCTAATGCAATTTTAATTTTATTTTTCAAGCGCGCACATAAACTCTGCAGACCCCCGGCCCCTCAGCCCCCGGCGCGGAAAAACCCTTGGAAAAGCACTAAAACTACACCATCCCCGGTGTTCCTTGGAACTTTTGCTGTAGTTTTCTTCCCGGCGTTTGTGCTGTGTATATTTCTTATATTATATAACACTTTATTTATTATTCATTTTCGATTCGTGTTCCACCGTGGTGGCGTCTCAAGTTTGTTATTTCTCTTGTCTGCAACTTGCTCACCGCAAAGAACCACCCGAAACCCCCTCTCCGCCCCTGCCGGCGATTTCTTAACCCCACCGCACACCACCCAAAAAGCACCCAACCCCACCTTGTGCGTCACAACTAGTGGCAGGAACTTTGCGATTTCCTTTGCGTTTTGCGGAAAATCTACAGCTTTTACTTTTGCTGAGCGCCTGGTCCCTTTTAGCCTTCACTATTACTACTGCCAACTAGTTTTCTCTCTCTAGCCGAAGAGCTTTTCCGCACTTCCGTCCCGGCATTTGGCGTCTTCTCTTTTCGGCAGCTCTCGCCATGCTCCGGGTCTGCCGGTTCATTCATTTATTTGTCCATATTACTCAGTGAGCCACTCGCACGCACAGTGCCCCCCCTGGCCGCCCAGGCCCACCCACTTGGCCACTTTTCACTCCACCTTTGTCCTGTTCCTTTTCCGGCAACCTTGGCCACGTTGTCTACTTCCGAACTCGCAGCCCTGTCTTTGTTACCACACTGAGGGAAATGGAGATAAAGTTGGGGATATACTTAACACCAAAACCATGAAATTTTTAGCTCTTTTTGCAGAGCTATAAATCTGAAACTCTTTTCCGATTTGTTGGGATTTCTAAATTCAATTTGGGAATCAAATTTGTCTCTTTTTCTTTGCCAGTGCCTTTGACATTAATTTTATAACATGCCAGTCACAAATAATTCATCTAGCCCTGGCTATACCATGGAAAACTAAAATTATCGACTCCGTGAGTCCTGTTTGCTGTCCAGGGAGACCAAGAACTGGCACTTTTCTTTTGGGGATGCCGCGAATCGATTTGCATTTTTATAAATCCCACTCCCAGGGCCCCGAATTTCTAATGACTCGATGCCAGGACACCCAGCTCCGGCTCCTGCTCCGTCTCCGGCGGTGGCTCCTTCTCTGGCCCTTTTTTCTTGCCGCAAGACAAAAACGTCGACGTCGGCGGCAACTAAATATTTAATAGTATTTTATTGCACGAATTTCACATAAAATATGCATATTGGCCCAATGCATTATTCATGGGAATAATGTGAAAAACACATTTCGCGAGGCGAAGGCACAAGGGAAAGCTACTGTTGTACTCCACACATACCATACCATACTATTTGTATGTATCTAGATACTTCTTGAGCTTGTGCAATATCTAGTTTCCTTCCATATACATATATATCCGTGTGCATGGGGTATGTGTATCGGAATATAATGAAATGCCAGAGTACATATAATAAACAATTGCACTTGTGGAAATGCTGTCCAAGAACAGCAGCAATAGCAACAATAATTGTAGCAATCATAAAGCCAAGTGCGAGTGCATGAAGCTCGCTCTCTAGCCCACTTTTATATTCGAAAGGCCCTCCCATTGCCCCCTCTGGTGTATTTTTTTTTTTTGTTGTCCACACCCCTGTGTGCACAGAAAGTTTTGTTTGCCACTCCAACAACTGCAGCAACAGCAGCAGCAGCAGCGGCAGCAACAGCAGCGGCAGCAGCTCACCTCACAACAATGGCAACAATAATTTAAATGTAATAAATAATTATACGCCAAGTGTTGAGTGCAACGTGCATTGAGGTGTGTCAAGTTGCCGGCTAACCAGCAACTGCCAACTGGCAACAGCAACAGCAACATCAACCGCAGCCGACAACAGAAATTGCTATAAAACATTCAAATGGGCATGGGCATGGGCATGGGCCCACCGACTTCTTTCAGACCCTCGAAAAATACCGCGATCCGAGGCACCCCTTCTTGCCACCTTGCCCGTTTTTTTCGGTGCTGTTGCTGGTGTGCCTGGTGTGCCTGGTGTGTGTGGGCTGTTTTATTGTTGACCCCTCGCCAGAAGTTGTCTTGCGCGCTGTCCTGCGAGCTCAGTCGGCATTTTGGAGGCAAACACTCGCTCGGACTTCGCAAGGGGCAGGTCTTAGAGATGGCAACGTGTCACGGCCCTTAAGAATAAATTTTGATACTTAAAAAGATTAAAGACAACAAAGATGCAGCAAAGATTTAGCCAAGATTATTTGGCTTTTCAAGTCGGAAATAATTTTATTTTTTCCATGATTTTTTTTGGAAAGCTTTGCGACCCAAATCACGCACCCATTTCCAAGAACAAAACTCTCCGTTGGTCAGCAATTGTGCAGAACCCCATGCTACTTATTTTGTTATTTCTGTGGCGTTTGTGAAGCAGTTGTTACTTCGAAAGTCGTCGTTGTTCATGCGATTTCTGCTTGCCTGTGTAGCTGCCAAGTACAAATGAACCTCTTGCAAATAGTAATTTATTGTTTTTAGCACAGACCATAATGAGGATATACGGCTTTGGGGGCTCCTTTGCAGCCCACGAAATGCTCGAGCTGTGTAATGACTTGGGACTGACTGGCCAGGGCCTTGCGTGTCCTTTGAGCTGATTGAAAGCGCGCTTTCACAGCGAGAAAGGATACGTAAAGGTAGAGCTGAGAAAGTTGAGACAGTGGGGGGGACGGAGAATGTCTACAAAGTGTTAAAACGGCTGCACACAGTCATTAAATATTAAACTTGTATAAGCTGCCAGACTAGAGCGGAAAAAACACACGCCTCCTCCATCATCAGAAGAAAACCCGGACGCCCGGCACTAATTATTCATAAGCGCGCAAATCTCGCAAGTTTAAATAAAAAGAAAAGCCATAAGGACAACGGCAGCAGCGGCAGCAGGAAGCGAGTGTGTGAATCCAGTTTCACTAAAAAATGCGACTCCGGTCAAGCGCTCGAATGTATGCTAGGCTTTTATTTCGCCTCTGCCAATCGAATGGCTCGAAGGCTTGCAACTGCAACGGCAGCGGCAACGGCAGCGGCAACAGCAGCGGCAACGGCAGCGGAAATACCCGCAGAAGGGGCGCCGCACAAGGGGCAGGGCCAGTGAACTGCAACGCACTGCAAAGCCTTGAAATAATATTTAATATTTAGAGAGACATAAATATTAAATGAGTCCAAAGCTATGCAAAAAGGTAGCACAACTTTTGCCCCTGCGCCGCGTCCACTCGGCCATATAAAGCTAGAATTACAGCTAACATTCCGCCATTATTCCGGCGAGGCCTAAAGGGTATGATAGACCTACCAGAGATAGGGTTACAGGGTATAAATTTATACAGATTTCTGTTAGTATAACTAGGTAACTATAAAAGAATATGGACCATTACTTAAGGAGACATGGAAAGTAAAAGTTACCCTCAAATATATTAAAGACGACTGAATTTTTTTGAGCGGTATTTGATCGGTATCCCTTGGTCCATCAGTTGACCCCTTGCATTCTGCTTTGAGGCGGAAAACTGCAACTATTTTGCAGCCGTGGCACGCTTTTCTTTGCTTTTGGGCCACAGTTTTTCCATTTGATACTTTGGGGAGTCGAGCAGAGAGTCTCTGTTCCGCCTGCCATGCCCCTCGACCGTTTCTCAGTCGAACCCTGAGCCGCGTCGAACATCGCCGGCACCATATACGAAGTCTTATGAAATATGCACGGCCTGTGTAATTTCTTATTTAAAATGCCATTAAATTTTTTGAATAGCATAGAGAGGAGTAGCGGCGGCCGCCCACTGTCTAAAACAGAGCATGCAGCATGCACTCGGTCCCAGATCCTGGGTAAATAGAGGCCGCTCTAGCCCTCGTCCCGCCAACCTGGACGTGTGTGTGTGTGCGGGGCCCAGGTTAGACAAATATGGTTTGGTCTGGGCTTTGCCTGCTGTTTGAGTTGCAGGCCATGGGGGAGTAGCCCCGCCTCGACTCGCCTCACCTCGGATCGGTCCAAAAAACGAAACCGAGCTCAACCAAACTGAACTGAAACGAGGCAAGGTAGCAGGCGAGTGGAGTCCAAAGTCGGGCAACTTTTAAAATGCATATTTTATTGTTTTTTTTTTCCCCCATCTATCTTCCCATTTGTGTGGGGCCATGGCTGCAATCGCAGGTACGTGTAATTAATACAAATCGGGGGCTAAAAACCAATCGGAGTGGGCTCTCATTAAAGTGCAGTGGACAGAAGTCCAGGCTGCCTGCATCTTTTATGAGAGGACGAATTGATAGACACAGAGAAAAAAGCTGCAACTTAATAAAAGCTTTGTCCTTTGATCATGCTGAAAGCTGGTTGATAAACTTTGAAAGCCCCAGAATTAGGCATCCTAACTTTAAAGTTTAAACTGTTTTCCCTCAGTGCTTGGGCTCCTCGTCTCGATTTATATTATTCCAACTTATTTCTAATGCCCTTTCCCGGCGACCTGTCAAATGTCTGTCCTCCGCAAATGCATTTGTATCTGCAGCTGCATACGTAAACGCATCTGTTTCTGCATCTGTATCTGTACCTGTATCCGTATCTGCAAGTGCAGCTGGCTTTGTGGCGGCGATTGTTGCCTATAGCCAATTCCGTGCAGTATCTGCTGCCGTGGGTGTGTGTGCAACACCTTTATTAGTCAGCCATAATATTGATTTAGTCGAGCGGCGTCTGCTCAAGATAATTATTATAGTCCGGGCCCGGTTGTGTGTACGGCCACGAAACCATTACATATGTAAATAGATACAGATAGAAACGCAGCTGAGATTGCTGTGGCAATTGATTTGCAGTCGCTGGTCGCTGGACAGCGACTGGACAGCGAAAATAATTCGAAACACACACGGATTAAATTTGCATTAGGACCGCTGGCAATTAGCGAGCCTCGTGGCTGGAGGCCCGCAATTTGAGAGATCCCGAAACTATGGCTTTGACTTTGGCTTAGCACTCCTTGTGCCCGAATCTCCTTGTGCGGCTTATGCCCGAAAAGCCACATCTGGCAAGCAGGAGCGTCCTTTGTACATACGATTCATATATGGATGAGCCAACGAATGCCACGAGCACTGGCGATGGCGATGTTTGGCGCAAAAATCATGCGTCGGCCATCAAATGAATTTCGCCATAATGTGCTCCAAAGCAAAATATATGGCTCATATAATTGGCTCTACTTGGGTTTGAACTTTAATAATGCCCGCCTAGCATTTCTCGGATTTGTTTTTCAATTGCTATGGCTTTTCGCAGAAAGATCGCAGAAAGGCTGCGTCACTTTTATTTGTTTCGCTTGAAGTGCAGGAAATTGTCTGTAGCCCATTTAAAAATAAGCAACAATAAAATAAATAATTAAGAAATACGCTCACTGCGTTTAATTATAAACAAAAAGGGGCAGCAGCCGCCACATTGTTGCGAAATGAATTTGCTCACCAAGGGGTGGCCAGGGTACCCAGGGTGGCCGGGGTGGCAAATGAGAAATGAAATAATAAAAGCGCGTATTACATAAACGCCCCGAAATAAATATTAAACGCTCGTCGAGGAGCTTTTTAACAAGTGAATCACTTTCAATGGAAGACAACGACGGCTCAGCACACGGCAACAGAATCGCCAGCAACACGCGCACCACAAATTAATAAAATAAATAAATGCCAAACTAGATTTTTATTTATTTGCGGTATTTATTTTTGGCCTCGCTACCCGAAATAAATCAAATTGAATGCGAAACCGAACGCAAACTGTGAAGACTTTTTGGCCAAAAGTAAAATGTATTGAGTGTTTTGTGGGGGATGGGGGGGCGTGGCATGGTAGCCTCCTCCATAGTTGGCTTTAGAAATTTACACGGCCCCCATTGTCCGAGTGCGTGGCCGAGCGTTTTAGCGGTCGCGCCTTCGATGTTTGCTCTTCGAATATCCGTTTTATTTGCGTTTTGATGTGTGTATTTATATATTTTTATTTATTTAACATCGTTTTTTCAACAAGCATCCCGAAACGCCTCTCGATTGTTTCTAGTATCTGATTTTTTATTTACTTTTAATGAGTCGCCCGCCGAGCGGAAATTTCGACTGCCACCGCAGCAGCCGCAGCAGCCGCATCAGCAGCGATGGTGGAATTTAAATGGATGCCCCACAAAAAAAAAAAACCCCCCAAAAACAAGAAACCAAGAATTTTCCAAGTGTGCGCCGGTTTTCTATTCCCGTTTTTCACTTGCTAAGAGGTTTTTACGTTTATTTTCCTTATAAAGTTGTATTTTTTATGGCACGCAAATGACAGACAATGAATGCGTCAAAGTCGGCCGGCAGTTAAGTTGGCTGTAAAAGCGATAAAAAGAATAATGCATAAAAAGTTGTTGCTTATAAACTCCGGGCTCCGGCTTAACCCTTAGTTGGCTTCCCGAGGGCGTGAGTGTGGCCGAAGGGGGGCAATTACATTTCCCCCAAGCAGAAGCAGAATAACCAACGAAACGAATGGAAACGAATGGAAACTCTCCGACTTATCTGCAGTTCGCAGCCTCCGGTAATATATTTAAATTTATCCCCGTGTCTTTGTCTTTGTCTTCATCGGCCAGCTGAACAACCTCACAGCCTAACATTCGCATCCACATTCGAAATTGACTTATTAATTAATTTATGCAGACACGTTTTAGTTTTATTATTTTTAAATTTGTGTAATTTGCTTTCCGTACCTCTCACACTAGCCCTGGGAATCGGGGGCATGCCGGACTAGCCGAGCGGGCCGAAATTTTCCTCAGATCGAGCGGATTAACCTATGATTTCGGGAGACTGCGGGGTAAGCCGGAGTCGAGGCTTCCGGTTTGTGGCAGAAGAAACTTTTGTTGCTGCTGCTGCCATTTTATTATGTCTTTTTCGGCCATTGAGCATAAATTATTTTGCATTTGTATTTTGCTTTTCATTTATATTGAGATATTCGCTTGTTTTCTTTATTTTAAGCGAGTATATATTTTTTTTCTTTGGCATCATTTAACAATGTTTGTGATTTGATTTTTATGTTCCTCTGTGTGAGCGTTTGGAATTTAAATAAATTAAATTTTATTAGTAAAAATTGACGAGAAATATGCCGCGCTCAATGGCAGCAACAACGACGAACTCATGCACAAACAAGATAGTTTTGATTAATAAATGCTTTTCAGTGTATACACAAAGTTTATGGTGTAGCCAGCTGGCCAAGATAGATTTTATTATGGCTGGGGGTTGTTCTTTGATATTTCGTACAAAACACTTTTGTATACACTTTTATTATTTTATTATTATTATGATGAATACTCTGTGTCTGCAGTTGGTGCGTTTATTATGGCCGCGTCATGCGTCCCAAAAAAGAGCAGGGGCAGCGCGGGGTTAAGCCGCCGGTTCAGGGTCTGACTATTGTTAACCCATTTTTCTGGGGGAGCCGGGGTGCCCGGGTTGTTGTGTTTTCATTCATCCAGACAATTGAAATGCTTTCATTTGGCTCTTTAAATGGCCGCCTTGGGATGCTGTCTTGGATGTAGAGCTTGTTTTTTGTTTGGGGCCGCTCATTAGGTCGCCGGCCCCCGGAGAGCCGTATAATTAGCCCAAAATACCGCATCCCCGTTGCCATCTCTGGGCTGCATAGTTTCTCGATTGAATCAATCAGATGCCTGGTTATTTTTAAATCTCAAGCTGGATTTTTCCCTCGACAGCCGCCACACGCCGGCTCAGAAAACAGCTGACGGCACTAATAAAAGTGAAAAAGCGGCGACAAGTCCAAAACAACACGGGAATTGAGTCAAGTGGTGAGTCTTGGGAGATGGCGGGCCACGGGCGAAATGTATTAAAATTAAATTCAAACATTTCGTCGCCGTTTCTCAATTCTTTGGATTTGATACCACTTACCTTAAGGTGCAAATGGTATATTATCTTTATGCAAATGTATGTAACAGGGAAAAGCAGACATTTCCGATCCTACAAGGTCGATCTAGCCATGTCCGTCTGTCCGTTTGTCTGTCCGTCTGTATGTATGAACACTTTGTTCTCCGATATGGTAAGAGCTAGAGATATAATACTTTTTTCTATAGATCCGTTATATTTTTACGCAGATTGAGTTTCTAAACAAATTTTACACGCCCTCTACCGCCTTTGTAATATGCTTAAAACTGGATTTTCTTTCACATATTTGACGAGATCTCCAAAATGGTAGGAGCTAGAAACATAATTCTTTTTGTTTTATATGCATTTGGCATTTATGGAGAATATGTTAATGTTGAATTTTAGCCACGCCCTCTTCCGCCTTTGAAATTGGCAAAGAACTACTAAAATCTTTCTGCCTACAGTCCTGGAGAATGCCTGGTGAAAATAGATACATGGTATCTCGTTGTCGAGAAATCTCGACTTCAGCGTTTCTACTTGTTGTTCACCTCTTTTGTGAGACAGTGTGATGTGTTGTTTTTGTCTCTGTTTTTTTATAACATTTGCGCATGCGCAAACTGCCAAACGAGCAAATTAATAATTAATGCAAATAAACACACAAAGCGACACGACCAAAAAGCAAGAAAAAAGACCCTAAAAACGAGCTGCTAAAAAGATACGAACAACAACGGATTCGCACAAAAGAAGATACAAAATCAGAACGCACGTGTAACAGAGCTTTGATTAATAAAGTAACCATTTAAATAAATATTATTAATAACGCCACTTTCGGTGGCTATAAATAAGCGCCGAGGCAATGTTCGACTGCTCGAGAGTATAAATCTGGATTCCAAATCGGTATTTTATGGGTTTGCGATTGTGATGCGGAGATCTTTGGGAGTCGTATGGTCAAGGAGACTGAAAGTTATATAGAGAAACGGCTTTTCATTCATTTCCGTTACACCCCAAAAGTGGAAATGGAAATGGGAATGAAAATGGAAACTCAGAAGGGGCAGGGAAAATGACTCCGTCACGATGACAAAGGTGAAAAATGCCCCCGTATTGTGGCTGGCTTACAATAAAACTATATAATTACGAATGTGGCTCAACTGACCGACGAAAATACATTCGAGGGAAATGGAAATGGAAGCGGAAAATACTCGTACATGCGATGGACAGACGGGTCGGGGTGGCCGCCTGGCAGCTCTCTAAGAAAAGCCATTAATTAAAAACTATAAAAAATTACACGATCATATTTTATTGTATCTTGGCCAAGACACATACATACATTATTTTTTTTTTTTACTTTTTATATTTTAATTGCCGGCTGGCAGCGCGGGAGTCATCAGCGTAAAAGTTTTCCCACTTTTTATTATTATTTAAATTTCTGTGTAATTACAGCGAGGATTGTCGTTCCTTTGTCTTCGCTTTATGCATATGCGATTAAGTACGAGTATATTGTATTCTTTTTTGTTTTTTTGTGGCTAAATGAAGTGATGGCGGAGGGGGGCGGTGGGAGTGGCAGCCGCCTTTAATAACCATGGCAGGCGTTGGCTCTCGATTGACATGAGCGCCTGCTGTCCCTGGCGGTGTAATTTATATATTTATTAGTTTGCCGTTGCCGCACTTAATTGTTGGATTCAATTGAACTTTTTTATAATTCACCAGCATATCAATTACTATTTATGGCTAATTACATGCAAGACGGTAGCCAGGTGCCTAATTAGAAGCCTTTCGAGGAACAATAATCACAATGTACATGCATACTCGTGCATATAGTATTTGAGCTGCCTGGGCCACTAATCTGCTTCGATCGACCTGCACGAACTCATTTCCATTCGCACTTTATCTGGCAAATTTATTATATCATAATTCAGGGTCTTGACTCACACACTCCCGGCTCCCGAGGGCCACACCCCTGACAAACAGTCCGAATTATCACTAATAAACCAATTTCATTATAAGCCAATGACATGAATCAGCCGAGGCAGCATCACCATCACCATCACCAAACCGTTTACAGCAATTGCAATGTCGCACCCACGACTCTTAGTCATTTGGCTTAATGCAAACTATAAATTTAGATTTTAATTTCGAATAATTATGCTCGTTTGCATAAGTTCTTGAGAGCAAACAAAGCCAAACAAAACAAAAGGCGGCGAGTATCTTGTATCTGGCGCACATGCGAAAGCAGTTCAAAGACCTGTTCGACGGCAGCAGCCAAACGGTATAATATAAAATACAACAAGTAAGAACGATTGTAGTCGAGTGTCTCGACTGTAAATACCCGGTTCTCAGTTACCCCCTGAACATGGTTAAACATTGCAGATGAGAAGAGTTATTTTGGAGATGCTTAAGATATTTTTTGACATTTTCGCAGGCGGAAGTGGGTGTAACGGGCTGATTTTTGGGACACAGCTAGATATTGACTCTACCTATAGACTATCCGAATTTAGTGCTTCTAGAGTTATTATTGTGGACGCCACAGAGTTTCGTGGTTTGCGGTGGAGCGGGGAATAGTAGCCGATTTTTATAACAATGTTCTGCTGAACTGGTATTAGTTTTTCTCTACCTACTATACCTCTCCAAGGTCTTGGTGTTTTTTACGGACAGACGGACATGGTTAGATCGACTCGACTGTTGATGCTGATTCAATATACCCTTGTTCTTTTAAAGAACCGTGTACAAATAGCAAAAAACCACCCAAAGAACGGGGAGAAAATAATTACAAATGCTTGGCGGTCCAAAGTAAATGTAAATGTCAGGAAAATAGTCAAGATTTCAGAGCAGGCCCGAGAGCAGAACACAAAGATGAATAATAATAAATACAAGCAATTAATCACTCACAGAAATGCACACACAAATCGAGGGGCTCAGATGCATACACTTGGTCTTGGATTCCTATTCCGATACAGATCTGTGGGAACTGCTAAATTACAAGGCGCTGACGCAGCGTTTTGCCGCTGGCATTGTGCAACAATTCAATAAATTAATATAGATACATATAAATAAATGGAATGGAATAGAGCGGAGCCGAATGGCAGTAGATGACACAGAATAGACATAGACATAGACATAGACCATTGACCAAGTTGGCGTCCATTCATCGTCGCACACACACGAAAATGACTCAGCCACATCACATACATAAATTTAATTATAGCCCGGCGCGAAATTTATTTAGTTTTGCTCAGCCCATTATAAAGTAGGTAAACACACAGCCGCACACAGAGCGTATAAAAATATTTAATTAATTATGGCTTATGCTGGGGCAGGGTCTAGTGTTCCTGGAAATGCGTTCGCAGGCCGGCAAGACGAACTGTTTGGCAAGTAAATAAATAAATAGATAGACATATACTATACATAGGGCTAGGCTTTCCAAATCGAGTTCCCATTTGGCCGGCGCTTTTTTCGGCTCCCCAAGCGGGGCAATTTAAAAAATTAGCCAGCATTTAGTTTCCAATTTTTGTCGTGTGTTCTGAAATGAGCGGCACACATTTGCGACTCATTTAAATTTATTGCTGCCGGTTGCCGTTGCTGCTGCTGCTGCTGCTGCGGCTGCTGCTTAGCTGTTGCTGCTGCGGCTGTAATTAATAAAGTAAATTTGACCTCACCGAGAAGCAGAGACAACTCGAGGCGACAATATAATGAATGAACGCCAGCGATGAGAACAGCAGAATAGAGGCATGACAAACGGCAGCGCATGCAATTAGCAGGCAGCAAGTTGCTGTTGCAGTTGCAGTTGCAGATGCAGATGCGAGTTGCAAGTGTCTTGATAAATGCCTTTGACAGCGCGCAAAACAAACTGTGCAAATATTTGACAAAATACAACTATAAATATTGCTTAAGAATTAATGCGGCGTCTGCTGTGTATCTGTATCTGCAAGTGACAGGCAAATAGACTCGTTGCCGTAGCCGTGCCCATGCCCGTGTCCGTACAGTGACACCAAAAAGTGCGTGGCACGCTGACAAGCGGCTGAGACGCTGGGCGCAACTGTGGCTTGCGGCCTGTCAGCGCCACGCACCAGCAACATGCAACATCTCAGTTGCAGCAGCCGTTGCAGCAGTGGCAGCAGCAACAGGCGACAGAATTTACCGCAGAATCTGGGGAGTAACGGTGTCAATTGGGGGACCGCAGATACTTGCATCCATCAGATGCAAGCGGCCTGCTGCTGCTGCTGCGGCTGCTGCTGCTGCTGCTGGGCGTGGCACGTTGGCCAGACCACGAACTTAGCGTTTATCTTTTGTTTAAGCACATTTTCCTTCGCTGTTGACATTTGTGTTTTGTGCCGTTAGGCAAATATTGAATAGAAAATGTATTCGTTGAGCAAATATTGTAAATACGATAGTTTTCTGAGCCGCCGTTGTTATTTACCTGCCAAGAAGGTACGAGCATACTTGCATCTGCATCGGCATCGGCATCGGCATTTGCATTTGCGTTTTTGTGCCGCTCAGGTGAGTGTGTATCTTGTATCTGGCGGATGCATTCGCTATCTGCTATCTGCTATGGGCGAGACCTACTTGCCACAGGGCCGGGGATGTGAAATGGGGAATAAAAATAAAGAAAACCATCTGGCCCAACTCTCTACGTATTGCCATTAAAAAATCAACTTTCAATGACTTTCCAAACAATTTCCACCGACTCCGGGAATACTTGAGCGCACACAACTAATAAAAAGCATAAATAACAGCGGAGTGGCATTAAAAACTAAAATGGAAACACATGTTCCGCTTTACAAATTATACATCCAATCGTAATAATTATACGGCAGAAAGGGAGATTCGATTTAGGGGGCTCTCTCTGCTCGGAAAGTATCTTGTATCTTGTATCTTGTATATTGTATCTTCTTTGTTCCGCTGGCCAAGCGGGGGTGCCACAAAAAGTTACAACAAAAAATATAAAAATAAATATAAATGCAAGAGAACAATTGCAGGCAAAGGGAAAGAGAAGATGAAGATGAAGAGGAATGGCTAAATTAAGAAATGCAGGGCAGAGTGCAGTACAGACAGGTCAGGGAGCGCAGCGGGACGGGGCGGGGCAGGGATGGAGGATAAATAAATGAACAAAAAAACGAAGGAAAAAAAAGAATATGTTCTACGGCAAATGTACACAAAGTAATAAATATTGATGTGCGCGAGAGAATGAGAAGACCCCGAAGACCGAAGACCGAACATTCCGTTTACATGTGTTCGCTGCCTCTGCTGCAGATACAAGATACAAGATACATTTAATAATTCACAGATGCATTGCCAGCAGATGTGTTAAAATTCGTAGAGTAATAAAATAACAAATCAAACGCAGGAAAAGGCAACTTCAAAGGCAGCTCGAAATGTTCTGTTTACAGATGCGACTCGAACCGCCGCCGCGATAAACAAACACCCAACGCATTGCCCCAGAGATGCGATGGGAAAGGCATTTGAAGTCGAGGACTCGAGGATGGACTTCACTCGGCTCCGCCACTCGATTTCGCTCACTTTGCTGGCTAATTTCATGCCGAATTATCCTTGCAAAGGATGCACAAAAGGATGCAGGCGCCCGGAAAAAGGGAAAACCGCACAACGAGTGCCACACGGCGGCTGCAATCGAACCTTTCCAGCAAATTGCATTCGCATAAAGGAGAAAACTGCAGTTGCACTCAAACCTCAAGTGCAAAGGGGAGAAGGGGTGGAAAGTGCGCGGAAAACGCGGCACAATTAAGCCTCCTAAGAGGCAACAAAAAGGGGTAGAGTTTTTTTTAGCTGATTGCCAAATTAGAGGCGTTTACTGGGCGCGATTATCCTGGACTTAGGGTTTTTTAAAAAGCCTTTTCTACCCTCAAGACTGTGTTATTTTAGTGCCAGGGAAACTGAAAGTTTTCCAAGCAATTGGTATACCATGTAATTTAAGGTACAAATAGTATATTCAGTTTGTGCAAACTGCGAAGGAAGCGTTTCCGATCGTGTGCATTTTTGCCTATATCTCCGAAATGGTTAAAGCAAGAGATACAAATCTTTTTGCTTGGACCTAAAAATTATATTATCTTGCCATATGCCAAGTTTTATAAAGATCGGAAAATAAATAATGAAGATACGGCCAGCAAATATGTTCAACGTCATTTGAAAGACTTTGACTTAATTTGGGGTTAAAATATTTTAACGTTAGAACTAAATGATTCTGAGGATAGGTAAATGGTATCTCGTTGTCGACTATAGCGTTTCTACTTGTTGTATTTCGCTGCGTGGAGACGCTGTCAAATTATAACACATTATAATGCCATTTGCGGCATTATGGTGAAACTACTGCAGATCCAAGACAATTTTCTCTAATTTCGGCTTTCATTTATAACCGCCAAGCGAGTGCTCCCTTTTTCGGTGAGTGAGTGCCCCTAATTGTGGCAGCAGGCAGTCTTAGGACCGCGGACGGAGAACCGAGGACCGAGCAGTATCCGCAAGATGCACTCACGTTGCTGCGGCGCTCGCGGAGCCATAAATATTGTATCTCCGGCTCGTACACTCCCCCGTATCTCTGTGGCATCTGCAGCGCCCTCCCCGTCCGTCTGTTTGTAATTGCGTAAACAGACTCGTACATATTTTATTTTATATTTTATTGTTTCGCTTCGCTGCGCTGCGCCATAAGGGCAGATACCTATAATTTTCTTATGTCTTTCCTACAATGAAAACAGCAACCCAGAAACAGGCTGCGCGGCATGGCTTGGCTGCGCGAGTTGGTTCGGCTTGGCTATGGCAATAATAATAATAATAATCATCATCGTCGTCATCGTAGTAGTCGTCATAAAGACAACAGTCGCGACTGCACTAACGATGGTTGTGCGTCTGCTTGTGGCCGCACAACAAATGCGGAATAAATAAATAAAGTGTAACAAAGGCAGCCAAATAAATGGAAATATAACAAAACTTAACGCAACGAAAACAAACGACAGAACGCAGCTCCCCAGCTGGGACACTAAAAAGACGCTCGTTCCGGATTCCGGATTCCGAATCCGGAATTCCATATTCCTCCGTATTCCGTACTGCGGAGGGTACAAAGTTTCCGAGCCATAAAAACAAATCACATGGCCCCGGCCAATATTACATACTTATTATTTAGTGGGGTTAGTGCAAAGTTCTCGTTCCAGTAAAATAATTAGCACTATCAAATGAAATGAAATCCCGCTGCGAATAACCCAAGTTGTATAAATTCGATAAAAGAAATCAGATAGCAGGCTGCTACAAGTATACGCGTATGCCATTAGAGCTGCCAATCTGATACTAAAGTTATATTAGAGCAAGTGCAATTAGCCAAAAATTTTTCTATAATTACCCGCCAGGCAAGTGCACGGACTTGGGCCATGGGCATTGAAAAACCCAGATATTAGGGGGGATCGTAAAAATTCTATGGTCCCCCATCGTATACGATAATCGGTTTTTTCTTTATTTAAACAATCACCGTCGGCCTGTAAATACAAAGATGATTTGGCCAAAAAACATGCAAGCGTCACACTCGAGTCATAGTTAACTTTATCAGTCCCTAATATAAAAAGAACCACAAGAGACTCGCACTGATCACGTAGCGCCAATAAGAACGAATTAAAAATAAAAAATAAACAACAAATTACGATTACAGTCGAGTGTCTCGACTATAAATACCCGGTTCTTACGATAAATATCGACAATTTGAATATAAAATGATTTTTACGGACATACGGACAGACGGACATGGCTATATCGACTTGGCTACTGATGCTGATCAAGCATTCGTTCTGCCTGTTACATACTTTTGTACGAATTTAATATACCCTTGTTTGTCTTAAAAATAAGGCGACTGAAATTAACAAGAGTCGTGTTGAGAAATCTTATCAGGGAAATTACCAAAGCCAAGAGCTGGCATCGACGCGACTTAAGATTACAAATTGTTATTATGATTATATTGTTGTATTATTTGCCCGGCGATAAGATCTATGTGGGTTTATGGCCTCCTCGGGCCTGTCATAAAATAAATTACTTATTTATTTCGAGTGCGGACCAGGCCGGACCCAGAGCCTTTTATATAACTCGAAGGAGAAGCAGAAGCGGGGAGCGAAACAATTGCTGCAACGTTTATGGCCCAAACGACAAACTAAAGAAATTATCGAAATTGCCTCGTAAATTATAGAATTCACATATAATTCATGCGAGCTGAATTCCAAAGTGCCGCCCGCCTTACGAAATCCTTTAATCTTCGAAATGGAAAATGCCTTTAGCCCTCGAACATTTTATACTATACTTTACTATATACACACACATGTCAGATAAGAACGGTTCTGTCTTGGGGCAGAGACTTTCCCATTGCCCGGGCACCGGCTCCCGGGGTGGCCCCTTTTGTTGTGCAGGCGCGATCGGTTTATGTAAAACCTGCGGACATTAATTTGATTTATTTCCCCGGCTTTTCGGCTCGAATCAATCAAATCGCTTTAATGAGCTCTCCGGAAACAGCCCGTTGACATTTGGCTTACGGGGCCACCGAAAAGGAGAGATTCACACGGTCGACGGTGGTGTGCGAGTGGAAAAGCATACCTCTCAGCATACCCATTTCCTCTGCCAGATGATCGCCAGAGTTCAAGCAACCTGCTTTGCATAAACTCAACCCGAACCCAAGCCCAAGCCCCAAAAAGGGAGAAGGAGCCCACAGAAAGCGTAATTATGACCAAGACTTCACAGACAAAGATACACGAGATTTGGAGGGGGGGTGGCTGGGGGTTGTCAAAGAACTTTCAGCACTTGGCAATTTTCAGTAATTTTCTTGCAAAAACACTCGGCAAACGCACAAAAGAAAAGGCAGGGCCGGGCAAAGCAAATACAAGCAAAAGTCAAGGAACTCGCACACAAAAATTTCTCGTCTAGTCGGAGGAGGGGAGGGGAAAAATGGGTACTGGGAAAGCCCTCGACTTGCGACTTTTCCTGACTGCTGGGTCGCCGGAAAACTGCGTGTGTGTCTCCGTATCTCTCGCTCTTTGCCTGAGTGCCCGAGTGGCTGCCTGATGGCTGAGTTTTTCCCACCCCGCTAATGGCGACGAGTCCATGAATGAAAGTTTCTCGGGGGGCGCCACCGAGAGGGGGGCAGTGAGTAAGGGAGGAGGCGACTCTCGCACACACAATTGACTGGGACCCGAGTTGGACTCTATTAGGTAACAGGCTCTCAGCCGGCACAGCTTCAGACGCTTTTTCGGTGCTTCCCCCCGCCAGACAAGGAGGAATTCCAAGCACCCTGCCCCAGTGACGTCGTCAAATTTTCGGTGGTTTCTGGCTTGGCCATGCAGCAAAAATAAAAGAAGCACTTTTTGCTTTTACTACCGCGCCATCAATTTCTTCTTGATTTTATTTCTCATTTCATTTCAATAAATTAACAAAGGAACACAGCGAAGAGCGGAGTGTAGTGAATTGTGCGGGCAAAAAGTTGTAGTCAGTATGGGAAAATCGAGAGGGAAAACCGAGCGTTTGGCACGCATAAATATGCGCCATCCACTGTTCATATTCATGAGCCTCGCTCCACAGCCACAGCCATAGACATCGATATAGATATAGATTTATTTATTTGTACAACTTTTCGAGGGATAAGTATGCAAAAATCGAGTGCAAAAGTAACAAGCATTAATGCCCAGTGTCAGCGCAAATGTTAAGTGTTTATCTCTCGGATATTGTATGGTCGGAATATAAATATAAATATGCATATACATATACATATATGAGCAGGGGGAAAACGGGTGAAGCCGGGCCAAGAATGCAGGGAAAATCGGAGGCGCATTAGTTGCAATTATGGAGAATCAGATGCACGAGACGAACAAATCAAATATTTGTGCGACTTTTGTTTGTCTTGCCATCAATTTTTGCCAATTGTTTATAATTTTGTTGATTTTCTTTCTCGCTTCGCCTTCGACTGCATTTTCAGTTAGTTTCTTTGTCACATTTGTATGCGTGCATTGTGCAATTTTCGTCATTAGCATTAAATGTTGTTGAATTATTTTTCAAGTCGCTGACGCACTTAATGTCGCGACCTCGCCCCCGGTGCCCTCGCCATTTTAAAGTGCTTCTTATACAAATAGTAAATCAGCTTTAATTTGCGATCTAATAGAAATAACAACGACGAGCTCCCCGCCTGGGTTGTTTTGTTGGGTAAATGCAAAAGATTTCGTTAATATGCATGCACCCATGCACTTACCAAACAAAATAAGTCGTCGCCGATCATTATGCATTATGCAAACGCTCCCCAATGGGCCCGACAAGGGTTAAGCAGGGGCCAACTAGGAACCCAAGAGGCCCTTTAGGGAACCCTATGTAGTATCATCTACCTTTTCTAATTATATCGAGTGTTTGGCAGGCCTTGACGATCTTGCCTTGACTACTTTGTTGAAGCTTTTTATTGGAAAGCCATTTCTGATTTGCATTTAAAAATCCCAGTAATTCGTTGTTTATGGCTGCTTTTTTTAATAGCCCAAGGACTGTTGGCCGACTATTTATCTTATTTAAACAATTTCCATTGGCTGAATCGACATCGTACCTGCCATAACGCCTCTAATTGGACCCATAAAGTGTCAATTTTATGGGTATTCTCATAAGTTTATATTTAAATTAGTTAGACCGTAACTGCTGTGACTTTTGCACACTCAAAATGGCTTTCATTTTGCAAATAATTTGATACAATGCCTAGACCCTGGATTTAGAATAAAAATGTATGCATTTTAATATGCAAAAACATTCCCATAAATCCGAAAAATATGTCGATATTATGTTAATATGCTTTAACAATTATAGCACATTATGATATTACTTGGAGTTGAACTCATAAAATTGCTTATTTAGGGGACTGCTGAGTAGGACTTTGTTTATGGATTTCAAATACACAAAAAAAGAAAGTAGTCTTTTAAAATGTGCTTCAAGCCTTGGTAGCATCTTGGACTCTAGTTTAGGACTCTATTTTGCAGTTACTAAGTTTTACCCCTTATTATAAAGTTATACCCTAAATGAATGTTCGAATATCTTTCCCATTTCTTCCAAAAGAAGTATCCCAACACTTAGTATTCCTCTTGTATCTTTTGACACTAATCTTCTTGAAACATCTTTGATTACTCATCTTCTGAAACTAAAAGAAATTCTTAAAATTTCTTTTGAATTTCTTTCAAAATCTTTTGTATATACTTAGACTGTATCTTGTGCCTTTTCACCCCAATTTGATGGATAAATCTTTGAGCACTCACCCTCTCTTCCTCGCGTATCATCTCGGCGATTTCGGGCTTGATCTCCATGTCGTCGTGATGCGATCCCACCGACGAGGCGGACGCACTGCCTCCGGCTCCCGCTCCCGCTCCGGACGGGGCACTCGCCGTCGATCCTGCACTGGCACCCGAACCTGCGGCGGATCCTGCGGCGGCGGCGGCCAAGGCACTGGCCATGGCGTGCGAGTGGGCCAACTGGTGTTGGGCTGCCAGTTGTTGTGCTGCGGCAGCTGCTGCATGGTGGTGCATGGAGGCTGGCGGGGCCGGCGGGACGACTGCGGCATGGTGGGCGGCAGCGGCCACGGCGGCGGCCATGTGGGGGGGCAGGGCGGACTGGGCGGCACTGGCGCCGGGGGGCGAGTGGAGGGCGGCGCTTCCGCTGCCGTTGCTGTGACCCGACGAGGGCGGGGGGCTGGGGCAGCTGCGGGAGGAGCCCCTCTCGGCGGCACTGCCCGCCTGCAGGCCCTGCGGGTTGGGGGAGGCGAAGGGATTGCGCACGATCGTCGATGTGGGCTGGCTCTGGTTCTGGTTGCCCGGCGTGGCCCGTTCCGAGGCCTCTGACTCCGCTCCTTGGAGCGAGGGACTGGGCGTGGCGTAGCTGCCATCGCGGGAGCGCTTCCTCTGGCGCTGATTCAAGTCGAGGGCTCCGTCGGGCAGGAGGCGCGGCCGCTTGGCCTTCAGCTCCTCCTCGGGATCGGGCTCGTCGCGCAAAATGGCAGCGGCGGCGGCCAGCTCCTCCTCTTCCTCCTCCTCGTCGTAGATGGACATGGGATGGGCGGAGGCGCCGCCCTCGCCACGTCCAGCGCTCACCTCCGCCAGGCCGCGTATCTTGAGGGTCTCGGCGACCTTCAGCAGGGGGTTGATCTGGTCCTGGCAGACGTTGATCTCGCCCTTGTACATGAACTCGACGAGGGCCTTGAGGTCCGACCAGTTGACGTCCCGCATGATGATGATGGGATGCTGGCAGGGATTGTCGTAGAACAGGGCCTGGAAGTAGGGCGAGCAGGCGGACAGGACCATCTTGTGGGCCTTGATCGAGTGGCCCTCGCAGGCCAGGGTCACGTCCACGAAGGACTCGCTCTGCAGCAGCTCATCGAAGACGTTGGTCAGATTGGACTGGTAGTTGTTCCAGCGCAGGCAGAACTGCTGGTTGTCGTTGCCGTTGCTGCTGCTGCTGCCGGTGCTGGTGGGCGGGTTGGCCAGACGCCTCCTGGGCGCCGGCTTGACCTCCGGATTGGTCTTGATCTTGCCCTCCACCGGGGCCGGACCGCGTCCGAACTCGAAGAGGGCCGAGGTGGCGATCTTGATGCTGGGCTGCGGCTGCGGGGAGACCGGCAAGGAGCGCGACTTCTTGGCCTCCAGGCGCAGGCGCAGCTCCGGATCGTCGGGATCGCGCAGGCCCACCACCTCGCTGGAGGTCAGTGGACGTGGTGGCGGGGTTAAAGATTGATCCACCTGCAGGGCGGACTTCTCCTTGGCCTTTGGCTCTTCCGGTTCGGTTTCTGGTTTCTCTGGGTTCTCCTCCCTTTCCGTTTGAAGAGAACCTTCCTCCTTTGAGGTCTCCACCTCCAGACCGACCGCCATCTCCCTTTCCGGGGAGGACTTGCCCTCGTTTTCGGTCTCCTCCTCGGGCTCGCCCAGGACCGGCTCCACCAACTCCTTGGGCTCCACGGGGGTGCTCATTGTGTAGTCACTGGCCTCGTACTGCTCCTCCGAAGCGCTGGGCTCTGTGTCCGACTTGAGGTCGAAGTCCACGATCTGTTTGGTCATGTCCATTGTGATGAATCTCGGTTCGAGCGGGGATTCCTAGCACATCTTAGAACGCCTGCGTGTGGCCACTTTTCCGGGGAAACAGTTTGCGCGCTGAAACGGTAACGATTTTCACAAATAAACTTGGGAATTTTTCACCAGAAAAATGTCTGATTTGCATGCATCTGTTTACGGCTACTTAGCGGGAAATTTAATGTTTATAACAATTTTGTACACTCAATTTGTAAATGTAAATCAGGGCAGGCAATTTTTTAATAATTAAAAGCAATAAGGAACTGATTTCTGAGATGTTATTACAACAATTATAAGGGAATATATATGCGGATATATTGAGCAAGTCAGAGACGGCTGTGTCTTAGTCATAACTCTATTAAATAAGCCTATTAATCTTGGCCCGCCCGCTGTCGAAAATTTCCATGAATTTCCATGAATTTGTATTAATTTATGTTTAGTATTTCCTCCGCACCACCCGCCCACTCCCTGCTTTTCGCGTCAGGGACAGAATGTGCTTTATTAGCTAAAAGCTAAGCACACATTTATTTATGTTTAATTTGGCTTAATTTATATTACTGAGCTGCAATTATTTGTAGTCTGCTTCGCTCTGCTCTACCGATTGCTGTGCCCATCTATATATATATATATCGTATATCTGTATAATGTATGTGCGATTATTGCTTATTTTGTATTGTTGTCTCTGGATCTACTTGCATGCGCACATTGCCCGTCTATAGGTTTATATTTAATTAAATATTATTATTTATGGCAGTGCCGGGAAGCCGAGGCTCGCTCTCTCGCCCAAAAAGTAATTATATTTATTTAAATATTTTGTATAATTTTAATTTATGTTTGTGTGTCGCCGGGGAGTTGGATTAATGGAAAAGTTTCACTCGTTTACTGCGCTGCTGCTGCTGCTGCTGCTGCCGTAAAATTTAATTATATTTATTATTATTGTTATTATAATTCTTCTTCTTCTTGCTGCTACTTTTTATGTTTATTATTATTTCATTCCAATTAAATCTTGTGGCTCTGTAGTCATCGTCCTGCTCCCCATCGTCCTCCTCCTTTCGTCCTCGTTGGCTGTTATTATTTTTGTTTATTTTATTGTTGTTGCCGCTGGAGAGTCATCGTCATTGGGGAGCTTGCCCCAAGCCCCAAGCCCCCAGCCCCCAGCCCCCCATCCTGCAATCCTGCCAAGGAAGCTTTCTACTCGCCCCGTCTCCTTTTTGGCAACTTTTGGTTTATTGTTATGGCCGCGCTCTGCCTTTTGTTATTCCCTTTATTTATTCATGTTGTTGCTGTTATCGTTGTTGGCGCTGCTCGCATTAAATTTGATGCTTCCTTGCAAAAAGTCAGTCTCAAATAAATAAATAAATAAGCAAATTGCCCAAAGATCGAACTGAAAGCTCTTGATTTTTCATAGTTGCGCCTCGGCGCTTCCTCCTCTCGTCCGCTGTCTTTGTGATTAATTATTTATAAACAGCACAGCTGTTGACGAAACAAAAAAAAAACCCGTCACAGCCCCGGCACCTTATTTATTTATTATTTTTGCATTTATTTATTTAATTTATTTTCCTTTCTTGCGCCTCTCTACCGCCTGACTCCTCGTCGCCACGTCCTCCTTCGAGGACACACTCAAGCCCGGCACGTTTATATATACTTTATATGTATATTTCGTATTTATTTATTAACGCTTATTTTTTATTTATTCAGCAAGTAATAAATTACACGGGCAGGCGGGCTCTGGGCCCGGAAAATGTTTACAAACTGTTTTTGGCGCGTGCCTCCCACTCGCTCGGAAAAGTTGCTCCGCCTGCTCTGCTCTGCCTGCTCTGCTCTGTTCTGCTCCTTCGCGTAAGTTTTCTTCTTAATTCCTGAGCGCCCAAGAAAACCTTGCAGACATCGCTTTTTACGAGCATTCACAGGGATAGGGATAGGGGATGCGGGACGGGAGGGGAGGGACTTGTGTTATAAATTAATAAATTACAATTTCTTTGGGTGGAAGGCAAAATGCGCGGAAAATGTGCGGAGCCACTGGATATAATTTATATGGGTACGAGTACATATACCCCTACAGAGTACAGGGAGCCGTGCATGGGGATTTCTATAAGGAAAATCGATTTTCGTGCAATGGCAATTAAGTGCAAGTCGAGGCTCACTGTCATTTGTCATTTGTCATAAATAAAGCACTACAATTAGTGTTACAATTGGTGGGCACGTACACTTTCGATCGGGTTTTTTGGTCGCACTTGTTAGCGGGTAGTATCTCGCTTTTCCTCCGGCTTCAGTTGGTTTTTCATTCACAAAAACTTGCAATATTTTTTAATTGTTTATTTGTTGCTTGTCACTGGTTTTTGGCTTTGTTTTTGTTTGTGTTTGTGTTTTGTTTGGCTTTGTTTTGCTTCGTTTGCCTTGCAACACTAACGCTCTGTTGCACTCACGCCGATTTTTTGGGACACGGAGGCCGACGATCTGCTCGCGATGAAATTTCAAAGTGAAATGAATCCGTCGGATACGGATACGAAAGCGCACTGCCCGTCAGATACGAAGCCGAAGAGAGCGGCGGCGATGAATGAAACTCGAGACTGCTCAGCCGGCGTCGGCGGCGCTGCTTGGCAGAGAGCGCCTAAGAGAGCGCCGGCGTCGATTTTTTCCGGCCAGCCGCGGCGAATTCGGAAAAGAGTAAATATGGTGGATAAAGAGTGAAGCCTCTAAGGGGGGTGCTCTTTTTGGCGTGGGTTTGGGTTATTGGCGATCTTTGAGATCTTGAGAATTGCTCGAAAAGATTAATTTTAAAGGAAATACAAAAAATTATAGAAGGAATTTCTTATTAGTTGCCTCTAGGTTTAACATTTTGTTAAAATTTTATTTTGGTAAAAAATATTTTTAATTTATAAATTTGAGTATCTTAATATTTAATTGTTTTTGTTACTTATTAAGGAATTTAATGATTTTTAAGAAGTTTAGTTACCCTTAGCCATAAATTTTGCATATAGAAGATGTTTCTAGTTAAAAAGATATAATATAATTTTAAGATATTAAGAATAGTTTGAAAGGATTAATTTTAAAGCAAATATAAAATTTCTAGAGGTAATTTATTATAAGAATATTTATCTTTAAGCTTAAATTTTCTATAGAGATAGTTTTGGTTAAAAATAATTAATTTAAACCCATTTTAGGCCTTGAAATCTTAAGATTTCTTACCAGAATTAACTCTTTTTGCTGCTATCATAAGGTAGAAACCAAGAGATACTTGCAACATGCAACCCAAAAGATACTTCTCAGATATTCCCTCCAAAATCTAAGAAAATCGCATACGAAGTTTGGAAAGTATCCCAAAAATCAGGCAAAAGAAAAGCTTAGATGGGCCTAGAAAAAGTTCGGCACCTGCCACCTGGACAACCTAAAGAGTGGCACTTGCAACACCTGCTAACTGAAGAGAGGGGGGGAGGAGGAAGCAAGAGAGCGACCAGTAAGAAAGTGTTGCCAATAGTTGCCTTGCACTTCTTTTGCTTTCCTGCCCCTCCTCCGCTTCTCCTTCTCCTGCACCTCCTTCTTCCGCTTTCTTTGCCTTGGCCAAAAAGAGAAAAAGAGCAAAAAGAGCTGCGAAAGGCAACGGCAACACTTTGGCCTCTTGGCCACGCCCCCAAAGCTGCCCGCAAAGCTGCCGGTGTGCAAGAGCGAGCGAGTCGGCATGCTGGCTGCACCTCCGCTCCCTAAGAGCGCCAGAGTGCGAGCGAAAGAGGCAGAGCTAGAGCGAGAGAGGGAGCTGCCCCCCTCTCCGCGTTGAAGGCAACAACAAAAATAAAAGAAGAACCAACCGAACGAAAGGGAAAGAACGATTACGGCTTCGGCTCGCGCTCTCCGCTCTGCTTCCTCTTTCTCTTCCCGTTCTTTACCCCCCTCTTCTTCTTCCGCTTCTTCACCCCCTTCTTCTTCTTCGTCTTCTTCATCGCCTTCTCCTTCTTGGAGGTGGCAACGAAAAGAGCAAAAGTGCAAGAGAGAGGGAGCAAAAAAAAATTGCAACTAACGAGTAGGATGGGAGGGGGGGCGACAAGTGCAGTGTTGTGACGTCATCCGGTAGGCGGCGCCACGAACGCATTTTTAATATTCGGCTCTCTTAGTTGTTGTTTTTGTGCGTGACTTTGTTGTTGCTGTTCTCTTCGTTGTTGTTGCCGCCACGTGCGCAGCCAATAAAAACAACTAAAATAAATCGGGCCCTCGGGTCTGGGTTTTTTGTATATTTTGCATATTTTATTCCGCTCGCCTCTCGTTTTTTGCGCCTTTGCAACCTTTTTGGCACTCGTGCCGCTCGCCGAGCCTCCCGCAAGCTTCGTGCTCGCCTCCGATTGGACCGCCTCTCCAAAAATATATCCACATAAATATACACACACACACACTATACATAGATGGATGCGTGCGAAATCATTTTAGATATATATATATATATATATATAAACACATATAGTATGTGTAATGGGAAAAAAGCGAGCGGCTGGCGGGTTATTTTCAAATTCAAAGGCTTTTCGCTGGCGAATCAAAGGACACGAGCCGCGCCCCCTCCGCCCCCTTTCTATTGGTTCCTTTGGCATTTTCTTCAAGGACCACGCAGTCTTGAGGTGATATTTTTCATCACTTTTTCAGTCTTACAAAAAAAAAAAGGTAAACACAGAGCTCAGTGATTTAAATTGTCACCTGTCATCGGGTCAGTTTTTATTCCTTTTTGCAGAATACCTCTTAAATCCCTAAGCATCTCAATAATACAAACTGTTTCATGGAACTTTTCATTTAGAAGTTTTGAGTTAAAATTCAATTCACTACTATCAAATAAATTTGAAAGAGTTTTTGGCGCTTCCCTCAAGGACTTGCAAGTCTTCATGTGATACTTTTCATCACTTCAATCCCTAAATAAAGGTACACCTACCTAGTCATTTAAATTGTCATCTGTTAGTGGGTCTATTCGCATTCCTTCGTTCCAAATACCTTTTAAATCCATTGGAACATCTCATTGATAGGTATTTGTAATATCATAGGTAATGGGTTAAAATTCAGAATAATAATTTACTATATGCTTTAAAATACATTTTGTATTTTGTCAATGAAATACATAAAATAAGGTTTAGGATAAACTACTAGAGCCACTAGAGCCATCAGTAATTTTTTTTTTATTTTTGAGATCGGTTTTTCAAATTTCAAAATGCTCAATATGGATATTGTTTTTGAAAGTTTGAATAAGCTATGTTTTAGAGAGAAATTATTATTTATCAATAAATCTGGACATTCAAAATGTTTATATTTATGTTTGTTTATTTGTTTATTTGTAATTTCCAAGTCGTTGTATTGTCTGGCAACCTTGTGTTGGTTCGCAGGTTTGAGCAAACAATTCCCAACTAGTTTAAGGAAAATGTATACTAGCTCTGGAGAAATATTGGGCATTTCACGCTTATTTGTTTTTTCCGAAGTTTTTATATATTTTGAATTTTTTTTTATTTCCTTATAGCCCTGGGGCGTATATTTGCAACATAATCCTTATTCGCTTTATTTCTTTTTTTTTTTACCAGTTAAAAATATATTTATAGTTTAATAATATGTTTTTGTTTGTTAAATTCTTATGTCGCACTTGTTCGTGACTATTCCGTATCGCTGTTCCGTATCACTGTTCCGTATCACTGTTCCGTATCACTGGGGCGTATTTTTGCAACATAAACCTTATTCGCTTTATTTATTTTTTTTTTTTACCACTTAAAAATATATTTTTAGTTTAATAATATGTTTTTGTTTTGTTGAATTGTTATGTCGCACGTGTATGTGACTATTCCGTGTCACTGTTCCGTGTCACTGGACGCCGCCAAATATTTTTTCTTTTTTCCTTTATTTATTTAATCGTCTGTAATGGTGTTTCCCAAATCCGAATCGCTTGTTGAATAAGCTCGCTTTAATGAAGCTTTCTCGGCCGCACCCAGCGCTATTGCCAATTGGAACACCGAAGTGTCAAGTGCGGAGATCACCACCCAACCGCTGAGTGCACGAAGGCCTCTAGCGAACGAGCCATTTGCCTCCACTGCAATGGGTCACACGCAGCTTCATACAAAGGTTGTCCAGCCTATAAAAGGGCCAAAAGCGCGTTCGCCCCGAAGCCGACAGTTCCACGAGGCCAGCAACATCATTTCATCAGGTTCAACCACAAGTTATGCCAGTGTTGCCAAAAACGAAGTACCACATTTTGACATCAATCCCAATCCCGATCCTAGTCCTACAGGCAATCCCATGGACGCCCTAATTACCAGGATGGAATCAATGTTTGAGCGCATGATGGAGAAGGTCATAAGTCAAATGATCTGCAGTTCCCTATGCAAGCGTGACTAGACGTTACAGTTTGGAACGCCAATGGTCTGGTCAAATCCAGGCCAGAAGTCGAGCTATACTGCAAGACTAACCAAGACGACGTTCTCCCTATTTCGGAAACGCACTTCACCACCCGATCTTACCTAACAATCAGACATCTAGAGAAGAAGCGTAAGCAGGCCTCCGAAAGTCGTCGTTCCTTCTACTGGCTTATGGGCAGAAGATCGAAGCTCCGATCGTCTTCGAAACTTCTTGTATACAAGGCCATAATACGCCCAATCTAGACATATGGCATCCAATTCTGGGGCACTGCGAAAACGTGGATGTGCGAATTTTTCAAACGTTTGATAATAGAGCCCTAAGAATTGCCCCTGGGGCCCACGTCTTTCATGACAACAACACCATCCACGAGGTCCTGAAGTTCCCATGGGTCTTGAGGACATCGTCTTGAGGACAACAGCGTGCAGCTAAGAAGACTGAAAAGGACGCACCCTCCTGACCTCGCCTGGACCTCCTAGGATGCTATAAAAGAAGTTGAAATGAAACAATTTAATGGTTGTCCCTAAAGGACAGTTTTAAATGCCATGTATCATGCTGTTTTTGTCACAAAATTGTATCCTGAAAAAAATATAAATTTGTAAGTGACCCCTAATTTAAAGATCTTTATAAGTGCTGGAAGTTGTGCTATAAAAACCAATCAAACAGATCGATATTTGATCTTCAAAAGAACCCTTAAATGACTACAAAAAGAATTCAGCGATTCAAATTAAACTGCGACATTTCGTTGCCTCCCTCGGAGGATCTCTGGCTCCTTTCTGCTATTTTCTAGATTTTTATTTGGGCAGCAACGGGTTTAGAGGGGGCTGTTGGAGCGGGGAAAACGCGAAGCTTTCGAGGCGGAAATGAAGGCCCTTCCGCTTTGACGAGTCACAAGATGGCGGGAAAAAAACTAGTAAAACATCGGGAAACTAACTGGTCTCCTGGGGGAGGAAACTAGCGTGCTTCCGTGCAGCGGCGATGAGGAAATTTCAAAGTGAAATTATCGGAGCAGCGTGAAGAAAAGCGTGTGGGCAGCGGCCGAGGCAGTGGTCTGGAAACCACGTTAAAGGACATCCGCTTCCACAGCAAAAGAGTTCAAATTGCCAGCGACCAAACAGCCAGCCAGTCCGTCAGCAGGGCCCTCCAAAAATCAGGCAAAAAAGATGTTGGTAAAAAGAAAATATCACCACACACTCTCCCCTACGGCAGACAAAAAAAAAATGGAGGAGAGTAAACGATGGCCAAAGAAATGGCGACAGGAAATGGCCAAAGCCACTGAAAGCCGGTGATTGAATTGTACAACTCGATATTCAATCACTCTTTCAGCCACCGTTTATCATTTGCATTTGAAAAATAAATAAGGCTTTGATAAAAATAGTCAAATATAAAATAAATACCAGAAAACTAGCTACTATAAACATACAATTTAAACAACTTGAATGCCAAGATAAAACTCCCTGTCAAAAGAGTATTGGAAAGACATGCAATGCGAGGTAAAATCCTCAGTCACTAGAAGGGCCAAGAAGTGGCTCCAAGTGACAAGGAAAGAGTGGAAAAAGGATGTTGAAGATGGCGAATGAATGGAAAGCCCGACACTTTTTTGTATTTCTCTTAAAAAATATTCTTGGCCACTTTTTAGAGCAGTCTTTTGAGCCGGCTTTGCCGCAGTTTTTACTTTAACACAGGGAATATTAAGGAAGAAACGTATGAAGCCTTTCGGCCTAAAATCATAGTTGCATCTGAACTTATAGAATATTCTTGGTCACTTTTTAGAGCAGTCTTTTAAGCCGGTTTAGTGGCAGTTTTTTTGGAGACTCATGGAAGGCTTCTGTCCTAGCTGCTTTGAACTTCAAAGTGCATCCGAATATATAGACCAGAAAACCCACCAAAGGGTTTCTATCCTGGCTCCTCAAACTTGTACTAATCGCTTGTCAGCGATGCAATCCTTTAGTTAGTATCCCCTCGTTTGGATTTGAACTCAAAGGGATTTCTGCAGGCGGCCACTGCGGCTGTGTCTACTTAAAGTGTGGATCACGCAAAACCGACAACCTACGCAAAAAAAACGAGAGGAACCGGAAAATGAGACTGCCGGGCACCGCAGAAATCCAGGGGAAGGGTAGGGAATGCCACAGTGGAGGCACCACCGGCGGGGCGGCAACAAAAGAAGTAGCCACATCAGCAGCAGCACCACCTTCGCCGCCTCAACCATCAGATGCAGCATTTAAAGCCCCTCAGGGCCTGCCACGGCCGCGGTCAATTGGATAGCCACCGAAACACGCAGAGAAATGGAACTCCAAAGTGGTTATAAATCAAATCTGTGAACATGGATTTTACTAAAAATAACCACAAAGTTATGGGTATTCCATAGCATGAACTACCTTCTTTTTTTTTCATCGAGGAAAGGTCTAAAACTTTATAGCCAACATGAATATTTAGTCTTTAAAAAATCCAAAACAAATACTTGTCAAAGGAATTTCTAAACCTAAATCTGAACCTAAATTTAAACCTAAATTATAGGTTTAGGTTCAGAATAAGAAAAAAAAGGGATTATTTAACTTTGAAATATATTTTCCGTTTTGAATAAATTTTCGGAAATTTAGAAAAATAACGAAAATATGCCACATTTTTATGGTTAGTCCAAACTGTTTCACTACTCAATGCATAACATCGTGTAGCTTTTTCGGGTGCATTTTCTGGCCCACGCATCGTTTTGTTTTCGGAAAATTGCGCATACGCGACGTCGTCGCCCGTCAGCTTCTCATCCTTCGGGGGCAAAGAAAAGCCTGCGTTGGAGGAGTTTTCTCCTGCGTTATATTTTCCCCGACTTGCGGGCCTGCCTGCAATCGTGTGCCGGCCAACAAAAGAGTTTCTAATGATTTTTGCGCCATGTTTGTTGTTATCCTTGTTGCTTCTGCTGCTGCAGCGGCTACTGCTTCGTCCTGCTATTTATTGTTGTTGCTGTTGTTGGCGGTGGTGGTGGTGGTGGTAGTGGTGGTGGTGGTGCCTGGAGAGGACACGGAAATGAAAATCGAAAGAATTGTTGACCAGGAGGCCGTGTGGCCGAGGCCGAAGCCGAGGCCTCTTTGTCTCCACCTCGTTCTTCTGCACTACGGAGCGCCCCATGCGAATGCAAATAAATTCAATCGATAGCCGGTCCAAGTTGGCATTGCCGGTTGCCGGTTGCCAGTTTCCCACCCTCCCACTCCCACTCCCACTCACCCTCCTCCCATTTCCTTCCCCCTCAGCCTTTGGGCCATGCATGCGTCTGCTGCATTGTTTGGTTTATTGCGGGAGCCACCTCGGCGGGTGGATGGGTGCAGTGCCTCCTCCAAGTTGCCGTTCGCGAATCCTATTATTTAGAAAAGCAGAGCACATACCCACCGAACCATTCAGTCCAGTTCCTAAGCTGCGAAATGAAAATCCCCTGCAACCCGGGGGGCTGGGGCGTGGAAAGCGGGGAAAATGGGAAAAGGGGGGAGACACATGCTCAAGCCCAAAACCAACATAGAGAAGCCGCTGCCTCTGTCTGTTTCTCGTTCTCGTGCTCGAATTTTCCGTGCGATTTGCAAGCGCAACGTTTCCACCAAAAACCCAAAGGCAAACAAACGCAGTTCACTCGCAGAAAATTGCCTGGAAAAGCCCAATGCAATTGCAAAATTTATTTGATTTTCCAGGTGTTTATAAGGGTTCGAGATTAGGATCTCTGGGTAATATAAAAATGCAAAAAAATTGCATATTTAATAACCAATAGATACTGCAACATCTACTACTATTTACTATAAGAAAATCTTGCCAAAGTCTAAGAAAATTATATAAATTGTATTCCCTTAGTTTTCCGCTGCGAAAGCAAATATCTTTGAGTAATTGCAGACCAGACTGCAGGTGAAGAGACCAAAGGAACTGCTGGTTCTTTGGCTGGATTTTCAGCCAACATTTTCCCAGCATATTCCGGGAAATCGAGCAGGATCTGCTGCGTGGCGAAGTAGGCAGGAGGCGTTCCTCAAGCGGAAACGCAATTTCCAGGCCTCCAAAAGACAACAAACAAAAATTTGTTTGAGCCAAAGAACATTCGAGCCTGTTTTCTGTTTTCGGTTTTCTGTTTCCTGTTTTCCGCCAGTAAAACAGGTAAATGAGAGCCAAAGGGTCGCCAAGTAAAGCCAGAAACAAGTGCCTGCACCTGCCTTTTTGGTTTTCGGTGTTTGATTATGCATTTTGGCTTTCCTCATTTGGCCAATGGCCAGGGCCGGTTTATCAGCCGCATGTTTGACCACTGCTTTGCATTTTACTTGAACATGCCGGCCCAAGTTATGGCAAATAGCAAAGCAAACTCCAAGGCCCCGCCATTTCCCCAGAGCCACGCCAACGAGCTCTCATTAAAAGCGCATTTTACACACTTTGGGTCGCAAGGAAGTCGGAAGGGCCAAGGAGGAGTTCCACGTTTCACGTTCCACCGGATGCTTTTGGCATGCCGCAAAATGCCAACAAGTGGTTGGCTGCCTGGCTTATTGTTGAGCTCGTGTTGCCACCGCTTTCAGAATCATAATCCGTTTGTTCTAACACAAAATAAATCTGCTCGCAGCTCATCCTAAAGATGGGTCTGGGAAAAAGTCAAGTGAAGCCAAATAAAGGGTATTTGAGGATATCGAAATGCTCTTTTTTTTGCGGAAATTTATGCAGACAGGAAGTTGAAGATTCTTAGACATAACTTCCTTGAAATTTTATGAAATTATAAGGATAGATGAATTCTATGAATTAGGTTTGTTAAAAGTCTGGAAAAAGGTCGATTCTTATAGATATTCCGCTTATAGTTCGATGAAAGTATTCATTACTTTTCAGTCATTATTTTTTCTAAACAGAAAATATGTCTGGTGATAAAAAAGCTCTTCATTATTTTAATGAATTAGTTTAATTCAATCAATTTTTTTTTGTTAATGCAATATAAATTAATCAAGGAATATATTTATATATTTCCCGCCCTAAGGCATTTGTCCCTTCGGCTTGGTGTTTCTTTTTTATTGCCAGCCCCAAAGCCGTCGCATTTTTCTGCTCCGTTAGCTGTTTTTTCCGACCCGGCCACTCATCCTGAAACACACAAGCCAGCAGGGATCCCAAAAAGGCATCCCCGGCTTGTCAGCCTGTCGCCCCAGACTTGCCCGGAGTCAGGCGTCATTGTTAAATGTGTGTATAGTATATATATAGAAAAAGATTTCATGTTTTTACTCGGCTAACCCCGGCTCCCGCCTCCTGCTTCCTGCCTTCCCGGCTGCTGCCTGCTCCATTGTCCTTAGAATAAACTCCTTGCGAAATATATTCACTCTGCGGGCTCAGACAAAAATGTGGAAATTTGTGTGCGTGAAAATATAAAAAAGTCGACGCTGTCGTTTGTCGAGGTTGCAGCTGAGTGGCTCCGCGTCTGCCCCTTGGGTCTCAATGGATCTGGGCTGCCGGTTCTGGAGCTCAAACAGAATCTGAATCTGAATCTGAGTCGGGGTCTGGGTCTGGGTCTGAATCTGTGGCACGCGGCACGCCTCTTGGGCTGTCAGCGTGCCAACTGCACTGATATTTTGCTTTGGTTAATTCCTCTGGGTTTTCAAAAAGTCATTGTAAGATTCTATATATCTTTCACCATTTCTTTATGGGTAATACTATATAAATATAAGACTTATATTTCGCGGGAAACAACAAATGTTATAAACATAAACAAATTGGCTCAAAAAGGACACAATTTATTAATCAATTACCTATAAAGTTCAAGATGTATTTATGACAGAAAGAATATCTTAATTTGTATATCAAAATGGTATCTAAAAATGAATCCATTACGTATAAAGTTCCACATGTTTTTATGACAGAAAAAACATCCTAATTAGTATATGCTCTTTAGTTGTGCCTCTTATCTAAATTACTAACAGTTTATTGATAAGATTCTAAGCGGTAATGCCTTCCCCCAAAGGTTGTGATATAATTACTTTGTAGCTTCAGGGTTCAATCGCAAGTACCCACTATTTCTGCCAGTGGAGGGGAATTCCTTTGGCTTTGGCTTCGCCACACTGACTCTTGGGAGTGGGGCGCCGCAGGAATCCAGTGGTGGCATCTCGCGCTTAAGTGTTATTTGTCTACGCTTTCGCGGGAGTCGCGCGGGGTTGTCCTTGGGTAATTGTGCCGCTCATATGTGTGAATTAAATGTGCCGTAAAGGATCCCAATTTTCCGGTCACTTAGCCGAAAAGCGGCAATGTGCCGCAAACAGAGAAGGACACCGTGGAAAGTGTTTGCAAAGGTTTGTTGTTTCAAGGTGACCCTCTCTCGGTCTCAGCATCTTTGGGCCACCAGTCCTTGCCGCATAATTTACTTATCCACGGTCCGGTCACATGACAATTTAATTGCTGACATAATGTCAAACACGGGCGGCAGGACATCCGCCGCCGGGCCGGCCCCCGGGCAAATGTTATCCTTTGCGGTTAACACATTTGCACGCCCGGGGGTCCCCGGGACTCAGCGGGGGGAGCAAACAATGTTTTTAATATAAACAAAGTAAAACAAATTAGCGAGAAAAAATGTCGGCGACCCGGAACCGCAGCAAGGACGGCCATCGAGGATGTGTGAAGTGGCTTTTATTTTATTACGTTATCCTTGCTCTGCCGGACACATTATTATGCGGCGAGCGTAAAAAACTTTACATATATTTATATTGCAGCATAGCACACAAAAAAAAAGAAGCCTGCGGTGTCCTTTGGTGTACTGTGCTGGGTGTGTGCACAATTGTTTTGACTTAATTTGCATGCCCGGCCAAGGATCATCAGTGCTGGTGTTAAAGGACCCAGAGTGTGCGGCTAATTACCGACACACGGAGACCCAAAGAGCAAGGACTCTGGCTCTGTCGTTGACTCGGGGTCCTTGCTTTCGGGCAACGCACATTAATGACACGATGCCAGGATGCAAGGGATTCGGGGAGGGTCCGCTCCTTTCCGTTCCGGGCTGGGCAGCCAATGATGTTGGTCTGTTGCCGCAGTTAATTAGGAAATTAAATTGACTAAAGTGCTTGAGCGTTTTGCCTGTTTGTCCTGTTAGCCCACACTCGCCTTGGAAAATAATTTAGCGCAAATAAGTTTAGCGATGTCCTCTCTGATTGATTTGTGTGTGCTTGTGTGTCTTCTGTGTGTGTGTTCTGGGTGTTTCGTGAGACGAGGAGGGGGAGTGGGAATGGAAATGCAAATGGAAATGGTAGCTGGACATTGCACATACGCCGCGTCGGCCGGCAAAGAGTTTTCTTAGAGCGCTCTATGGATCCATCGCCTCCCTCTTTTCGTTCAATGGCCATGTATTCGTTCGTTTGCTCCTACTTTCTGGCGCCTGCCATTCATTTTCATTTACTACTTCTCCTCCGGGCAGCCTAGCCTCCTCCTCCTGCTCCTCCTCCTGCTCCTGCTCCTGCTCCTGCTGCTCCTTCTTGGCCTTATCGTTGGGCTTTTTGGTATATAAAGCGCCAAGCGGACGCACAGAAACGCACCAACGGCCGACCGGCGCTGGGAGGCGGAGCCAAATCGGGGGAGACACGAGAAATCGAGGCAGAAATCGAGGTGGAGGCGGCAGGATGCGGGTCCTGGAAATGGCAAAGGGGAGACTGATGAATGCTCCTGCATTCCGGGGCTCAAGCCCGACTTATGGTGTAAGGATCCCAGCCATTAATTATGATGGACATGCGAAGAAATACAGCATCTTGCACGGCCGAAGGATCAATCAAGCTACAAATCACAAAAGAGCTGAAAATAATATGCAGCACAGCATCAAGGATAAAGGGAACTATCTTTTAAGCCTTTTTTTTCGTTGGCAAGGAAATTGCCCATCAGTTTGTTGTGAAACCTTTGGGCAAATGTTTGGCTCTTGAATTATTTTGTGACAGACAGGGCAGGGGGTCGGGGTGGTGGCGCATTTCCATTTGTGAGCCACAAATGCCAGCGAAATGTCAAATAGAAAATGTTTTAGCGGAAATTTGATTTTAAAAAGCGTTTTGCCAGCAACTAAATGAGATTATGCGCTGCCAAAAGTGCAGGACACGGGACGCAGGACACTCGGTGCGCTGCCTGCTCCATTGCTTGCTGCTCGGGGCAAGTGGGGCATTAAAAAATGCAAAATTATATATCAAAGCAGCAAAAGCAGCAAAGCAGCCGAAGGACGAAACAGCCGGAGACGGACACGGAGACGGAGCCGGACCTGAAGCGACCGGAGACCGTGGCATCCGAGTGCGCTGCATGTCACATGAAATTATTATATCCCGCCACACATCCCGTCCAGGACATTGAAAATATTCCAACGTGATCCGGCTGCCAAGTGGCCCGCCTGCACGGCCAAAGGACATTTGAGGACATCACCGGCCCAGGACGGCCCCGGCTCCGTCCGACGAGCCATGCAAAATAAAATAGCAACACGAAAAAATGCGAAATTTTGTTAGAAAATTGCAAAAAATTACATACATATTTGGTTTATGTGCTGCAGCAACGAAAAAACCGAGGCAGTCAAAGATGAAGAGCAGTTTGCGAGGCCGCGGGGGCTGGGGCAATCCACTTTTTGTTGTTCTTCTGTGTCACAAAGGACATGTGAGCTTATGGTAATGCACTCGTCGTCCTGCCAATGCCCGGAGAGTGGGTCGAGCCCGGCGTATACTTGATTTTTCCCCATGAAATATAAAAGAGCTCCGCGCGGGCCTGCCGTCCATCGATCGGTTGAGGCTTAAAGCCTCTCCAAATCGCAGCTGCATGCTGCTGCTGCTCTATTAGATGCTAAGCCAGCAATTAGTGGCTGTTTGTAATAGAAACATCTTAATAAATCAACCCAGAGCCAATGATGCAGCGGCCAAGAGGGATCCGCGGGTGCTCGAGTCGCGGACAGACAATACGCGCCCCTCAAGTTCATATTTGAAGCCACCTTCCACCTATCCCCGGGACCATCGACCACCTCCACCTTGGCCTGCTCCCCAAAGTCTGCAGTGTTCAAGTGTTTTTTTATGTGCCCACCGAACCCCAAGCCCGGGGGTGACCAACCCTTCGAACACTTATCGCATTCAACATCATTTGCATGCGGAGCGCTTCAGCTCCGTTCGGTTCGGTTCTGTTCGGTACTGTTTTGTTCGGGCTGGGAAACAAATAAAATCAAGAAATAAATTTGAGAAATACAACAAAAATGAAGAAAATCCGGATGCGGACGCGGATGCGGATGCGGAAATGTTTGCTCGAAAAAACCGAAAATCTATACTCAACACACACGTCCAGCAAATATGGCCGTAGTTGATTTTTTGCAATCTGCACTTTTCTGGTCCTTTGTCGAAAATGTTGCCACAGACTCCTCGACTCGGACTAGGACTCAAACGTTCGACGAGGGAGTGGGAGTGGGAAAGCGACTGCCACTCCAGCACCAGCACCAACCCCATCTCCAGCTCCATCTCCATCTCCATCTCCAGCTCCAGCTCCTGTCGTCTGTCTGGGATCTGGGATCTAGAGCCTGCAAGCTGCCGGACTGCAGCCTGTCTGCCCGTCTGGACACGTAGACAAGGACCCATACCCGAAAGCCGGGCAAACACCTTCTCCATGTCCATGTCCATGTCGTCGTCGTCGTCACCTCGCGACGCATTCGTGGCCCTCGCGTTTAATCAGCGATGTTTCGAGCAGGACTCTTGCACTCCTTTCGCTGCGGCCACCACCTCCTCCCCATCCTGCCGGGCTCCATCATCATTTATTGTTAGTGGCTGCCCAAAAATGTTCAGATGAAGCGGCTGGACTGGCTGGGTTGCTCGGTTGCTCGGCTGCTTGGCTGCTTGGCTGCTGTTGTTGTTTAGATTTCTTTGTCGTCGTTTCAATATTTGCATGTCCCATTCCGCCAGCGGATTGGGAATTATTTCCTGGTGCGGTTCCATCATATATCATGTCCAGGCAAGGCTTCTGCATCGCCCATTCCTGCTCAGGAATTTTCCATTTGCCGTTTTCCACCTTTTGCATTTTCATTATTTTCAATTTCCATTCTGCTCGCTCGCCAATTTATTAAGCGATTTTGGTGGCCTCCCAAACCCGAACCCGATTTGCATTTAAGCTGCTTGGTCATCTTAAAGGCGGGAGCCATCGCAATCCCCTGGCATATCCCTTCCCACACGCATCCTTCAATTATCCTTTGGATCGTATTTCACTCGGGAGCACCAGGGCAACAAGTGGCTTCAAGTGGCTCTGAGGCTGTGAAATCTCGGACTCAGAAGTGCAATTGCAGTGGCCGGGGCAGGAGTTGGGAGTTGGGAGGACTCCACAATTAACCGACACCAGCGAGCAGCAGGACTGCCTGTGACTCTTGCAGCTTCCTTGAATGCCCCTGGCCTTGCAAAGCCATTTTTCAGACTGGACACTTGAATGAGCATTTGTGGTGGAGTCCTGCCGGCCTGCCGGCCTGCCTGCCTGCCAGCCTGGCTGCCTTCAGCCTGCGTATCCTGCATCCTTTGCGGACACCCTCTCATGCACACACACATTGTGTGTCAAGGTCGTTTGGTCCTTGCCGAGTGGTGTTTCCTGCTCCAAGACGATGCCAAATGATGAGAACGATAACGTCTCCATTTGCTGCCAAGCCAGCAGCAGATGTGTTTGCCATCCAGGCAGTCAGGACAACAGAGTCTGCCTGGCTGGCTCCTTTGTATCCTGTGTGCGAGAGGAAGTGTTTTGTGCTGTTGGGGAGACAAATCAGTGCTGCTTCTGCTCCTGCTCATGCTCCTGACTCCCTCCTGTGCCCCGCCTTCTGTGTCCTTGTGGATCCTTGCGGCAGGCATTCTTGGGGAATACCTTTTGGCAGCTCAGACTTGTCTGCCTCCTGCCACAACTTCTCGTTGTGTTTGCCTGCCTGTTTGCTTGCTGGTTTGTTTCCGGCTTCGGCGTTGGCTTCAGCATTGGCTTTGGCTTTGCCCTTGCCTTTCATTTGTGTGCCTCAGAAATTTGTGTGAAAATTGTTTTCTTTCCGCCCCCGCACACACAAGACCTTTCGGTGTTTAAGATTCTGTGGCTTGTGCATTTTGTAAATAATCTTGTTTCACACTCCGCCCTCGTCTGGCGCCTCCGCCGCCCTCTGGCAGGACTTCTGGTGTCGCCTGTCGACAGGATCCAGTGGTCAGGCCGGAGCGAACGGCTGCTGCATAATTTATGTGGGAAAGTCTCCGGGCCGGAGTGCTGCTCAAGAATTTTGCCAGGACACCTTCTGCATGGAAAGGAGCAGAGCTGACCCGAGTGGAGGGTGTGTGTGTGATCCGGGGCGGAAACAAAGTCAATTATTGTTACAGGTTTTCGGCCAACAAATTAAATGGTTTTGCGGTCAAGTGGCAGGGCGTCCTGTTTTCAGGTGTTTATTGTATTGTTCGGGTTAAAAGTAAGTCGAAGGAAATCTGGATGCTTAATTGAAGGAAGCCAATTGCATTACATTGGTTTGGTCTTTGGGGGAGTTCGTATGAGCCAAGACTGTTGATGTGAAGTGTTTTTCTTATTTACATAATTGTTGAAACGTTTGTTTTTGATTGAGATTCTGAGATCTAATGAACAATGCATATGATTCCTCCTTAGATGCATATAATTCTGAAAANCGAAGGAAATCTGGATGCTTAATTGAAGGAAGCCAATTGCATTACATTGGTTTGGTCTTTGGGGGAGTTCGTATGAGCCAAGACTGTTGATGTGAAGTGTTTTTCTTATTTACATAATTGTTGAAACGTTTGTTTTTGATTGAGATTCTGAGATCTAATGAACACATATGATTCCTCCTTAGATGCATATAATTCTGAAAATAAAAAAAAAGAAAGATACGTTTTTGCGTTTAATGACATAATGCAATAATACAATCGCAATTTTTGTCGCAAATATAGTTTTAGTAATGATACCAACAACATATGGGAAATTTTGCAGTGAAATTATAATNCTGTTTTTTTACAATAAAATTATATTTTGGATTATCTAATTAAGTAATAACTGAGGTTTTTAGCAATGATCTTGTAATTTAACAAGTTACTTGTAATAAAAGAGCAAAAGCCGAAACATAAACTAAGAGTTCCTGTACCTTAGGAATAAGAAATATGCCATTTTAAGGATAAGCTTGCTTAAACTAAGCGCTGCTAAGAAAAGAGATAGCAACTAAAAGCTTTTCCTAGATACACCAAAGTCATAAACCTGCAAAGCTTTTTAGAACAGCCCGAAAAGTCAAGGCTAAAGCTTTGTATAACAGAGACTAAATCAAGTATAAATTAAGTTTAGTTAACTATCTAGACATTATTCCTAATCAAAAATCTAATTAATTGAAGGAGAAAGTATGTGCTTGTGTGTTATCACTGGAGCAACTTAAGCAGTTCAAAAATTGAAAGCCATTTAACATTTCTTGGGGGTAAAGTTGCAATGTCTCACAGATAAGATTGTTCTATCAGCTCGATCCGCTGGACACGGACCCGGTCCGTGCGATTAAAACCCGTAGACGCATTCATGGGTAATCACCCGCCGCCTACTCATCCTACCCGGGGTCCAAAGTTTGTGGCGGGGCGTCGATCATTACGTAGTTTCCAAGCGATTCAGAGTTATTTTGACGCCGCCCGCCGCCGAGTGATCCATAAAATCGATCGATAAGCCGAATGTCAGGTCTTATCATCGGGGAGCCTGCAGACGCATTAGGACAAATTGAACCATTATCAGGGAGCAACGCAACTGCATATACGAGGCATTATCGCTTCCGTTCCGATCGCAGGCAACGATCGTCCGGGCCTTTCAGTCGGTTTCGAGCATCGGAGCAGAGCGGTTCCCTTGTGATTGCTAGTACCGGGTATCAGTGCGCATACAAGTACCCACGTGTCGAGCATAGAAACTAGCTGTCAGAAAAATATATACATTCGTACATCAGCAGATCGGACGGCGTTAATCGGAATCAAATAAAGCAAGCGCGGTCCGCTGATAAGGCACCTTGGTGCAGGCAATAAAAACAATTTGAATACCCAGACAAACACTCAGGAATACACAACCAAAGACAGCCAAGATGATATCGCATACAGTGAGGTGCGTGCTTGGAGCACTCGAAATTAAACCATGAAACCATCTTGACCATATTTCTCAATCAGGGTCTTCAAAATGATGTACATCGTGGCGGGCATACTGATCAGCAATGCGGAGATCTGTGACACTGTCGATCGCATTCAAATCGCGCCACGCGTCGACCTCAAACCGGAGTTCGACCAGCGATCCTTGGGCTCCAGTGGCAGCCTCTCCGGCTCCCGGTCGCGTACCCACTCCCGTTCCAGCTCCGGCTGCGGTTCCGGGCCCGAGGACGGATCACCGCGTCCCACACGACGCCGCCGGCTCAGCGTTTCGGGGATAGCCGGCGGAGTGGTGCGCGGGGTCACCAGCCAAGTGACCAAGCGGGTGGGACGTCGCCTGGGCTGGCTGTCCGATCTGCAACTGATCCTCAAGCAATGGAAGGCACTGGCCCTCAGCTTTAATATGTGGACCATCCCGAACTTCTTCGTGGAGTGCCTCACCAGCTACATGAGCAAGAAGCTGCTCATCAACAGCGACTGTGATCTAATCTACAAATAGATGTGTACTATACACCCAAATACTCGTACTCTAAGAGCAGCTACACCGAGAGGTTGCGAATTTATTGTTTAATTTGTAGTTTTTACATAGCTTTAAGGTTTGAATAAACAACAACTAGACATAGACAAGGATGCTGAAGCTCTCTTGGCTGGAGCGCTCAATTCAAATTAAACCAGAAAATGTTTGGAATTGTCCCCCAAATTCTTCTAAGATTGATTAAATATTGTAAACATTTCCAAGCCAATCCTACTGCCTGGTGGTCCCAAGTTTCCGATTCAAATCTGTTCCCTTTTTAGTCGCCATCCGCAGTGGAGTTGTCCGAGTTGTCCGGACTGCAGGGACTTCCTCCGCCTCCGGCAGCTCCTCCACGGACATTGAGGCTGTTGTGCAGCATGTTGGCAATGCTGTCCACATCCAGGTTCTCATCCGTAGCCGAGATTTTGCGCAGAGCCGAGCAGACAATGCTGAGGTCGCCCTTAAGTTCACTGACCACGGCCGTGATCTTCTGGGCATTGGACAGCACTTCCACGCTCATGGTGTACGGATTGTAGCGCACTCCAAACGGTCGCTGGATGCTCTCGGCAAAGGCCCTAAAAAGCATATAACTCAGACCATAAACGAAAAGCCCCTTAAGTGCTAAAAGAAGTTGTTACCACAACCCACCTCATCTGCTCCTTGGCCTCCTCAAAGGAGTCGGTGTAGTAGTAGGCATTCTGATAGGAGGTGATGATGCACTCCTCCTGGCAAGTCAGCTCCGGATCGAACTTCTTGATCTTCTGCTCTGAAGTGATCGCATGCTGTAGCTCAGCCACCGAGCTCAGGAGACCGGCTCCGTAGACCTTAAAACTGCTGTCCGCCTGCTTGCACAATCCAAACTCCACGGTGAAAAAGTAGAGCTACCAGGGATATGCAAATTACAAACTGAAAGCAATGGCAAGTAAACCCAAACCAACCGTGGCCAACTTTTCAATATCCGCATCACTGGCGCCCAAGGAAGCCAGGCCAATCTCCTGCGAAAATTGGGCAAAACTCGAGTTGGCCAGCAAGGGCATGTGGCCCAGGAGTTCGTGACAGCAATCGCTAAGAAAACATTACGTTTTCGAGTGAACTTCAGACAAAACTCAATAGCTTACGGCTCGGGGGTGTAGAAGGGATCCGAGGAGTGACGAATGTACTGGGTGCAGTGGAAAACCCGAAAAGCGAGACCCGAAAGGAAATCCCTCGGCGAGAGATATCCTGCCACAGGTCGCAGCTGAAATCCTGTCTTACGCTTCAGATAAACACTGACATCCTGCAATTGGGGGACATTGTCCACCCGATAGCCGCAGTATTTCTCCAACTCTGGCCAATTTTCCATGTACTCCGGCACTGCATGCAACACGTAGAGGCGATGCAGTTCCAAGAAAACGGTGCCCCTGTCATGGGAAAAGTTTTGTCATCCGCCCACACGAATCAATACCGCGGCAATCTGCGTCAAATTCAATCACAAACTTACCAAGTTTTCACCTCCTCAGGGGTGTACTGCACACGGGGAATGGGATTGCCACTGCAAGAGTCGGGTTGGGGATTTGTGCTCAAAAGGGGACTTAATCTGTATCTGCACTCACTGCTTAAAGTTGTTGGCTATGGCCGAGAACTGTTCGCGGCGTTTGCGATAAACTGGGTCCTTGAAACCCGGGTGGTCAGCATCCAATTCCGATCCGTACATCAGCACATTTTGGGCCTTGTCCAAATCGGAAATCTTTCGCGGAAACCAAACCATGTCCCCGAAGTCTGATGCAGGAAAATAATCAAACGAAAATCCATCAATAGATACATTTTCTTCTCGAAATACTACTCGAAATACTTGTAAAAAAAAATAAGGAAATGGCCAAACCAAAAGCGACACTTCTTGAGTAACGTTTTCCTATGCCAACTCACCAAAGCTTGAGCAGGCGGACAGAGAGGGCGCCCTGGCCAGTCCGTGGGTGTTCACCGAAGTGTAGTTCACGGAGGCCACCTCCCGGTTGAGCATCTTGACCACCTGGTCCAGGCGCCGCGGATCGCACTCGACGTCCACGAGGACGTCCGCCTGGTTGGTGGCACTCTCCAGAGGCGATAGCTCCAGGTGGAGCACGTTGATGCCCAGCTCCTGGAAGACCTGCAGGGCCCGGGCCAGGTTGCCCACCTGGTTGCGCAGGGTGAAGATGATGGAGATGCGCTCGCCCGGGGAGTGCTGCCTGGGAGGATCCTGTGGCCCGCCGGCGGATCCGATGGACAGGCGAGGCGGCTCCAGCGGGGCCGAGGAGTGTCGGGAGAGACTGGTGTGGGCGGAGCTCGAGGAGGATCCCGGCGATGTATCCTTTTTGAGCTGGTGCAGCGGACTGCCCTGCTTGACGGACCACTCCTGCTCACCGCTGCGGTAGAGCCAGAGGCCCAGCAAACTCTTACCCGAGGCACTCATCTCACACGGCACTGCACTGCACTGGTAGCGGACTAAGAGCGAGGATTCTCCGCGGGCACACGCGTCGGATGCGCAACTCTGCGCCAACTGCAAGATCCTGTCACGGCAGCAGCCCTTTTATAGGCAGCACCCGCACCCGGAGCCGGGGATACATATTCAATTGTATTTATTAAGTGTGCGTGGCGAGATAAATTCGTTCAAGGATATAAAAGCTACAAGTGAGTCTTTCGACGCCCGCTGGGAGGAGGGGCTTCGGTCCCCCGCTTCTGATTGGCCAAATCATGCCGGAGTCAGGCCGAAACGCTAACGCATGACGTCATTGTGCCCTAGGCAAGGAGTCCTTTGGCTTTTCGCTAGAGTTTTCCGATAGAAAACACATAAGAGTATTGTTAATTGTGGGTTGTTCCGGGTTGTTTCACTTTCTAATCAGCAAAAAAAGTTAGATGGGGTTCGTTGGGGACCGATGGACGGACTTCTGTGCTTGACTTTCAAATTCTGGCGCTTAATTTATGCGGGCACCAGAGTAACTAGTATAGCGTGCGGGCAGCCTAGTCAGCACCCTTTTTGCAACTCCTCTGCAACTCTGCAACTCCGGCAAAATCGATGACTGACTGACTTGGCGACATTGAGAGTGGTCGGCCAAAAGGTGGTTGGCCAAGTCCAACGGCCATTAAAGGCAACCGCTTGCCGCTTGGCAACCACTTGATGCTCCAGCAGCCGCAGAGTCAATAGTAGATAAATGGCAATTTCTTTTGGCTTTTGTTTGCGCTTCGAGAAAAGCAAACAGCGCCGGGGGAGCTGCTGCTGCCAGGATATAACTATGTATCTGATGGAGGCAATGGCAAAGCGAGGGAAGCCACAATCACTCGACTACTTGACTATTAAAATATGCGAAAACCTGAGTGCCGGGGGGTTGGCCTCACATGCGTGGGCGTCCTTTTGTATCCTGTGCACCCCCTCCTGCCATGCAACTCATCAGCTGTGGCGATAAACTTAATGGGGCTGGCTAACTGATTGACCGACAAACGAGCGACCGTCCAGGGAGCTACTTCTATTTGGCCAAGAGCCCGCCTAACTGCCTTTCGCTTGATGGATTTATGGTGCAGTCCGGGCCTCAAAGGATACAGGGATTCCTTCTTTACAAACACCCCAGCCAGCTCGGCATTGCAGGCAATTGAATGGCGGAGGGCCGACAGTTCGGGTGCTGGAAAAGAGACGAGGTCACGATGAATGGCAGCTGTTGATTCACTTGATTTCGGAATAATTAAGTTAGGCCAACTAATTCGCCAAGGGGGTGGCTGGGCAAATCAGTTTAAATAAGAAGACTCCTGAGCTTCTGCCTGAAATTGTAGCAAATTCCTCACGAGCACGAGTACATTCATAAATTTTTGTTTTTTGTTGGATTTCGCTAGCAATAAGACTTCAAAATTCATTTGGGAATACCAGCTTAGTTGAAACTCTAACTACTAGAAAGCAACAATAATTGGGGATACAGTTTTAGTTTTAGAAAAAAGTTTACCAATGCAAATACATTGCAGACCCAATAACTCTAATGAAACATATTCATTTGGTGATTAAATAAGGTTTATTTAGTACTTGATTGATTATTATAAGTCACGTGACAAGTGATTAGAAACTAATAATAAGGTTAGCTGAACAGGTTTCAATTTCGTTGGCACGCTCTTCTAGAAGCAATCATCGATGGGCGGAAGTATGCCATTGCAAAAGTGCCAGGAGGGCCAGTAGGGCCAGCTCTGGGCTTTTAGAATAGTTTGGGCACACCACACGGATTTTTGGACGTTGTCGGTCATCAGCTCGTTGCAGCTCAACTTGCAAATGTTCTCCGAGAACTTTCCATTCGTTGGCTGGCACCAGGTGCGATCGTTAATCTGGAAGATGCCGTAGTTGTTTGACCCATCGGCGTTGTTTCCCACCATTGCGGTGTTGTAGTCGCTTTCGTGCTGGGCAAGGCAGGTCCATCGAGCCAACTGATCCTTTGGAACGCCCAGGATGTACATCTCCCTGGCCAAGGTGCACCGGTCCATAATGCGACCCAGGACAGCGGGGAGGGCCAGTGCCAGGACACAGAATACGAAGACAGTCTTCATTGCAATGCGTGTGGTTCGAATATGCCAAGTAGACTTGGAAAAGGCCGTTTTATACCCCCGTAGAACGTTATAATTACAACATCGGTTGATTCAACAGCTACAACGATTGGTAAGACACAAAAGATAAGCACACAATTATTTCTTATCACAATTATTTGTTCAAAACGATAATGATAATCCCAATCGATGCGTATTTCCAAGTGTTGAGTTAATTTAAAATCATAATATAATGACAATCGTTAAATGTATTGCATCAACGGCTGAGATTTACAAAACAATGAGTTAAAATGGCTTATCAAGTCTTGGCAATGCAATTTCAATATCTCAGTGCTACTGTTGTCAAAGGAAAGACACGGATTAAACGTCGAGTAATATTTGTAATACTTTAACAGATAATGTATATATACGAAATTTCGAGGAATTCTTTCAAAACGTTTGACTTGTTGGTAAATCATTTTAATAAGTGGGCATGAATAATACGAATTTATTGAAGAGATGTTTTCCAGAGGATATTAAACTTCTAAATTTATATGAAATTAAAATAAATTCTCCAAAAACATGAAACTAGTTTTTCAAGGGGAAATAATTAAAATATTTTTGGAATATTATTATGGGATCTTCAAGATAAGATGTGTTAAACTTATGTTAGTTCTCCAAAAGCATTAGACTAGTTTGTGCAGGGGAAATGATCGAATCGTGGATTACTATGTTACAAGTTCTGTTTAAAACGCACTACCCGCATCAGCCTGATGCGCCCCTGACAGCTCGTGACCAAAGCGCAACAGTATTGCAATGTGAAATGCCACCCCGTTGGGACAAGCGGAGCGGATGTGGCGCTGTGCGCAGACGCGCGACTTGTCATCCCCCGGAGAGACATTACAGTCAAACTTTTGCTGGTGGTAAACAAAAACAAGTTTCTCGTCCTGCCACCAGGACACCCGATGCTTGCAGAGAGCTGGAAGCGAGAAAGCGAGAAAGCAAGGGAGAGAGCTTCCGGCTGACAGCTGAAAGTCCGAAATTTCCCTGGCGCACCACTCACATCTGGAATTCGGACGAGGGCTCAAGTGCTCGGCAGCGACGTCAAGGAAATTATCGATTTTCGCAGGAAAAGTGAAAAAACTGACTCGACTCCGTGGGCTGACCACAAAAGTTAACAAAAGTCACCTGTATTAGCTAGAATTCGCCAGGAAAAGCGGACTAAAGGCTAAAGGGGACTCCAGCTAGCCGAGAGTTGTGGGCGTGGCAGCTGGCCGGGTCCTGGGATGGCTGACAGCGAATTCGAGGAGTTCCGCAGGCCCATATTTGAGCCCCACACGATTGCCACCTTCGGAGCTGGAGCGGCCAACAAGAAGAACAATCCGCATGCATTTTACTCGTAAGTGCAAAGGTTAAAGGTCCAGGTGTGTGAACGCACTGTGCCATTTCGATGCCAAGTGGAGTGAAGTGAGGCGAAGCTAAAGAGCAGCACGTGTCCCCAAGAGCACCCCTTTCCCATGCGCAGCCTTGTACGAGTTACAGGGCAGAAGATGCACTCGTAACTTCCCATTTGAACATCAAACTTAAGCGCATCCCTTGCAGGCTAATTCCCAACGATGACTTGGAGGACTCGCACTCCTCCAAGAGCGACGGCGATGGCTCCGATCAGGAGGACGGCATCGGCCTGGAGCCCAAGATGCGTCAGGTGGAGGACGACGAGCTCGGCGACGGCCTGAAGGTCACCCTCTCGTCGGACGGCTCCCTGGACACCAATGACTCCTTTAACTCGCACCGCCACCACCCGCTGAACCACCAGGACGCGATTGGTGGCTTCATGGGCCTCACCGGCAGCATGGACACCAGTGGCCTGGGCGGAGGCGTAGGTGGAGGTGTTGGTGGTGGCCACTCACCGCCAGTGACCATTGGAGCCAGCACGGATCTGCTCACACCAAACGCAGCAGCCACCCGGCGGCGTCGCAAGTTGCCCGAAATACCCAAAAACAAGAAATGTAAGTCAAAAGAAGGTAACATTTGGTAGATTTCCCTTATTAGATTATCCTGCATGCAAGTAGTCTTGGGGCCTGCTTTGGTTTTCACTTGACAAATAAAAATAATGGTAGGGTTTCAATGTTTAGGAACTCCTTACAACATTTATTTCATATAAAGAGGTATGGGATTAGGGATTTATTAAAGTTGTTGAAGTTTATTATAAATAAATAACTTGAAGGGAATGATAATGGTATGTGATTAGGGATTTAGGTGAAATTGTATGCAGTTTTATAGTATTAAAACATTAGGATATATGTTTGATTAGGGTTTTATTTGTATCTTAAACTTTTTAAAAGTTGTACATCATTTAAGACTAAACTAATGGTCCCTGTATATCTGTAGATTCAATAGTTCACACTGTGAAATTTCTATAAAAAGCGATGTTGAAAACCAGAGCCAGCCTGCCACCCTTTGTAGTGTCGATCTAACCCACTCATGGCTCGTTGCAGCTTCCATTATGCATCTTCTAGGTGGCCCCACCTACGGCTCCCTGGCGGATGAGTTCCGCAACGGCGGAGTGGGCCTAGGAGCCGGCTCGGGCACCGGGCAGCCGGGCGGAGGCCGGTGCAGTCAGCAGCGCTCGTTTTTGTCGCTCAAATGCGGATACTTGATGGACGAGGACTCCAGCCCGGACTCGGAGCGGCTGCAGAGCCTCGGAGACGTGGACAGCGGACACAGCACGGCCCACTCGCCGAACGATTTCAAGAGCATGTCGCCCCAGATCACGTCCCCGGTGTCGCAGTCTCCCTTTCCGCCGCCGTTCGGGGGAGTGCCCTTCGGGCAGCTGGAGATGCTGGAGGCCACGCACCGCGGACTGCACAAGTTTGTGCCCCGGCACCACGACGAGATCGAGCTGGAGATCGGCGACGCCATCTACGTGCAAAAGGAGGCCGAGGACCTGTGGTGCGAGGGCGTCAACCTACGCACCGGCCGTCAGGGCATCTTTCCCTCGGCCTACGCCGTCGACCTCGACTACAATGAGTTCGACCCGACAGTGCAGCTGGTGAAGAAAGAGCGCTACCTGCTCGGGTACCTTGGCTCTGTGGAAACCCTGGCGCACAAGGGCACCGGCGTCGTCTGCCAGGCGGTGCGCAAGATCGTCGGCGAGTACGGCACCTCGCCCACCGGCCAGACCTGCATTCTGGAGGTCTCCGACCAGGGGCTGCGCATGGTCGATCGCTCGGGACCGAATGTAAGTAGAGCAAAGTATTTTGCTCTCCAATTTTTATACTTTTTATACAGACGAACCAACCAATATGGTCGACCAATCTGAAAAGTTTCATACACATTTGACAATAAATCAAGACCATGTTGGCAAATTAGTTTTGAATGTAAAATAATGCTAATCCGGTAAACTGGTAAAGCACGAATTGTCAAGGGTTACTTAACATTATTGTAATCCCCTGAAACCTGAAACTAAGTCTTTTCCCCTTTTTCAGAACAAAAAGGAGAAGAAGCCTTGCATCGATTACTTCTACTCGCTGAAGAACGTATCCTTCTGTGCATTTCACCCTCGCGATCACCGCTTCATTGGCTTCATCACCAAGCACCCGACGGTTCAGCGGTTTGCCTGTCACGTCTTCAAAGGCTCAGAGTCCACCAGACCGGTGGCCGAGGCCGTTGGGTAAGTTTCAAATCGAATGCCAAAGATTTAATCAATCCAAATCAAATCTAATCGGACTTGGAACCGCGTTTGCAGGCGTGCTTTTCAGCGTTTCTATCAGAAATTCATTGAGACCGCCTACCCCATCGAGGACATCTACATCGAGTAAGGTTGCAGGCGATTGGTTTAGTGCTTCTAAATGATGACGACTTATTAATCAGTCTAATATGATGATATATTTTTTGTGCGGTTATTACGAATAAACAAAGAAACAAAATCAACACGAAACTCAACAAATATTTGCTCTTCTACATAGAGAATCTTAAAGCAAATCCAATAAGCTCGCAATAGAAACCCTAGCTATAGGCTACTTGTAACTCGTAAATTATTATGATTTTCCCCGTTCCTATTGAATGTGCAAGATCTTAGAAATGTAAATAGTTACCTTTCGTTCGAGACTTTCTCATAAAAAACACTCGCTTCAAGCAATCGGCAATAGTGGCCCTTGGATACGAACACACTCTTTGTACACTTCACCACAAAAATAATAACATAGAAGCTTGCACAATCCCCCCGCATATTGTATTTGTAAATCCTGAACTCTGTTCCCTTTAATGTATCGATGATTTTGTGAAAATGTTCATCCTGGCAAAGCACAAAGAGAGTGAGGCCAAAGTAAGTTAGAAATCTAACAATTAGATGTGTGAGTCCTTCAGTAACCAGACCCAGCAATATTCGGCACCAACAGCTACATTTCCAAGTATTCTCCATAACAACCCAGTTCTAAGATGTGTAAACCCTTAAAGTTGTATACAAACAGACGAATATATACTGTGCATGTATACAAAAGAAATATATATATATATGAAAGAATGCAAGTCAAAGTGAAATGGTTTTAATTCTTTGTAGTAGACCTTTTCCTTATAAGGTAAGCTTATCCCATTCAAGGCAAACGTTGTGGAATATACTGAATTTAAGTTTATTTTGACGTGCGGAAGTTCAATATATGTACTTGTGAAAATACCATAAACGGACCTTGGAAAAGTTATCCCGCTTTAAGTGCTTTCCTCGCAGTGCAATTACAACCGCATTTTCGACATCCTAAACAAGCAGATTTAAAGCTTTTAACTTTTTGCAGCTCTCAAGGTCAATACCAAGGCCATGATTTGCTAACAACCAATAAGTTTAATTTGATTTATAGGAGAATGGACACGGTATTAGAAATAAATGCATTCGTTTATCACTCAAGTCAACTCCTCTGGCTGGCGTTTCATCTCTGGATTCTGTTAATCGGAGATCTGAGCCATCGGCTTCACATTGTCAGACACCTTAAACTTGGCTCCGGTACTGGCTTTAATATCGTCTACAGTGAAGCCCTCAGCCACCTCGACGAGCGTCATACCGACGCCCTTCTCCACCTTGAAGACAGCTTTCTCGGAGATAATCATATCGACCACGCCCTTGCCGGTCAGCGGCAGGGTGCAGCTCTCCAATATTTTGGGTTTTCCGTCGCGTGTATTGTGTTCCATGGTGATGACTACCTTAGTTCCAGGAGCAGCCACCAAGTCCATAGCGCCACCCATGCCCTTGACCAGTTTGCCCTGGAAAATACAAAGGTATAAGAACATGTTGCGTAATTGTTTGTGCTGCAACCTACGGGGATCATCCAGTTGGCCAGATCACCAGTGCCAGACACCTCCATGGCACCCAGAATGGTAATGTCCACATGGCCGCCGCGGATCATCGCGAAGCTGTCGTCGGATCCGAAATAGGAGGCACCTGGCACAACAGTGACGCTCTCTTTGCCGGCATTGATAAGATCGGGATCTACATTTTCCTTGGTCGGGAATGGACCCAGGCCCAGGATGCCGTTTTCCGACTGCAGCATCACGCTCATGCCCTTGGGGATGTAGTTCGACGAGAGCACCGGTATGCCAATGCCCAGATTCACATACATGCCGTCGCGGAACTCCAAGGCCACTCGCCGAGCGATACGTTCACGCAGCTTCTGGGCATCACTTGGAGGCTTCGCCGGCTTGCTGGAATCCTTGGGTTCCGTGATGCGCAGACGCTCCACGCGCTTATTGTATTTTTCGCCCAAGAAGATGCGATGCACATAGATGCCCGGCACGTGGATCTGGTCGGGGTCAAGTTCTCCGATTGGCACCAATTCCTCCACCTCGACCACCGTCACCTTGGCTGCCCGGCACATAGGGGCATTGAAGTTTCTAGCCGCCTTGTTGAACACCAGATTGCCAAGGCAATCCGCCTTCTGGGCCTTGACGAATGCAAAGTCGGCAAAGATGGACTCCTCCATCACGTATTCCCGGCCCTTGAACTTCTTGACTTCTTTCTTTTGGCTGGGTATCTCAATGCAACCCTCTTTGTCGTATTTAACGGGAGCTCCACCCTCCTGGACCAGAGTGGCATAGCCGGTTGGCGTGTAGAAGGCGGGAATGCCAGCGCCGCCGGCTCGGATCTTCTCCGCAAGCGTGCCCTGGGGTGTGAGCTCGACGGCCATCTCTCCGCCCAGATATTGACGCACCAGCTCATTGTTCTCGCCCACATACGAGGCAATTATCTTCTTCACCTGCTTCTGCCCGATCAGCACGCCCAGACCAGTTTTATCCACTCCTGAAAAGGGAATTTTTGCGATTAGTTATTACAGATGAAAGCAAGATGTATCTTTGTGCAAACCCACCTCCGTTGTTCGAGACTGCAGTGATGTTCTTCACACCCTTCTCTTTGAGGGCGTCGATCATCTTTTCAGGAATGCCGCAGATCCCGAAGCCTCCAAAGAGGATTGTGGAGCCATCCTTGACGTCCTGAACAGCGTCAATGGCACACTCGTATACCTTACTATTGCGCTTTGAGGTGGAGTAGCACGCAAAAAGCTGAAATCATTTGCATTAGAACATGTTTTCTATTTGTTTTGCCTCAAACAAACTGTACTATGTATATGGGGACGTTCGTGCGTGGGATTGTTGCGTAATTCTAGACTATTTTTGATTTGATAGCGAATTTCCAGGGGAGCTGATTTGCAAATCGCTCATTCGTGTTTGCTGTGAAATTTGTGCTTATCGCAATCACAACATCAAAACAACGTTAGATCTATCTATAAAAACAGATCTATTTTTATGGACCGCGCCTGTTGTTACGTTGACTGACAAAACCTGTTTATCTACTATCACTAAGAATATTCTATTTCAAGATACCAGAGGGTGAGGGATGAATTTATTCAAATGTTTAAGCTTTAAAGGCAACCACCACAAAGTATCTGCTATACAGTATCTGCTATAGAGAAATAAAAAATAAGATACTTTTTGATTTGCTTTGGGTTTTACCTTCAATGAGTTGGTATATCGAGCACCGAGTTGGCCTTTACTGAGCACGCGAACGAGCATTTTGATTAGAAGTTTATTTACAATTGCAGGAATCCGTATTTAAAAATTATGAGTAGTTTATAGATACAGTAACTTGCGATGTTCTTTGCGCGAAAACATCCGATCCGGGAATGGGAATCAGCTGAGGTGCGCAACAGGTATCGAAGTACTGTATCTTGCCATCGAACTAGATCGATAACTTTTAGTTCACACAAAATTTCGAAGCGCCAAAATTTAAAACATCGAACACGAACTTCCGAATTCCGAATTCAGAAAATCTGAATTACAGATATTCGCCAAAAATTAGAATTTAGAGCATCAATTTAAAACCGAACTTCTGAGTTACGAGTCTGAATTTAAAAGATGTGACAGAATTTCAAAAGCTCATAACTTGGCCAAAACGCATCGGATCGGAAAACGGCATGGATAATATTTCCACGAGTTTTCCAAATTGTAAAACTTCGTTTATGGAGTTGCGTTGGCAAATATGCTATCAAAAAACCAAGAAAATTAAGCTATCACCAAACTATGCGAGCCCAAATCATCAGTTCGCTCGACACAGCCAAAATTCCTTTACCGATTAACAGGCATTTCTTTCATGAATTGATCAATGTATAAATCTTAAAGATCGGATGAGAATCGGCTGAGATTTGAACTAAAACCCTAAAAACGAGACATTTTCTGAGGTACCTTACGGAGTTTCAACATTTTTAGCTGCAACGATTAAGCAAAATTGCTCTAATACCTAAATTTTCAGGGATGACAAATTATTTAATATTGAGCTGTACATAAATCCTACTCTACACGATCATGTCCCAGCATATATTCATATATTTGATTCACTCCCTTTATAAAAAGCAGCTATTTTGGCCAAGGAATGATATTCGAAATAGGCAAAAGACACATATACTCAACATACGAGTATGAAGCTCCTAGCTTAACCAAAACACATCCGATCGAGCAGTGCCTGCCGCGGGGCATCAATCATTATGCAATTTTTGCAAACCCCAACCCAGCAGCCGCATTTACTTTCTTCGGAGGCGTCGAACCAGGTTCGTCGAACCAGTTGTGGTGGCTGAGGTCCGAAACAGCCTTTGGGCAACAGGAGCACTAACCAAATTTGTGTCGCTACTAATGGAAATGAATGCCAGCAGCAGTGGTAGTGCCAGTGCCAGTGGCAGTGCCAGTGCATTCAACACAACAAAGCGCAGCCTTGACAGCGACTTTGCCTGCCGCTTTTGTGCAAACGGGAACTGGTTTCTGTGGGTTCGGGAAAAACTCTGCGCCTGCTTTATGCACTTGACGGCCGGCACGGCCTCTTTTACGCTATCAACAAATGTGGCCAATTAGAGATTAAGCGACATTTTCAATTTGAAAACGCTTGTAAAGCAGAGCAACCAAAAGTGGCAAAGTTGTTCGGCAATGCACTTGCAAAAACAAGTGGAGTGTCTTTATTAATTCAAATCTAAGGGAATAATAGGTTCCTTAGGCTTGGAAAGATTTTCCACAAAATATCCTTTAAATTTGAATTGCCAGCCATCGCCAAGAAAATGTTACAACAATATCTAACAACTCTACGCTTATTCCCTATCTGTTGGTTGTTTTCTACATAGAACTACATTGATACAAATTGCTGTCTTAGAATTTATGAAACCATAAATACTCGTATTAGCCGGCAAGTGGCATTGAAATTATTGTTAAAAATCCGTAATTAACCTGCATTATTTTGCAGAGTCACATGGGCGCCCACATTAGGAAATTGACTTGTCAAACGATTTCGTAGTCTGGTGATGCCCGAGAAGCGCACCTTAACCATTAATGGCTAGAATTAATATTTATCAAAACACGGCGATAGAGAGTTCCCCAAACAAGTTCGCTGGAAAGCCATGTGAAAAGCTACTCCAAACCAGCCAGCAAGCCAGCCAGTCGAGCCATCGGATGGCCAACTTCATTTAGTCTGCAACTCGCGTTTAAGCCAAGCAGACGCGCCTGTGAATCGTTGGCCAAAAGGCAAGTCGTCGAGTCTTGGCCAAGTTCGTATTCGTATTCGTCTTCGTTTGCCGTGCGAGTGAGTCGGGGGAAGTGAAGTCAATCAAAGCGAGGCAGCTAATAAAAAGTGCTAATGGTGTGTTTAAAATATGAATAAACCAAGTATGCCGCAGCAACCGCAGCCGCAGCAACAGCAACAGCAATAACAACAGCAACGGTAACAATAACAAAAAGAGATTTTCTTTTTCGTGGGACGAAGAAATCGCATTTGCATTTCACCGCCGAGCTGGCCGGCTGGCCGGCCCACTGGAAGATTAAATTGGATCAATCGATGGATGTTTTCTGTTTGTGTGGCAGCGGCAGCGACTCGTTCGGTTCTATTTCCAGTGCCACTTTCATAACACAAGAAAAGGGTTACCAGAATCGAAAATAGCGCCTCTAAATGCAAATATTGGAGACCCGTTAAGAGACAATAGCGATTTGGGAGCGTCTCCGTTTCAGTGGGTAAGTCTATTCACTCCCCTCCCTCGAAACCGATAAATCACGATCGATGCGATTTATAACTGTCACAACACTCAAAATGGGGAGATGTGTTTTTTATTTATTTGCGGGTATTCTGTGATTCTGTGATTTTTTATTGCCCCGTTTTGTGGATCCACCCCGATACATGGTCCGGCATACGAATCGTTTTAATGGCTGACTTCGCTGAGATTGCACTGCATGAATCAAAGTTATTAAATAATTAATGGCCAACGGTGCAAAGAGAAAAACACAGATTGCTGCATGTTTGGGGCATTATTTACGGCCTGCTTAGCTTTTCTGCCGTGTCGTGTCTCTCATTAAACCAAGAGCATGAAGCTTCAGCCCGGGATGCCAGCTCCAGAAATGATCTGATATCCAAGATCATTTAGCCATCGATTTGCATGCCCAAAGAAAGCAGCTTCTCCAATTTTCGGCAATTACATAAAGTCTATAGCCTGGGGGGTCAAAGCCTAAACGATGCCAAAGACTCGATAATCGCCGAGTGGCTCGGCAGAAACGGAAAACGAAAACATTTTCGCAGAAGGCATTTATTTTTGGGTAGCCTATTAAAAGGTTTGATGGATCTGGCAGGTGTAGAGATCCATTATCACCCGAAGCCGCTCAGTCCCGTCCCGGCTGATCCGTTAGACTTGGTCTATCCACGCGCACCACCCGCTCGGCCACGTTCAGGTACGCCTCGTACTCCACCTCGTCGGGGGTGGTGTCGTAGTGGTAGTGACCGCCCCAGTTGCTGAAGGAGAAGGAGTGGAAGTGCTGGAGCCTCAAATCCAGGCCCAGATCCTTGGTCACCAGCGTGCCCAGGGCATTCAGCTGGGCGGGCATCTCATAGAACTTGAGCCACTGCTGGTTCTGTTCGTGAGTGAGGATCGGCGTCTTGCTGAAGTCCCGCATCACGTGTTGGTGCACTTTTCCCTTCTTCACCAGAAAGATGCCGCCCAGGCCCACCACCTGGTCGCCGTAGTGCTGCTCCAGTCCCTTGCGGATGCACTCGATGAAGTTCTGCTCTCCGGTGCGCTGTTTGGCGGAGATTTTCAAAACATCCCCCGGCTGTCCTTGGCTCAGGAAGAGGTTAAGAATCAGGGCACAGCGTGGCTCGGAGTCGGGAATCTTTTCCAGCACGCACTCCTCCTGCTCACCCCTGACAGTGGCCGTGTAACTGCCATTGGTCAGTTCGTTCTTGTCGCTGACGGACAGATTGAAGATGCCCTCGCAGTTGGAGTTGCGGATGGGCCAGGGACCGGCTCCGGCTCCTACAGCGAAGATTTTTCCGGGACCCTGGATCTTCCTGGTGATCTCCTTTAAATTGTAGAGCTTATCGCGCTGTACCAGAGGCCTTAAAAAGGGCGGTCCACCGGCTTCCAGGAGAGTGGGTTTTCCTCCCAATCCGCTCTCCACCAAACCAAACTGCGATCCCCGAAGATCAGGACACGGCGTCACACTCACTTCCACAGAGGCAAAGTTCCCACACAAGGCACCCTGTATAACTGAAGAAGAGGCCAATAAAAGCTTTATGTTTTGACCCCGCCAAAATAAAAGCTTTGGTACTTTTCGAGGGGGTTCTAATCAGTGCTCACCCGATTGTAGCTCCGAGAGGGGCGGCACATGAAGTGGCTTCTCCTCGAACAGGAGCTGATCCGTTTGAAGGTGACTCTGGCTCATCTTATCGCCGCAAGAATTCCGGAACGCTTTCTGGGACCTGCCCTTCTGGAGGCAAACAAACGACTGACTGAGGGGCCATCGCGTGCCAAATATTTTAACCATGTTACTGCCTGTCATTTTATGTTAGTGATAATTTTGCGGTGGAACAGGGTCTCCACTGATACACAATTTTTTGTGGTAAAACCGATTGTTTAATTATTTAGTAAAACCATGATCTAGTTTTACTTTTCAAGCAGAAAGTGTTCCAAAGGTCTAAACTCATTTAGAAACTTTTATCAACTTGTCAGAGGGTTTTCATTCATCCATTTGAAGGTGACTTTCATAGGTTTCGCCCAAAAACTCAAAACAATCCAAAATGTTTGTTTTATCTTATTATTTATTTTGTAGTTTTTATTTACTATTATTTATGATTGGGGGTTTTAGCAATGTGATAGTCAGCTACAAATAGATGGGCAAATAAGATCTAGTCCCGCCCCACCTTGTGAGTGGCAGCGGGTTTATCTACGCGCACCACCCTCTCGGCCACATTCAGGTACGCCTCGTACTCGACGATGTCCGGGGTGGTGTCGTAGTGATAATGCCCGCCCCAGTTGGTGAAGGAGAAGGAGTGGAAGTGCTGCAGGCGCAGGTCCAGGTCATGCTCCTTGGTCACCAACGTACCGACGGCGTTCAGCTGGGCGGGCATCTCGTAGAACTTCAGCCACTCGTTCACCTCCTCGTCGGTGTTGATCGGCGTCTTGCTGAAGTCCCGCATCACGTGCTGGTGGGCCGCGCCCTTCTTGATCAGGAAGATGCCGCCCAGGCCCACCACCTTGTCGCCGTAGTGCTGCTCCAGGCCCTTGCGGATGCACTCGATGAAGTTCTGCTCGCCGGTGCGCTGCTTGGCCGTGATCTTCAGCACCTGGCCGGGCTGTCCCTGGCTCAGGAAGAGGTTGAGCAGCAGGGCGCAGCGGGGCTCCGAGTGGGGGATCTTCTCCAGCACGCACTCCTCGTGGTCACCCCTCACAGTGGCCGTGTAGCTGCCGTTGGTCAACTCGTTCTTCTCGCTGACGGAAAGATTGTAGATGCCCTCGCAGTTTGATCCGCGGATGGGCCAGGGACCGGCTCCGGCTCCCACGGCGAAGATCTTTCCGGGTCCCTGGATCTGGCGGGTGATCTCGGTGATGTTGTACAGCTTATCGCGCTGCACGAGGGGCAGCAGGAAGGGCGGACCACCGGCCTCCAGGAGGGTGGGCTTGCCCCCCAATCCGCTCTCGACCAGACCGAACTGCTTGGCCTTCAGGTCGGGGCAGGGGCCGACGCTGACAGACACCTGGGCAAAGTTGGTATTCAGGGCACCCTGTATAACTACAGAGAGAAGCTGATTAAACTCAAAGCTTTATCGCATCCCCCATCGAAGCTCCCACAAATAGTACACTTGCAAATAATCCTTTNGTTAACTCGTTCTTCTCGCTGACGGAAAGATTGTAGATGCCCTCGCAGTTGGATCCGCGGATGGGCCAGGGACCAGCTCCGGCTCCCACGGCAAAGATCTTTCCGGGTCCCTGGATCTGGCGGGTGATCTCGGTGATGTTGTACAGCTTATCGCGCTGCACGAGGGGCAGCAGGAAGGGCGGACCACCGGCCTCCAGGAGGGTGGGCTTGCCCCCCAATCCGCTCTCGACCAGACCGAACTGCTTGGCCTTCAGGTCGGGGCAGGGGCCGACGCTGACAGACACCTGGGCAAAGTTGGTATTCAGGGCACCCTGTATAACTACAGAGAGAAGCTGATTAAACTCAAAGCTTTATCGCATCCCCCATCGAAGCTCCCACGAATAGTACACTTGCAAATAAGCCTTTCTTTTTAAAAACATTATTTTCAAAACTAACAGGCAAAACGAACATGACCTCTACCATGACTTTCACACAACTCTCCGGTTGCTATACATTCGTAGTCATCCAGATAACTTTGCTAAACGGATTCAAAAACCTTTACTACCTTGAAGGTAATTGAGTCTCAATATTTAACAATCGAAGCAATCAATTTGCAATAGTTTTCTGTGTAGAAAAAGCTATCGAAAAGCTTTGGGGGAATCATATGGTTCTGTTTAGACTGCTCAATGAAAACAGAAATCAGAAAACACCAAAACACAGCCAAGCAGAACCACTATTCTTGGCAAAAAGACACTCAACTCAGACCAAAAACCGGCTGTGGAAAGTTCGGCACAGTTCTGAAGGTCATTTGCACATGGCACTGAGGCGAGCACGTTTGCTATGGCACACACATCTATGTACCTATCTATCTGTATCTGTAATCTCCCTCGGATCTGGGAAATCGTCTCGAAATTCACACTCACCATTCTGCAGCTCCGACAATGGGGGCACGTACAGGGGCTTCTCCTCGAAGAGAAGTTGCTCTGTTTTCAGCTGGTTCTGGCTCATGTTTGTGTCCTAGTTTCGCACTCCTTTGCCTGTCCCGATTCAGGTCCCCTTCTCTGGCTTCCCAACTAGATTCTCGCCTGCGAAATGTGTGCCCAGTTGGTGGTGGCTGGTCTGCTGGAGGCTACCGCTCACTCGATCGGTGGAATCGCAACTGTCGACCGAACTCAGCCGGCGTCTCGCATTTTAAAGTTGAGTGGCTGCTCGGCTCCCGGTTTGCCCTAGAGTTAACATTGCCATAGCCCGAAAGATACGACTACGTGTACAGGGTGCCTGCCGGCGGTGCGTGCATCGCTTGATTAGATAAACAGCTCGGCTCTTGCGCCGTATTTAGTTTAATTAGTGTCATCGAGATTCTGGTTCTCAACCTTCTTTGCTTCTTGGGCGGACAACGATCCATCAGGTCTCACGCTCAGTGCGCATGTCAGGGAGGCGGATTTATGATCCACTACAGTGGATTCTCGGTTCACAAATTGGTTGTTCTGGTGCTTAAATTATCATAAAAGCTATTCATTTTCGGGCAGCTATTCATTTTCGAGTCTGTCACATTGAAAATTGTAATCAGATTATGTGTTTTTCCAACAAAAATCGATTTTTGGGTATTCCTTTATAATGTTTCTAAAACCAAAACATTTTAAAGGGCCGCAGAACCCTTTTCACTTCCGATTTAACTCATTTACATTAAAATTTCTTTTTATTTACAAGGTTGAGGTTTTTATGATGTTGACAGTAGCACCTTCGTTTAACTACCGGGCTCAACCTACCCTACCAACCTTTTCACGGTGCTCCCCAAAAACTTTCCACTTCTTTTCCGTCACTTTCACTTCAAGAAAAGGTTCTCTAGGGCCCCAGTTATAGCCCTCAAACAAGAAATATAAGAACTGGTTGCTATTTAATGGCTTACATTTCCATAAGCTTTGTTTTGGTGACAATGCAGCATGAAAGTTGTTCTCCCAGTTGATCTGAAATTTATGCCTAATCAAATCTGGACCCAAAACTAATTGATGTGCGATAAAAGGGGACTTCTGGTAGTAAAACGTCGGTGTAGAGCACCTTTCACTGTACCTTTGACTACCGCAGATAAGTCCAGCCCTCTGATAGTCCCGTGGGTTTTGTGGGCGATCGGTTTTTGTCATTTAGCGGTCACGTTTGCTACGTCAGTGGTTTGCGGCTGATAACAATATAGAGAAGATTATAGCTGCTCGTAGACTTAGTTGAAATCGGGGAGTATTTCGGGTCAAGCCACCGCAAGCGCGAGGCTTACAAATTGAGGCAAGGGCGCCAATTTGATGGATGGCCTCCTTCAAAGAAGGCCTCAATCCGATTCTGTTTCTGGTTCTGAATTGGTCTCAATTTAATGGACGTTGCAGATTGCAGATGTGAATGACAACTGGCACGCACTCCCGAGCTACTGTCCAGCCATCGAATCATCTAGACATCCATCTAGAACCTGGCTATCATGTCCAAACTGGTTGGCGCAATCCATCATTTGGCCATTGGTCGGCGATAGTTTATCATAATTACAAAGCTGGCCGGCGACCATCTATGCATTTTAGTGGCTTCTCAACAACGTCCTCGTTACCGGCTTAGAGAGCTCTCTGCCGAGCTGCTGCGCTGCTGACCCAATTCCGGGGGCCACTTCACTTTTTTGCGACTGAAAACTGGTTGCTAGAACTGTGTCAGCAGCGCCAATATCGTACTCGAAGAACTGCATCCAGCCCGATGAACTAACTAACATTGCAAACATGTGTTCTGCTTGTCCCTGTCACATTAGGCAATGCCCGACAGCCGCCGGTCCGCGTCGTAGTAATGGGCAACCGGATGGGATCCGCGGGCGCGGAGGAGGGCGCCGCCGGCGAGGCGGGTGGCGGCAGCTTTGGCTTCAATACACGGCGGCGTTATCAGCAGCACAAGCGCGAGTACTGCCTCCAGAACGAGTACCGCTCCAAGACACTGCCCGCCCGCCCACATCCGCATCCAGGCCAGAGCCCGCAGCCCAGGCTGGGCTCAAGCAGCTGCCTGGGCGGCGGCGGTGGCCAGAACGCCTCCAATGCGCCTCCGCACACCGGAGAGACGTCGAGGATGCTCTTTCTGCTCTACTTGATCCACCGCACCTGGAACGTGGTCATGGACACCATGGACTCACGCACCAAGAGGTAAGTATTCTCACTTATTTCATGCTTAAGTCTATTAGTTTAGAAGCAGTAATTAGCTGAGAGTTTTCTGGTCAATTAAAGTACTATTTCTTACGCATTTCAATCTAGAACGCAATTTATTATATGCTTTATTATATTGTGTAAGCGTTTTATTTGTTACAATTTTCATTCTATATACTGTTACAGAAAAGTAGGACCAATCCCTTTGACAGGGCAATTGCTTAGTCAATTCAGAGAGTTTATATCCATTATTATAGCCGGTTCTTAAAGAGAAAACAAGGGTCGAGACACTCGAATATAATCATTTTTACTTGTTTTATAGTTACTAACTTCCCACACGATCTTTACAGTCGCTCCCCCCGTGGTGGCAGTCCTCAGAAGGAGACGCCTGTGAACATAGAACTCGTGGAACGCAATCTCGACGAGGAGTGCTCCATTGGGATCACCGACATGGACGCCTCCTCGTTCTGCTCGCAGTATTCCTGCTGCAGTTGCAGCTACTGCGACGAGAGAACCGATGCAGGCACTCCCACCAATGTCTACAGCTCCATCGGCGATGATTACTCCCTGGATTCCATGTACGAGGCGGGAAAATCGGTGGCCGAGAGGTAAGTGAACTCGAAGTATATGAAAAGCCAACAGTCACATAACAAGCAGCTCTTGTGTGTAAGCAGCGTTAAGTGAAAAATATAACATACTTTCTGGCTCCGTAGAGCACTTAAAGTAGGCAACGAAAAATGTTGGAGTATATCTTGTTGGTCAGCAGAAGTCGTTCAAGAATCTTCTGCTGGTCAAAGAATATTTCACCTATCAAGATTAAGATTAGAAGCAGGTGACGTACCGCTGGGGTATATACAAACAACGTTATCGGGTAAATGACATCTAAAAATCCGACACGCGTTCAGATAAGAACTCCATTTTGCGCAAGGTCGCCATTTTTAATTAGGCTACACCTGCAAGCGTGTAGCTCGCAAAACCTTTAAGGGGTTATCTGCCCCCCAACGTAAACAAAGCCATATCAGCTTAGCAGACGCTGAGGCGACCACAAAATATCAATGGAGGAAACATTAATGGTCCGATAACCCCGGTCCAATCGAAATCGTCACAGGTCCATCAGGCAAACCAGTATCACTCAATTTATTAAAAATGTTTGGAAACTTACTGAAGCCTTCTTGTTGCGATAAACTGACACTGGCTTATCTGGGCGCATATCGCAGGTGTTGGAGATACAGCGATGGTTTTCCGTATAAAAAGACCAACTGCTTTGGGTTAGCCATCAGTTTTTGTGAATTGAAATCATGAAGGCCTTCATCGTCCTTATTGCTCTGGCTCTGGCCGCCCCCGCCCTCGGTCGCACCATGGACCGCTGCTCTCTGGCCAAGGAGATGTCCAACCTGGGCGTTCCCCGTGACCAGCTCGCCCGCTGGGCCTGCATCGCCGAGCACGAGAGCTCCTACCGCACCCACGTGGTGGGCCCCGAGAACTCGAACGGCTCCAACGACTACGGCATCTTCCAGATCAACAACTACTACTGGTGCGCTCCCCCCAGCGGTCGCTTCTCCTACAACGAGTGCGGCCTGAGCTGCACCGCCCTCATCACCGACGACATCACCAGCTCCGTCCGTTGTGCCCAGAAGGTGCTCAGCCAGCAGGGATGGTCCGCCTGGTCCACCTGGAAGTACTGCAGCGGCTCCCTGCCCTCCATCGACAGCTGCTTCTAAATGATGTCAACTCTAAACACACATTCGCATTAAAAAGACACTTTGATTCGTACAATTTCTTGACTCGATAGATGTTCTTTAGATCAAAAAACCCGTAGGAAAATCTCTTCTCTCTAGGAAGGATATTTGTAAAACAAATACCCCTTATTTGAAAACCAACTTTCTTGCTTACAAAGATTTACATCTTTGAGACACTTAGATTCGCGCAATGGATTGAATCTATGTACGAGTACTCTACTTGAGTTCCAATAACCTGTAGAAAAATCTCTTTTGTCTGTTTAGAAAATTGGTAAAACAAGGTCCCCTTGTTTTTTAACAAATCTGCTTTCTTTCTTACAATGATCTGCCACTGTTTAGGCAAAAGTAATCCCAACTAAGATCTCATAATAAACACCGTAACTGGCCAAACACTAAAATTCGGTGTAATCNGTTTAGGCAAAAGTAATCCCAGCTAAGCTCACATAATAAACACCGTAACTGGCCAAACACTAAAATTCGGTGTAATCCGAGCGTTTTTCGCAAGGGTTGAGTAGGTGCCATTTGTGCACAAAATTAACATTTTTATGCAGAAAAAATTAGCCGCTTAGCTAAATGGTTTTCATTTGTTAGCTGTGACCCACAAAGCAAAAGATATATAACATTTGCTTGGTTTACAAACTTGCACGCAATTGAGTGTTTACAAAATTATTCGAAAATTTGAGTACTTTGGCTTTGATTGTTATGGATTGTTTGGATATACTCGTAATCAGAAATTTCTCTTCTTAGCCCCGCGAGCATATGGCCATTAAAAATTTTGTTTTCAAATTGGTTCATTTGTGCTGAGCAGAGCCTGCTCTATGTTTTTCACATTCTTGCAACTAATCAGAAATCATGGCTCGGAGACGATGCCCTCAGGCGCTTGACAGTCTTCATCAATTCAAAGCCATGCAATTGCCACTGCTAGCAAACAGGGTCTTATACCCGAAATGCCAACCAACTTGGCTCTTATAATCTCAGCTCGAGACGAAGTCTCTCGCCCAAGACAGCGAGTCGGCTCGGGCCTGGGTTCAGGCCAAGTTAGCGGCTTCGGATCAGTTGGTGCGTGACTTTTGTTCGAAGCGGACGTTTCGAAGAGCCAAGTGCGGACGTTTTGTATGCCAATTGGGAAGTCGAACAGCGATGGCTTTGCTAGATAGACTCGAGGTCTAGCCCAAGTTCAATCGCCAAGAACCGAAAACGAGCGGATCCTGTGAGATCCAGCGCGGGAAATCCTCTCCGTCAGCACAGTTACGTGATGTGAATTTTCTTAATGTGCATATTCTCGGGCCAAGCAAAAAAATAAAAAAAACACAACAATAACTCGTTTGATTGGTTGGAAAAGTGCGGTATTGGCACTTCACATTCCCCCATCCGCTGTGGCTCTCTGTGGCTCTTTGGCTCTAACAGCATCGCGAGTGGAGTGATTGCATTCTAACGGTAAAACGAGTATTGGCCCGGCTAGAACTGGCCCCCCCAACTGCCAAGTGGCCTATTGCAGCATCCACGGTCCACGACATAATAACAAGCCAAGCCAGTAGTGGTGCCCCGCGCTAATCTTCGCAATTTATGACGACGCAAAGTGCCCCACCGACCATTCCCATTCCCATTTCCATTCCCCGGGAAATGCTGGCGAAAAGTGTGTGAGAGTGTGTGTTTTGGCCAAAGCGAACATTCCTCTGGAGTGTCCTAATTCGGAATCGTGTCAATACTTTGGATTCGGGAGAGCAGCGGGAGGAGCAAAACCCGAAACCCAAAACCCGAAACCCGGAGCGCTGCAGGCCACAGGCAAAATAGGTAGGTGAGTCTAGTCCAACTAGTCCAGCCGATTCAGGGTAACTAAGTCAGAGGGTCAGGCGGAATCCGAGGCACTCATTAGAGCAGTTCACTCGATCGGAAGACCCACTTGGTCAAGATCGCATCCAAGCTCAGCCCCTTCCCCTTGCCGGGGCATATGCTAATGTCAGTGGGCAATGGGCAGCGACTTTCTGCTTTCTTTGCAACGGCTGGCCGAAAATCTAGATATGTAAATCCCTAGCTCTTTGTCCGAGCGAGCTGAGTGGGCAGCTCTGACATTGAACTGTGACGCCTACACTGTTCTACGCGTTGCACTGGGAGAAACCAGGCCAGCGAGCCAAGAACCAGCATGAAAACATGTAAGAACGATTATAGTCGCGTGTCTCGACTATAAATACCCGGGTGGTAGAAGTGGTATCACAGTATTCTGAATACCTATGCAATTAGTTTGTCTTTATCTATTATAGTCTTCAAAATCTAGGGGTTCATACGGACAGACGGACGGACGGACAGACGGACATGTCTAGATATATACTTTATGGGGTCGGAAAAGCTTCCTTCTCCCTGTTACAAACTCTCCTACAAATTCTATATACCCTTGTGCTTTTTATGTAAATATTTAATAAGTTTGTAGATAATATTTTTGCTTACCTAACTGCAAACTAATAAATCAAGTGCCCTCCACGTTTATGTCTTTTTTAATGGTAACAACCATATAAGTAGGTGCACCATCAGCTTATTTGTCAATTATAAAATTTGATATTTAGCTGTTGCTACTAATAAACCTCTTAAGAAAATGATACCCACAAACCAAATTAATAAGCATTAAAGAAATCCCAATTTGGCTGGCAGTGCTAACCACAGAGCACCTTACTTTTCCTATGAAATACATAATCGACTTCTTGCCGTGTATGCTGACCAAGAAACTCTCGACAATTCTCAGAAAAGAACATAAAAATGGGCCACAAAAAATGTTCGAAGACTGCGTGTGCGTTATAAATGTATGAAAACAAATTATATTTAACTGTACTCTTGGAAAATTGAAGTGAAAATTGAATCGGCCGCGGCACGAGACTCCAAATCTCCGGCGAAGCCCCCAATCTGGCTAACAAAAGCCACTTGTCCGGCAGCAAAGACAAAGACTGCGACGAGGTGGCTGCCACAAAAGAAACCAAAGGCTGGTTAAAATAAAAAAAGAGTGGCTGGCTGGTAAATAAATAAATAAAAATAACAGTCACTCTAGAGAGACAAGGCAAAAACGAGAAGAAAACAACGAAATAGAAAAAAGTGAGCACATGAGTCGAAAACTACAGAAAAATCTGTTCCGGTCTGATTTAACAATTGTTAAAACAGCTTAGGCATTTTCCATGGTCCAAGGGGCGGAACTCGGGGGAGTGGGTGTTGCACGCAACCCAGCCAATGGCCAACTTACTTTCGGAGTTACCAAAAAAATGTAAGAAATTTCTTTCTCTTTTTTCACGCGATTTTTGTGGTCACCAATCCCAGCTAGACGGGCATTCTTCTGGCTTTGTATTAGGCCAGCGTTTGGGCCAACACTTCCTATTCAAAGTGCATCAGCGGCACATTAGCTCTTTGCGGGTCATCAACAGATGTTGGACACCTTGACAGGGCCTGACAAATGAAGCAATTGCCTGATTGAGTAACCGCACTTGGGCAATAAACCAAGGCAATTGGAATGGTGTGGGCTTCGTTCGGCCTTTTGTTGGGCCGCCTAATTCAAGCCAATGCGGGAAGCAACAGAAAGGCCATAATTGAGATCAGAGGCCAATTGGCCGGGTAAACAATCCAAATCCCCTGCTGCCGCTGCCGCTGCCGCCAATTTGCATCCAATTCGGATTCGGAGTCGGATTTGGACTCCGTTTCGGTGCAGGTGGACTTGGGACCACAGACAACTGCGAGGGGGTTCACCCTCGAATTTCCGTATTATTATCAAAACATGCGCCAGCCGAATTATCAATGGAATTATCGATATGGTCCGATTTGCACACGAATTTTGGGCAAACATACTCGAAAGATAGCCCATCTATTGGCAGCAGGGAGTTAATTTCCAGCTGCTTGGGAGACTGAATAAAACGATTGCATAAACATGTAAAATGGCTTCTACTTTGCTCTGAGTTGACTTGCAAAAAAAAAGTATGAATACACAGAAATATAAGTATCTGCAGCTCACATTTCATTGCCTTGAACAGTAATGGTTTTGTGGAATTTTTCCCAAGAATGAAGCGTTTAAAACCCCAACCAATAACATAATTATACGTGTGCAACTGTAGCTTCCACAGACCGCTAATTACTCTCAAAAAGTAACTTTCATCTATTTTAAACATAATTCCCGTAAAGATCGAAGACAGAGCGTTGTTTTATTTGAAACAAAGCGCTCTAGCTTTCTCCCAATTTTGATCCAATAGGCCCCCAGGGCGCATAGATTCGAATTCGAACTAATAATCGCGTATCGTGAGCTCAATTCCAATACCAATCTGACCCTTAGGCTCACGGCAATCAGAGCTCGATAGACAAAATCCACCATAATCGATATGACATTATTAACTTGGCCCAAACCATTTCAATGTTCTCTGTCCGCCGCCAAGGCGGAAGTTTGCATGTTTTTCTGCTTCGCGTATTTATACATTTAAATTTGGAGTTTTCAGGGGTCTTGAGCTCCAAGAGCTACCAGTTCGACTGGTTCGGAGCTGAATGGAATTATAATGAATTTGTTTGATTTTTTCTTATTTTCGGCTTTGACCCGTTGTCAATTTTTCAGCTGTCATGTGGCCGAAGCATTAAGTTTACTTTCTATTGGAGAAAAGCCGCAAAAACACTGGCCAATGCAAAATATTTTAATTTCCAAACTCACACTTCTATTTATGGCTTTATCACTGCGATAAGCCAGCTGAAATTTAATATGCACATTCTATTCAGCTTGGAAAGTTTTCTGTTGCTCCAAAGAGCCACAAATCAGAGTGGCCATAAATCCGCCGAAGCAGAAAAGTGAAACGTCTTCTGAGACTTAGATCTAGGTTTAGATTTTATGAGTGGATCACCCCAAAAACCGAAGCCAAATCCCCTGGCAAATCTCCTATAGCCGCTAATAGATAGGTTGGCTTTGTGCAATCATTTTATTCCGGGTCAAAATCAACTTAGAAGCAGCTGTCGATGGAGGGCAGGGAGCCGCTGCAGTACTTCCAGGTGGACCAGGCGGACCAGCCCTGCTGGCTGAGCACCTTCTGGGCACAACGGACGGAGTGGGTGATGTCGTCGGTGAGGAGGGCGTTGCAGCTCAGGCCGCACTCGTTGTAGGAGAAGCGACCGCTGGGGGGAGCGCACCAGTAGTAGTTGTTGATCTGGAAGATGCCGTAGTCGTTGGAGCCGTTGTAGTTCTCGGGGCCCACCACGTGGGTGCGGTAGGAGCTCTCGTGCTCGGCGATGCAGGCCCAGCGGGCGAGCTGATCACGGGGAACGCCCAGGTTGGACATCTCCCTGGCCAGGGAGCAGCGGTCCATGGTGCGACCGAGGGCAGGAGCTGCCAGAGCCAGAGCAATCAAAACAATGAAGGCCTTCATGGTAATTCAGGAGTAAACTGATGGTGAGGTCCTCCGAAAAGTTGCTTTTATACCCCGCCCGAGGCTTCTAATCTTGGAAAATCAAAGATAATCGCTCGAGAGGGACTCTACATAGATTGCCGGAAAAGGGCTGTTCTATCAGCAAACTTTGTTTACAAATTCCGATGACGATGGCGTTTTTGTGTTCAATTAACATGGCTGGAATCCAGAACAGTTTTGGCCGGGGAAGTACAGCTATGGCGGCGCTGCTTGTCTTATCTCGCGTTGGAAACTCTTGGCCATTATCCTAACAGTAAGTCCGCTCAAAGTTTGGGCCACAATTAGCTGCGACCCGTATGGAAATGACGTTTAATTGGCCCGGGTCGACAAGGGATCGACCTCATGCATATGCAATGAGGTCTGGTCCGCGATCGGCGGAGAATTCTTCTGGCCAGAACTGTTAGCTGACACAGATTGCGGTTAGAGAAAAGACATTAGAGCCGATAGATCAGCAAAAAGTAAAAGTGATGGGCATTCTTCTTCGCCGACAACAGAATCCACAACTCATCGGCACTCATTCACGAGTTAGCATTAATTTATGGATTCATCTATAATTCATGGGGGGACCTAAGCGGGTCAGGCCCCTCGGGACGCAGCCGCCAACCACTTTGTCTAATGGCTCTCGCCGGCTCTTACGGCTTACAGTAGCCTTTTGTCATTTGTCTTTGCTGCTAACCACTCGGGCACACACGCGAAAGGTTAACAACTTTCTTGGCATCGCAGAAATCTGTGGAAATCTCTGTTCATCATCGAGTCATCTCTCCCGGCAAGTGGCTAACCCCAGGAGTACCGCTAAAACTTCGAGGCAAGTGCCTCCTCCTCGCAGGTCTCCAGGTGCCCCGATGCGAATGGGGTTAATGTAACAGCCCGGGCTGCGGCGACGTCGTCGAGTTTGCATACTTGCGGTTGGGTCGTTAGTCATAGACGGAGTCGGAGATGGAGATGGAGATGGAGCTGAAGCTAAGATTGAAGTTGAGGCTGACGTTGGGTTGGGGTCTTGGAGCCATCGAGAAAGCATTGTGCAGCCAGTTGCCGTGAATGTGACTGTGACTGGGCCTGTTGATGATGTGTGGCAGCCTTGGGGCATGTGAAGCCGCCGATTGCGACTCCAATTCAGTGATTTTACGGCCGAACGCATGCCCGTTACAAAAGGCAAACATGCCGCAGACCAAATCGAGTTCTTGCAGATACAAATACAGCTCACTTAAGTGCAACCCGAAGCCGGTACCATCTGCCCACTAAAAGCCGCGTAATTGCCCGGCCGAGAGCTAGCGGAGATGTTAACAAGGTTAATGGCTTGAAAAAGCACAAACGTTTAAGCTCAAAAATTAATACTGCTCTAAGCTGTTTGCTTGTTGCTCCAAAAACCCAGAGCCCGACTTCAGATGAACCCCATCTCGGGTCTGCTGAAGGACCGAGTCTTGGGGCCACTTGAAAATTAATGATAATGGCCCGAGATTGATTAACTTTAGACTGGTCCGCATATCAATTGTCTTGTGATAAGAAATGTGTTTATTCCACTTGAGATAGCAACGTTGTGGAGATAAAGATAATCGTGGCCTATAAAAGCGCCATCCAAGACCCATTGCGGCATCAGTTTTTGCGAATTGAATACAAAATCATGAAGGCCTTCATCGTCCTTATTGCCTTGGCTCTGGCCGCCCCCGCACTCGGTCGCACCATGGACCGCTGCTCCCTGGCCAGGGAGATGTCCAACCTGGGCGTTCCCCGAGACCAGCTCGCCCGCTGGACCTGCATCGCCGAGCACGAGAGCTCCTACCGCACCCACGTGGTGGGCCCCGAGAACTACAACGGCTCCAACGACTACGGCATCTTCCAGATCAACAACTACTACTGGTGCGCTCCCCCCAGCGGTCGCTTCTCCTACAACGAGTGCGGCCTGAGCTGCAACGCCCTCCTCACCGACGACATCACCCACTCCGTCCGTTGTGCCCAGAAGGTGCTCAGCCAGCAGGGCTGGTCCGCCTGGTCCACCTGGAAGTACTGCAGCGGCTCCCTGCCCTCCATCGACAGCTGCTTCTAAGTTGATTTTGACCCGGAATAAAATGATTGCACAAAGCCAACCTATCTATTAGCGGCTATAGGAGATTTGCCAGGGGATTTGGCTTCGGTTTTTGGGGTGATCCACTCATAAAATCTAAACCTAGATCTAAGTCTCAGAAGACGTTTCACTTTTCTGCTTCGGCGGATTTATGGCCACTCTGATTTGTGGCTCTTTGGAGCAACAGAAAACTTTCCAAGCTGAATAGAATGTGCATATTAAATTTCAGCTGGCTTATCGCAGTGATAAAGCCATAAATAGAAGTGTGAGTTTGGAAATTAAAATATTTTGCATTGGCCAGTGTNATTTCATTTAGAGTCCAATTTGTTGCTATTGTTTTGCCCTGGACGGTATATTATTTATATCTCAGCAATATATTTGTGAATAGTTTCTCCCTTTGGATTAAAACCCCATGATTGATGGCTATGACTATAAGAGTTTGGCATGCCTAGATCACTTTCTAATTCGCTGAATAGAATATTATTTGCTGCTCCAGCTCGCAGAAACACGAAATTTATGCGCAACAAAAACTAAACATTGTTTGAACAAAGACAAAAACATCGAATGAGCATAAAATTAATTTGGCTTGTTTTTTGCAACTTTTCCCCAAAAGAAAGTAAACCCGAAGCCTCGGGTAGCAGCGGGTCAAAGCCAAATAATAACCCCGCCTAGGCATAATCATTATAATACCATTGAGCTTGGACTTGGCTCCGAGTGAGGCTGTGTCCCCAAACCAGTCAAACGGGTGCCTCTTGAGCGCAGAACGCGACAATGTATTTTAATTTTAATTTTTAATTTAAATCCCAAACGGCTCCAGGCCATTTTCATGCGGGACTCGCACAACTTCCGTCTTAAATACGTGCAGAGACAACCTCAAATCTTCAAGAGGCGGTAATGTCATAACGATTATAGAGATTGCCGAGAGCCCGGGGCGTCCACGAAACAAAATGCGAGGGATTATTTGGCGATTGGAATCTCATTGCCTTGGGTGGCAATTGCGGATTGCGAATCGGTTTCTCGGCAGAGAAAGTGCAAGTCTTGAAGACGAAACCACTGCAATTATTCTTAGCCAGGCGTTTGTTTCAAGTCAAGGTGGATCAGCAGCTTAGCAGCACCACTCCAAGGAGGGCAGGGAGCCTCTAGAGAAGTGCCCGATGGAGTTTTTAAGCTGACAGTCTAAGAGACTGTTCCTAATCGAAGGACGTCTTAAACATCATATATCAAATCAGCACGGGTCTACTATATAAATAACATCGTGGTTAAAGAGGCTTTTAAAGATAGATTAAAGATAGATTATATAGATTATACATTATATTTTCACAAGTTACCAGTATGGTAAACTCTCTAATTCCTTGACAGTACGCTTCCCTAAATCTGTTATTAACTTTGTAGCAGAGGGTAAACAAATATCAAGCTATTTTACTTTACGTTTAGAAGTACCTATAGATTGTAAGACTCTTCAACTTTTATTTAAAAGCGATTAGTTCCTCCCTTTGGTAAAAAAAAGGAAAATAGATGATTTGTATCTGCAAACGCGTGTCAGATCATTTCCTGGCTTAAGTTCCTATAAAAGTTGAGTCTATTTCCTTATTGACCATTAGACAGCTGATTCTAATCCGTCCAATTAAACTCATCCATAAACCAAAGATTCCCCAATGCAGTCACCTTACAGTAGTCATAATCAAGCTTATTTGTGTAGCAATTCTTCTAGCCCCTTTGCAATTACGATTCTCCGATTCGCCTCGGGAGACTCTCGCGAGATTCTCGAGTAATTGTCTTTCTCCACACACACTTTCTAAAAGGGGACTGGGGATTGGGGAATGAAAAATCGAGCTGAGTGGTAGAATCGAAGGCAGCTTCCCTTCCACTCGGTGGCTGCCACAGGCCGATGACTTTGAGTTGGACCGGTCAATGAATTCTTAATGCGGGCACCGCGGTGGGCAATAAATTACCTAACCAACGCGCCGTCTCCCAAGTCAGTCCCAACTCAGTCCCGGGAGTGATAAACGAACGATCTTGGAACGGGAAAGCAGTCTAAAGGAAGTGGAAACGCATGGGCCAAGTACCACAGCCCCAACCCAACCCAACTCATTTCAGACCGGGGTTGGGGGCTAACAGGCTAAGACAAAGCAGGAAATCAGAGACCGGAAAATTATGCGATTCCTGGAGACAGAGGGCTTCAGGGGAGAGTGCCCCGCCTGCGAGTGTTTCCTATAATCTGGGCACATTAGCACAAGCCGGGAGGAGGGGCACTGCACATCCAGTAAGTAATTGCCCCGAGGTTGAGGTTCGCCGCCCTCTGCAGCGACATTGCGTGGGTCAGGCCGAGACTAAGACAATTGGATAGTCACTCTAGCGTTAAGTTATGATGGTCCAGAGATAACAATGCGACTACAAGTACTCCTCACGAAAAAGTGCGGGGTTTACACTCCGCTTGTGGCCCATCTAATTGGTCTGGTCTGGTCTGGTCTGGTCTGGTCCGGGCGGAGGAAAACAGGGAGTCGAGTGCCTGGGAAACGGGTTACTGGAGAACTTTGGTTTGGTACTGCGGGCATTATAATTAGTAAGTACCAAAGTGTGAATCCAACTTGGCGGACAATACCATTGTCTCAGCCAGAATGAGAAACGTCAGAAAGGCTACAGGTTAAATGATTCAAAGTGGATAGATAAGAAACCCGAATAATTTCTAGCCACATTTCGTGTTTAAGTAACTGGTTGGAAACTACTTCAAGCTATAAGTAGTTTGTTTTATGTTCAATGCATTTTCCATAGATAGTGGGCACTTTGAAAACTGGAAATCGGCTCACCGAAAAACGGCAAATTGAACCATTCAGTGATGGCCATTTAGATAGCAAAGCTCGTAATTAAATTATCAATGGAGCACCTCAAGCGCACATATCTGCAGACGCTTTTCCACTTGCAATCGACGATGGCTTTGATAGCCGGTATCTACTGTATAGTGAATCCCCCGTTTAATCAGTCCACAAGTCTCTTAAAATGCGAATAAATTGACAAAGTCAAAGTCTGACAGCTGTCGCAGTTGGCTTCCTCGTTTACCCGAGTCATCAGCGTGTGGCGGAGATCCGATCTGGAAAGTTCTGACGGCATTTATATACCACATATATAGTATAGCACTACTCTCTTCAGCAGGATCCGATTACCGGAGGAGATGGCTGGGCTAGTGAGTTTCTGTGGATGCTCATTTCGCGGTGATCTTGCACAATTCGGATTCTGAAATGATCACATTACGGGTTGCCATTATGTTTTCCGCCCGGTTAGGCTAACATGATCTTGCAGCCGCTATTGTCAAAGGCAAGCCAAGTGCGACGGTGACACCAGAGCTACTTTCGGCATCAATTACCTGCCACAAATCCGACTCACAAATTACGGGCATTTCTCTAGTGCCCATCTGAAACGCAACTGTGTCAAAAGGCAAGCTTCACAGCTTTTGGGAGACTCGGAAAGAAACGCCCCGCCAAGACGTAGTTTCAACAACATAAACCCTAATTATATTATTTGACAGTTGGGGGTCCGCTGATACATAACCCGGGCAGGCAGGTGCCCTGCAACAATCTGTTGCCAGTGAAAACTATAATGAGCGCTGGAAAATCTTTCCCAAAACCATTTTAATTTAGAGTCAAGCGCAGCGCACCATCCAGCATGACAGTCGCCGTCAGTCGGCAATCAAAAAGTTGTAAAAAGCACTAAAAACAAAGATGACAAAAGCCGGGGACAGGCGATAGCTCAAGGGAGCTGACAGCTTTGGGAAAACTCGGCAGATCTGCGCACACAGATCTCTGACAGACAGCTCTGAAAAGTGGCCACATTTCTCTCCGGCTTTGTCGGTTGCTAAATTCTCCTAATAGTCTTATCTGGCAGCGAGTGTGGGTAAAAATTCACCACGAAATACGAATGCGAATGCAAATGGGCTAAAGAAATGGAACTGCCATGAGAACCTTTCCCAGTTGGCCTGTCGACGGTGACTTAATCTCTGGCATCATCGTCAAGCCAAACGCCACACAAACGCGACGGCGAAGCCCACATCCGATTTCAGCTTCAGGTGCCACATGCATTTCCACACACTGGGAAAAAAGTGCGGTTTTTTCGGGAAACTACATCTACATACGAACTAAAGAGATGGTGCAAATTTTTAGGGATTTTTAGACAACAACTTAAGCGACAATATCAAAATAACACATTGTTATTTCAATGTAACTCACAACTTTTAGATCTTCCAATCTTTTCGGGTTTTTTAACAATAGTATCCCAGGTTTTTCCCAAAATTATGGTCAGTGCAGCTTGTATAACACCGCCTAGAAATAATTTGGCAAGGTGTCAGCTCAACGCGAAGAGAAACTTTTCCCATTTCCAGTCCATCTTCTCGTTTTTACGAGCTGTCCGAAATGACTTTAGATGTGTCTTGGAGTTAATTTTGGGTGTTTGTTTCGGCCAGAACTCTGACTCAAAGCCGCATTTGTGATGCGGGAAAGTTGGACGAATATTTGGTGATTTTTCAAAGGGGATTAGGCGCAATCCAGCAGCAACCATGAACGATCGTTCAACCCGCACGGGCACCCTTGAGAATATCGCTACAAATTGATCCATTTGGCCCCAACTCGAAGTTGTCTTTGCCAAATACCAGGCCCCAAATGGCAAAGTTGATCGCCGGCGATTAGCCGCAAATGGCAATCCCATAGACCTACAACGCAGCGTGTTCCATAGATGTAATTGAATCGAAATTGCTGGCGAACGAGCCGCAGTCCGTTGCCACTTGCCAGTTAAGCGCATGGCACTCTGGAGATATGTTTTGTAGGCTGAGGAAAATACATAAATCGCAGCCAGCGATAACGGCGAGTTTTCATACGTAATTTGTTTTATGCCTGGAAATTAAATTAACTTGTTTCAGCCGGCGACCAAAGTTGCTCCGCTTAGCGTCGGACAATAATGTCTAATAGATTTCATTCGCTTTGGCCGGGCAGCCAAGTCAACTGTCATAATGACTCTGTTATGCACGGGCCCATTATATAAAATTTCACTTTTCGCCGCCTAAAAGGCACTTTGCTGCGGCGACACTTTTGCAATTGCCCCACGAGACATTAGGAGAAATCTTCGATTTATGTTTATGGGTTGCACAATAATCCGATCGATCGGTTTGCATTTATTAACTGGACCACATTCAGAAGCAATCGTTGATCGAGGGCAGGGAGCCGCTGCAGTACTTCCACGTGGACCAGGCCTTCCAGCCCTGCTGCCTCTGGACCTTCTGGGCGCACTTCACCGAGTTGGTGATGTTGTCGGTCAGCAGGTCGTTGCAGCTCAGCTTGCACTCGTTGTAGGAGAAGCGTCCGTCTGCGGGCTGGCACCAGTACTTGTTGTTGATCTGGAAGATGCCGTAGTCCTTGGAGCCGTTCGAGTTCGCAGGACCCACGATACCGGTGCGGTAGGAGCTCTCGTGCTGGGCAATGCACGTGAACTTGTCCAACTGGTCGCGGGGCACGCCCAGAGCGGACATCTCCCTCGCCAAGGAGCAGCGGTCCATGGTGCGGGCTCGAGTGGCGGGAGCTGCCATGGCCAGGGCACAGATCACCAGGAAAGCCTTCATATCGATTGGGAATTTCTGAACTGTCTTTTGAAAGTGGAGCTGCACTCTCCAAGTATATATACCCGGCAGCGATCGTCCCAGCAATTGAGTCAATAGCGACACTAATCCGCAACTATTCAGTTGATATTTGTTCATCATTAGAGTGGTAAACGAGGGCTTGTTTAAATCTCTTTAATCCATTCGCAATTCATCGCAATATATTAAAATAAAAGATGGAAACATTTGTTCATCCAATGCGGCAACAAAACTGTTCCAAACACTACACAAGTGTTTCGCCCAAAAATGCGGAATCTTGTGCTGTCCAAACATGGCAGTGGCTTGGCACTCGAACATCCAATAATTACGCATTAAATGATTCCAAATTTTGCAGATTAGTTCGGTGCGTATGAGACGGCTATGATGGATGGCCGTGGAGTGAGTGTGTACAGCCACAACAAACATCCGAAACATTTTGAATCCGAAGACAATGCCTGCAGTCTTTGTGTGCTCACGCAACTCGGGTGGGGTTGCATGTTGGGGCAAATTATTCATAGTTATTCATTGTGCGGCATCCGAGGTATTCGAGTCTGGAAATTGCAATCCATGATGCCACTGTCTTTCGCCGCAAACGAATTCCCATCTTTTGCACGGCCCAAGTTTAATGTCCGACTTTGAAGTGGAGTCTTAGTTTTTAATGGCGAAACAGCTCCACTTGACTGCAGCTATTAGCCCCCCGGCTGGGGTCTCTTGGCGTTTTATGGCCGAAAGTGTGATTAATCATCTGGATTACAAGACTACAACTTGGGCGGTTCCAGGTGCGCTCAAACTATCCGCCTGTGTCCAAAAATGTATCTGTAGGGCCGCCACTCGAATCGGAGCTGAATGGGAGCCCCTTCTAAGCCAATTCAAATGCCGTCATTGTTGATATAAGAGCAATTATGCTAATCAGGCGGAGGGCGCGTCGAGGTCTCCACACCTTTCTCTGCTCGATTCAATGAACTTCAACTTCGGCGGCCGCACAACAATCGAAACAATGACGAAACCCCACTTATCACTCGCTTTTCAAGGTGCTTGGGAGATACGGCTTATCAGGGTCGGAAAGCTCAGGGGGTCGTATTATAATGTTGCCTAAAACTATGCTTCCCGGGAATGTTCTCCTGATTTCCGGGAATACTTTTTAAGTAGGCACTTGGCTCTGTACTCGAAGAACTGATAAGGTTGTTTTGGCCCATTTTTGTGTTATTTTTCTACTCAATGAAATATTTAAATCCGCGATTTGCGGTTTAATTGGATTTCTATCTTTTGAGCACCAAGAATTTCAATTTCAAGGGCTGATAGCAGCACCATGACAGGAGGTTGTTTTTCCATAAATAGCCGGGTTAGAACCCAAGTTAGCCAAACAGTTTTGCAACAGTTTAAAGAAACCAACATGAAGGCCTTCTTCGTTCTCGTGGCTCTCGCCGCTGTGGCAGCTCCTGCCTCCGCCGGTCGCACCCTGGACCGCTGCTCCCTCGCCAGGGAGATGTCCAACCTGGGCGTGCCCCGCGACCAGCTGGACAAGTGGACCTGCATTGCCCAGCACGAGAGCGACTACCGCACCTGGGTGGTGGGACCGGCCAACTCCGACGGATCCAACGACTACGGCATCTTCCAGATCAACGACCTGTACTGGTGCCAGCCCGATGGTCGCTTCTCCTACAACGAGTGCGGTCTGAGCTGCAACGACCTCCTCTCCGACGACATCACCAACTCCGTCCGTTGCGCCCAGAAGGTGCTCAGCCAGCAGGGCTGGGGTGCCTGGTCTGTCTGGCACTACTGCAGCGGATGGCTGCCGTCCATTGACGAGTGCTTCTAAGTCACTCCCCCCTGGCTACCTCTGGATCAATAAAAATGCTGCATGGATAAAGAGTCGTGTTTTCCAATAACTAAAGGCTTAAGGGTTTTACGGTTTGCCGTAAAAACGCTAAGGATTGAAAGTGTTTTTCATGCCACAACTCACTTTGCTTTAATTTCTCTGATTGCTTTTCTTGGTGATCTGTCTGTGCATCCATTTGCAGCCACTTCGGGCTTATCGATTCCAGTTTTTTTTTGGAGCAGACATTGCTCCGTGTTTTCAATTTCAGTTGCACAAATTGATTTATGCAGATTCCAGGGGCCCGAAGCCCCGAAACCCCGCCTCCTTGTTCCCCGGTTTCGAAGCGATCTTTCAACACACTCCGCTGGCGATGTGGTGTTGAGTTTCTCCTGACATTGATCGAAGTGTTTTGTCTGGCTGCTGTGGGAACCGCGCCGTCTCATTGAATCGGCATACGAATGTGTTACAATATACCCAAGGCACATTCGCCCGGGGGCTGCGTTTTCAAGCCAACTTTGAATCAAAATCGAAGAATGAAATGCCTGAGCACCTGACGAACGTGACCGATTGGCTGATTGATACGAGGTGGGCTCCGACTTCGACTCCATCTCCAACTTCTTCGCATGTGGCCCATCATAACTTCGGTTCCATTCGATTCGATTCGATTCGTTTGTGTCATTTGCATTTTTGTAGTTATACTACCATATGCACCGTTATCCCCTCATTGTAACCTAACGGGCCTGATGGATGGGAAAACGAATCTCCATTCGGATTGAACTGGAACCGAAGATGCCTCCCCTCCGATTTGAGTGAAAGTGCCTTTATTTCTAGCACATTTGAATGCAAATTTCCATTTCATCTTGTTTACGCACTCGTCTCGCTCGCCGTCCAAATTGAATAACCATTCGTGGACTGTAGACTGTCAAAATGGCACTGGCAGCAGCCACAGCCCACACGACACCTTGTTTCCATTGCGGTGTCGTTGACAGCGGATATCGGGGAAAAAACGCACCTGTCCAGCGAGCCTCCAGCCGCCAACTGACAACTCGATAAGCCTTTGCCTGAGCGTTCGCAGAAATATGTTCAATAAACTTAACGGCTTGTTTTTCCGGTACCAGCCTGCGGGCCTCCTTATTATCGCTCCGCTGCATACAAATACTGCATACGAGTTCTCCCATGTCAGGCACGTACATTAATTGACTCCACCCGACTGGGTTTCCCTCCACTCTTGCAGCGACACCTTTACGTTGCAGCGACACCATCAGCACCATCAACACCACCAACGGGCCCCGACACATCCCCACCATCCCCACCAGATGGCACCCAGTGTGTGCGAACAGTCGGCCGCCGCCCAACTGGCCTCGGCGGAGGCGTCCAAGACCGGCGGAGGAGGCGGCTCCAGCACCGCCGGGACGAACAAGTGCGGTGCCAGCAGCCTCAACGGATCCCTGGCCTCCTACAAGATCGGCGGCTCGGAGCAGAGTTGGCCCCAGGCTCCGGTCTACAGCAAGGTGAGTATCCCTCAAAGATTACCTAAATTATAGGTCAAGGTGTTTAACTTCTGTGTTTTAAACTCTTGAGTTTTTGCAATAAATTTTTTGTAATATAAGATCCAATCACACGCATTTAAATACTTAAAAAATGTAGAGCATTTTGAATTGAGTAAGCCTCCATTTCCCACGGTTTCAACTTTCTTGAACTGTAATAAATCATTCAACTGGTTAGCAAACAGTAATTATATTTCTTGGTTTGCACAATTATTGATGGTAAATTTCTCTATTAACCAGGAAAACCAGCGACCGCCCGTGTACAACCCAGAGGACTATGTCTACTCCTTGAAAAAATTCACAAAGGGCAGCAGTTCGGCCAAAAAACAATCCATTTACGATGTGAGCACGGGATTGACAGCCAAGGAGGAGGCCTCCCGATCCGCCACTCTGCCGGCCAAGCACTCAGAATACAAGTAAGCATTTTGGAATGCTAACCCTCAGTTCAAACTCCTAATATGATGTCCTTGCAGATCTCCCATTCCTGCACCGCCAGAAAGTGACCGAGAGATGTCCCTGCGACAGTTTGGCTCCATCACAGATTTGCTGACCAAGCTGCGAGCTGATCTCCGAGTGGCCTTTCCCAGGTGAGCGCCCAAATCCACTCAATCGGTTATATATTTTATATATTTTCCCTTTTCGTCCTCAGCTTTGTGCAGGAGTTTGTGGCCACTCCTTCGGATGGCATCAGCCATTTGCTGGAGGTCCTGCGAGCCATTCAAATGGCCCAGGCCAGCAATGCTCCGGGACCCATGCCAGGAGCCAGCAACTCCCTGGCCATGACCAGGAACCCGCAGAGCTACCAGCGTCGAGCCCTGCTAGACGAACTGTCCTGCCTGTAAGTAGGATCACCTGCCTACGCAGATCCCTTTTTAACTCTCAATTAAATTGTAGGCAATGCCTGAGCATCTGCTGCTCGCGATCTCTGGATGCCATAGCCCGTCTGGGGAACACGCCCGTGGGCTTGATGCCGCTGGCCTCCTCGGCCACGGGGCAGGGTATCAGGGCCCGCATCCTGGCCCTTCAACTCCTGGCCTCCGCCTGTGATCGCCAGGCCTTTGGCACCGGCTGCGGGAGCCAGCAGGTTGCTTGCGCCGGTCACACGGCCGTCTCGGAGGCCATGTCGACGCTGCGCCTGCGCTGCAGTGAACCCGTCCGGTTCCGCCTGCTCGTGGGCATCCTGAACAGCGGCGGCGGATCCGGAGAGCTCCAATGTGCGGGTGTCAAGTGGGTACAACTGTGGATTCAATTTCGTGCAAATAGTAATTGTAATCTCCCACAGATTCCTCAACACCTTCATTGAGAGCGCGACCAGCGTGCAGCAGCGTTTGTACATCCAGGCTGAGCTCTTCCAGGCCGGGCTCGATCCCAGCACCTTGGCGCGCACAATCTCCTCCTCGTCGCCCTGGCTCGACTGCCTGCGGAGCGAGGTGAAGCGCTTTAACGAGCTGCACATCGATGTGGACAAGATGATGGCCCAGGCGAGGGACGCGGAGCGAGTGCGCAGCCAGATGGTTATCCTGGAGCGCCGGGTGCAGATCCTGCACGAGGAGAAGGCCGTGCTGACCTCCATGGAGCGGCGCCTTCAGGAGCGTTGTGCGGAGCTCCAGCGGGAGATCTTCCGCCTGCAGGGCGCCCAGCAGGACTCCAAGTTCAAGCCTGTGGAGTCCGCCCACCAGCCCGTGGCCCTGCCGCGCCAGGTGCCGCCTCCCGCAGCAAAGGGCAAGCACAGCTCGGAGCACGAGGACGAGGGAATCAGCAGCTCTGAAACGGGGGCCTCCCTGAGCCCTGTGCCCATTCTCGTACTGCCCTCCAAAGCCAAGACCAAGATCAAGCAGACGCGCAAGGCAACTGAGCCGCAACGCAAGAGCGAAGATGACGACGACGATGCGGCCACGATTGAGGATGTGATCGAGGAGCTGGACAACATTGTGAGCGAGGCGGAAAAGCAGATCAGCAGCAGCCAGGCCAGCAGCACCACGGCCCGGATCAAGGTGCGGCAGCTGCACAGGCCCCCCGCGGAGGAGGACATCGTGCCGGTGAACATTGTGCCGCAGCCGCCGCGGAAAGCTCGCTCTCTGGCGCATCTGGTTCCTCGCACGGACTGCTCGGAGCAGGACGGCTCCGAATACGGCGGCTTGGTGGTGCAGCATCAACCAGGAGATCCGGAGGCTGCCGAGCGGCTGGTGGCCATGCAGACCTTCTTCGACGAGGTGGACTACGATGTCCCCGAAACGGACCAGCCGTCCGCCTACCAGATGGACTCGCCCACGCCGGACATGCCGGAGGCAAATGCGACGGCCACCGCCTACAATGCCAGCACCAATCGGGAGCTGCTCGACGTGATCATGAATGCCCGCCACGACGAGCACGATCCAACCATGCAGGCTCTGCGCAAGAGCGTGCAGGAGTGTCCGCCGCAGGCACCGCCAAAGATTGCAGTCCCGCATCCGCATCCCCATCATCCGGTGAAGGCCAAGGCTCCGGCCCCTCCGCCTCCGACGCCGCCGGCCCAGCAATTCAACGGGGTCTTCTTCATGACCGGCATGAACACGCCGCAGAAGTACCCAAAGCCCGATATCACGGCTGCCCTGCAGGCGCGCCGGGTCACAAAGAATGTGGAGCGTCTGGAGGCGGCGTTCGCCTCCAACTCCCACGAGAACCTGCTCGAGTCCCCGCCGCGGGAGAAGTCGCGCAGCAATCAGCAGATCTACTTCACCAGCAACCCGGCCATGAGGATGCACGAGGTCTCCGCGGGCTATCCGAGTGCCAGCAAAGGCCACTCCGCCCGCACCCGCTCGTACACCCAGGGATCCATGTCGAAGGTGACGGACCTGCCGTCGGGCCTGTACTAGAATCTCTCCAGTTTGTAGCTCCTGTGCAATAGCAAATCCTCTCCTAGGTTATTCGTCAGCCCATCAGTTCAGCGTAATTATAGATACACTCGTTTCCAGTTATCCATTTACTGTATTTTGTACGACTTTATGTAACATTTAGCGCTAGGTAGTGTTACGGTGGCAGCTTCAACCGGGTATCTAGCCTTTAAGTTATAGTTTCTAGCGATACATTTTCAATCCAAATCTATTTTTCTTTGAATAAAGTTTGCTCATATATACATTTCGATAAGATATTCGCACGAGCCTTATCATTTGGATGTTTGTTTGGTTTGGAGTGATAAGAAAACGTTTTTAACCCTCTGATGGGGCAATGGTCTTGAACTTGGGGTAGAAAATATACAACTTTTGTTTTGTTTCGGTTTATCAGTGAACGGAGATCAAGTTCCAAGATTTACATATCTATTTCGGGAAGTTTTATAAGCAGATCTAGAGTTTTCCCATGGAATATTACTCTATTCAATTATTGATTTTTGACCATAAGTAGAGCTGCAATAAATGCAACGAAAACGAGCATTTCATGTCTGCCGGTTGACTGCTTCGTGACATATGTTTTTATTGGCCAAATGACTTTAAAAATTGGTGATAGCCCTGCTAATCGGCAGCCAGATTAGTCGGATCTTATCGGCCGTTTGAATAAAATTAAAGTGCTCGATTCCAGTTGGAAGTGCATTGACGGCACAGTAAGTGCTATGCGTATAATCCATGTTTTGGTCAGTCTGCCACCGATAGCGCTGTCAGCATGATACCCCAGCTCATTCGCCCCCTGTCCGAGGGTCTGCAAAAAGTGGCCATCGAGGAGCTGAACGAGGTGCCCAGTCGCGTGGAATCGGATGTGGCCGCCTTGAGGGAGTGGCTGCAGAAGCAGCCTCATCTCTGCTCCTGTTTGGACAATCAGTTCCTGCTGAGCTTCCTGCGCGGATCGAAGTTCAGTCTGGAGAAGGCCAAGCAGAAGATTGACAGATTCTACAGCTTGCAGCCGGCTATCCCGGAGGTCTTCAACGAGCATCGCCTGGCGGACGATCCTCAAGTTCTCGAGATCATTCGAATGGGGTATGCTTTGAGGTATGTCATATAATATTATACTACAACCCTCTTCCTACAGAGTTATATTGCGCATTCCTTTGGACAAAGACGATGTGGGACCTGCTGTCACCATCATCCGTGCTGGTGGCTATGATCTCAACAAATTCAAGTTCCAGGACATTATACGCGTCGGTTCCATGTTTGGCGAAATCATGATGCTGGAGGACGACAATGCCTCGGTCAGTGGCTACCTTGAGATCATGGACATGACCGGGGTGACGGGGGCCAATCTGTTTGCCCTGCAGCCGCAGCTCCTCAGCAAGTTCTCCGCCTACGCGGATGAGGCTATGCCCACACGCCAAAAGGGCATACACTTTATCAATGTGCCCAGGGCCTTTGAGGTAGGTTTTAAGTCCCTGTTGGGCTGGTTTCCCGGCAAAGTCAAGGAGCGGGTGAGTACAATTCGCTTGAGATTCCAGAAACACTTCCTTATGTCTGTCGTATAGGTTTCTGTAAGCTCCGATCCTGAGGCCATTTTTGAGCGAATTGCAAAGCACAATTTGCCCAAGGAATACGGCGGCACAAAGGGAACAATACAGGACATAATCGCATCTATGGAAGCCAAGCTGAGCAGCTATCGTAGCTACTTTGAGGAGTCCAAGCATTTCGGCACCAACGAGAAGCTACGCGACGAACCGGCTCTGTTCAAACCCGAGGAGAGCCACTTCGGGCTGGATGGCTCGTTCCGACAGCTGGTTATCGACTAAAAATAAACCCAAATCTGGGCCACAAAACCTGTAAAGTTTTCCAGGCCATAAAGCCATAATAAACTCTGGTCAAAAGAGCTTTTGGTTCTTTTCATACACGGCTATCAGTTCTTGAATAAAAGGTAATCGATTTACAGCGAGTCTTTTATGAGTGCCCAGTTGGAAACCAACAATGTGGATTCTATGCGAGCAACACAATTGAAAAGCTGAATAGGGTGCCTCATCTTTTAGGCAACAAATATGCGATAACCCCCAAAACAAAGTATTTCGTTTGTTTGAATTATTTTTAACAAGCCTTTGGGCCAGAGTTTACACACAATCACGTTTTGGCAACTAAGCCGATAGGCCATCATAAATGCGTTTGATAAGAACGGTTTCTACTACTTCAATGCCTGGTTATCAGAGCCTGCAAACGATAGCTAATCGATCGAGTTGATTTGCGCGGTTCGAAAGTCAGCATTCGTTCCGTGACCGCCAAGGAGACCCCCACAAAATGCCATCGATTCGACCGCTAAGTCCCGAGCTCCAAAAGAATGCCATCGAGAATCTGAACGAGGTGCCGGAGAAGCTCGACGACGACATCGCAGCTCTCAGGGAATGGATCAAACAACAGCCTCACCTCAAAGCCCGCACGGATGACCAGTTTCTGGTGAATTTCCTGCGTGGGTGCAAGTTCAGTTTGGAGCGAACAAAGGCCAAAATCGATCGGTTCTACACTCTGCGCACCAAGTACCCGGAGTACTATTTGGGCCACAATGTTGACGTGGACAAACTTTTGGAGATCTTCAAAATTGGGTGAGTTTTTAATAGAGAAATTCCCGGCTAAACAATTAATTTGATGAAAAACCCAACAGCACGCTGATTCTGCTGCCACGTCCGCTCAACGACAATGGACCCCGCCTGGCCTTGATCCGTATGGCTCAATACGATCCCGGCAAGTACAGCTTTCCGGATGTGATTCGCGCTGGCGGTCTCATGCAGCAGATAATGCTGGATGAGGACGATGTGGCCATTGTTAACGGCATGATATCCATTATGGATTTATCCAACGTCACCGCAGGACACTTCCTGCAGATGACGCCCTCGTTTGCCAAGAAGATGACCGTCTTCCAGGAGGAGGCACTGCCCTTGAGGCCACAGGGAATTCACTTCATCAACACACCAAACGGCTTTGAGACTGTCTTCAATATGATCAAGCCAATGATGTCCAAAAAGCAGCAGGGAAGGGTGAGTCTGGGTATTCACTTATTCAGAAAAAAGATTCTAAGTATTCTTGTGATCCCCCCAGCTCTACGTTCACGGCAGCAAATGGGAAGGGATTTTTGAGCAGATTCCCAAGGAGTATCTGCCAGTGGAGTACGGAGGACAAAATGGATCAATTCCGGAACTTGTCAAGGAGTGGGAGCAGCGCATTGAGGACCACAGAAGCTACTGGGAGGAGGAGAAGAACTACGGAACCGACGAGCGCCTGCGAGTGGGCCAGCCCGTTGACTTCGAGAGCCTCTTCGGGCTCCAGGGCTCTTTCCGGCAACTGAACGTTGACTGAGGCAGCCGAAGACTCGACTAAAAATAGTCGCCCACCTGGAGGAGTGCTTATCAAGAATTAGGCGCCCTCAAGTGCGCGGGAATTATCGATTCGATAAGCCCAGAGATAAAAGCGTTTAAGTAACTAAGAAATTGGCAATCGTAAACGGAAGCAGAGCAGTCTTCTTTATACAAAGTATCCCCATTATACAAAGTATCTTTCATAAGAAACTAAAATTATAAATGAGTTAGCTCACAATGAGTACTTCAAGAACACTGTGCAAGGTAATAAAAGTCTAAGAGTCACTGTTGGCTCTGTCATAAGAAGTTTGTTGTAGTTTCATATATTGTTTTCCTAGAACATACCTTTTAGAAATGTTTGATCAACTAGAGATACATTTTATTTTAAAAATCCAAGCAGGAAAAACAATTCCTATCAAAGAGAATGCGAAACACTTGCGCGGAAAACAAAACAAAAAGCCAAGAGCGACAGTAAACGTTTTTCCAAAACTATGCCACTCGGAAAACAAGAGAAAACTTCGAGTAAGACCAAAAATAAAACCATTTTCCCGAGAGATCCGTGGAGAGTCCATCGGAACACAGATGCTCAGTTGGCGTTTGTGGGTCGTACGGATCGGTGCGTCGGTTCATTGTACGGATCGGATCCAAACACTAAAAGTATTCCAATATTGCCTAGAGAACATGGAGCACGGCACTTAAATATCAAAGCAGAACAGTGTTTCGCCAATCAAATCGGTAATCATCAGAAGCATTTCCATGCTTTTCCCGGGATCAATCCCAAACACTAATTGCCCCAGCGAAATCGAAGTTCATAATTGCTCGGACGGGTTATGTAGTCGGCGGTGTCTATAAGCAAAATGCCAGAAGAGTTCTCGACAGGCGTGGCACGAGTCTGTGGCGTCCGATTGACGATGAGATGAATGCCCCGTCGGGTGGCCGGGACCGAAATAGTTTCATGGAAGACGACTCCATCCCCGCCCTCGGCTGCTCCGCGGCCTTGTCCCGACAACCCAAATAAATAAATAATGACTTGGCCAAATAAACATGTGGCCTGCCCAGACTTCGTTCACCTGCGTGCGTTTTTGTAGATCAATGGGAAGTCGATCAATTGCGCAAGTTTATGACAAACGGTTATGAATATGGCCCAAAAATATGGTTTTCCAAACACATCCCCAGGGGATTAATACATTTAAATTCCCTGTGTCCCATAGATCATTAACACCCGCAAATATGAAAGAGATTTTCGCGCTGCGACCTCCCACAAGTTTTCCGGTCTTGTCCCTTTTTATTTAGTTTGTTTTTCATTTCGCAATTTACGAGCAGTCGAGCGGCAAATTGTCTGACAGAAGAAGCCAAGCCGAGTAGGAGGAGGAGCAACCATGTCGGGGAGGCGGGCGCAGTCACTGCCGGCGCACATGTTGGAGCCCGCGAAGCCGGAGCGCGGACGCTGCGTGGCCGCCATCTGCTTTTCGTGGAAGGTGATCACCTGCATCGTGTCCCATGTGCTGCTCGTGCTCCTCGTCGTTTCCTACTGCGTGGGCGGTGCCTATCTCTTCCAGCACCTGGAGCGGCCCCACGAACTCGAGGTAAGCATATCAATATCCCTTGAAACCCTATTACCATAAATCCCTGACAGATCAAGCGGGGCATCCAGAACCTGCGCTTCAATCTCACGGAGAACATTTGGCTCTTGTCGGACGATGCTTTGGTTCTGCGCGAAAACGATTGGATGGCCAATGTCAGCAAGCACTTGGCCAACTTTGAGAAGCAAATCCTGACGGCCATCAAGGCGGATGGCTGGGATGGGGACGAGGACCTGCGCAAGTCCCAGTGGACCTTTGCCGGCTCCCTTTTCTATTCCATCATAGTAATCACCACCATTGGTAAGCAAAATAGGGGGATTTATTGGCTTAGTCTAGCCTAAAACTAGTTTAATACTCGTCGTGCTACGTTGATGCGTCTATTTACATCTGCTAGGAGGGTGGAACATGGATGAAAAGTGCTCGCAGATTGAGATTTTGTTAAATCTTCTTGCTGAGCTTATCGCTGACACTTCTGGGAGCTGCTGCCACACTCTTGGCGCTCTTGCCCTCGGCTACCGCCGGAGACTTCTCGTCAAAGCCAAAGGCTCCGCCGGGCACGTAGCCCCCGTTTCCCACTCCCAGTTGACCAAGTCCCAGGCCTCCGGCCAGACCGTAACCCTCCGTGAACTGCGGCCCGCCGTACTGCACGCTTCCCGGGTACTGACCCACGCCGGGGAACTGCCCTCCTTGGGCCGCAAACTGGTTGCCATTGAAGTCGCCTCCCGGATACGAGGCATACGGATACTGTCCGGTGGTGGGGAACTGATTCAAGCCCAGGCCATTGCCGGGATATCCAGAGAAGCCGCCTCCGGGGAAGGAGCCTCCGGGATAACCTCCAGGATATCCACCGATTCCGTTCTGGGCTCCCGAGAATCCACCGTAGCCGGGCTGGTAGGGGTTAGGGTAGAGTTGGGGCCTTCCAATGATGCCCGTCGGTCCACCGGGACCCACCAACACGCCCGGACTGCCACCATAGCCTCCAACGCCACCAATGCCTCCAACGCCTCCGAATTGTCCGGCACTTGGCTGTCCGCCATAAGGACTGAACTGTCGCGTTCCCACATTGGGAGCACCCGAGGCCCTGGTGGGCTCCACGTCCGTGTAATCCTCGATCTCGTCGTTCTCGGGTTCTCCGGGCAAAGGCCTTCGGGTGGTGGGCTCCCGCCTCAGCTTGTTCTCATAGGAATTCCTGATGGGCGCACTCTGGCGATCGATGTCGCGAAAGGAGCGTTCCCGGCGACTGTGCGAACTCCAGACCCAGTGGTCGTCCGAAGATCTGGCGGTCACCAAGCCGAACAGGCACAAGGCAACCGCGATGAGGCAAGCGTTTCGCATGATTGTTTGGACTTGACTTGGCTTGGCTTTGTTTCTTTTTTCTTGGCTTTTTTGGATCACACACCACTGACCCGTTTTTTGCGCTTGGTCGCGACGAGCTCCGGCAACAGAATAGTTGGGATGTGCGACCGGCACACGCTACTTATATAACCACAGACGAGAATCGAAAAATAAAAAACGACGAAAAGCCCAAAACACAGACATTGGCGATGACGCCGCACAAAGGCAGTCAAGCGACGAGGGCAGCCGCAGGTGGGGATCGGACTGCTTTGGATCGAATTCGAGTTGGCGACTGCTCGCCCAATGAATCAACCCAAACGCATCGTGTCCGGCGGGGATCTTGAGAGAGACCGGGCCACGTATCGTTGGTTTCCATGAAGCGCAACCGCCGAGGAGCGTGATCCGCCCAGGAACCAATGAGGCAATCGGTCGCATGAATCGGCCAGTTGATTCTGGCGATCACGTCGCAATCGCATAAATCTCCGATGCGTTGCCATCGTTTTGTAATTGCTCATTAATCGATGATGTCCCTTTTAGATGGAAGCCATGACTTGGTAAATCCACATTACAAACCCAATTAAATCGTCGAAGTCATAGGTCAAAGATCTAGTTTGGACACAGTTAGCTGGGCACAGAGAACGTGAACGACCTCTAAAAATGGGTTCATTCCGGGAGGTGACGGTGATGAGGGTGTGAATGGAGAAGCGTGTGTCCGATGAAACCGAAAGTGGAATGACTGTGGTCAAAACAACAGCAAGGTCAAACGCCACTGACCGATCGTGATTAACTTATCTGACGTTTCGCATTTAGATTTTGATGATGGGAATTTCTAATAATCAGCATACACTCTGACAGAGTCATTCTAATGGTAGTTCTAAATGGTAATGGGTCATTAAACCAAACTATAATGGATCTATATTCAAAGTGCAAATGGGAAGCGGTGATCTATTATAGGATTTACAAACCATTCGTTGCATAAATCATCAATATAAGTTTTAAAAGAGCATCACAGCTTTCGACTTAAAGATCTTGAGTTTCCAGACTTCTATGATTTAAGTCTACTAAAACTTTGATTATGGGAGCTTAGTTTGGGTCTTTGTATTTTCAGCGCTTGCACAATTTCCCGATTTGGAGTTATGGCTTTGACACAAATGGGTTTACTGACCGACGCCCCGCCACATAGAACTTTGTGGCAAAGAGCGGCTCAAAGCCTCGCAGATATCTATAAGTTTGCTCACTTCCGTAAAGGCCAAAAGCGGCAGACTTGAAATGCCTTGTTTGCAATTGTTTTCTGTTGGCTTTTTCGGTTTCTTGGCGATAATGGGCTTGGCTCGCACAAAAACAAGTACAAATACCTAGATTAGGCCTTAGCGGGTATGGGCCAAATTAGCATTTCAAGAGCTCGGAGTTCAGAAGGTTGAAGGTAAAACCCAAAACAAAACTTCAAAACGAACTCACCCCGTCATGCTGCACATGCCACAATAATCCATTAATTATTCTCCATCGTAATATTCTGGACAGGCTATGGCCACATATCGCCGCGCACGGATTGGGGCAAGGTGACAACGATTTTCTACGCCATTGTGGGCATACCCCTGATGCTGATTTGTCTGTCCAACATTGGCGATGTCATGGCCACTTCATTCCGGTGAGTTGACACGGGAATGGGCTGGAGAATAGGTTGTTATTCAATTTAATTCACTCTTATAGTAAGGAATATAATGAGAGCTTATAAGTAACCTTATGTCTAGCCCTATACCAATCGAAATGTGAGTGAATACCTGATCTTTGCATTCGCAGATTTCTTTATTGGCGCATCTGCTGCTACGTCTGCACCCGCACGGCCAAGCGTCCGAGGAACGCCCGTTCCCGGCAGCGTTCCGTGCGCCACCAACGCCAGGCAAGGTCGCAGCCGCCGCCCACGTTCCGCCGCTCCATGAAAATGACCCAGCGCTCGGGCAACGACTCCGGCTTGGGCCCCTCCATGGGCCACGCCTACTCCGACCCGGAACTGCGTATGGGCCGGGGCTACGACGATCGCGAGTTCGGGCACCGCAGCAGCGGCAGCCGCAATCGCAGGCAGCAACAGCATCCGCATCAGCAGCAGCACCAGCATCAGCACTACGATCCCCGCCAGCGGCACACCATCTACGGGGACGAGTACGAGACGCAGACGCTGAACAGGTCGCATCGCTACAGCAGCCGGCAGAGGCAGCGCGATCGCATGCGGGACAGGCACACGGTGGAGCGGGAGCGCTACTCCCACCACTCGCACCACCTGGACGCCGGCTCCATCGAGGACTTCAGCGATGTGCCACCTCCGGCGAAGAGGGCGCAGAGTGTGCGCTCGGTGCGGTCGCCACAGAACCAGGAATCCTCCTCGCGGGCCACCAAGGAGCTGCATCGCCTGCACTCGGCGCCGGGCAGGAGCAGGGCCAAGTCCGTCGATCCCAGGCACGTCTCCTCGCACTACGAGGACGTGGACGAGGATGTGGTGAGAAAAACGCCGATTATCCCAAACAGGTATGTGCTGGACGATTTTGGCGGGAACGGAGGCCATCGCAGGCAGTCGGCGCCCAGAAGTCAATCGATGCCGCGTTCTGCGCATCAAAGGCAGCGTCAGCGGGACAGGGACAGGGACAGGGACATGGAGCGGGAGCGTTCGCCGCAACCGCCGCCGCATCACAGCTCCTCGCATCGCCAGAGCAACGGACGCAGAGCCGGCAGCCTGGGCAGGCAGACGTCGCGGTATGGCAATCATCTCGAGCCGCCCGACTACGATCAGCAGCAGCAGCAGCAGCATCATCAGCATCGACGCGATCGCCGCGGGCACTCGCAGGGCCGGTACGAGGAGTACGTGGAAGAGAGCTTCGACGAGATGTCCCTCTACGGCGACCACTACGAGGACTATCCGGTGCAGCAGATTCGCTCCAGGAGCCGCGAGCACAAGCGACCCCGCAGACGCGAGCGGGCCGAGCGTTTGCCTCCGTCTCCGAGGATCATGTCGCCGATGGGCTTTCCGGTGCAGCGACAGATTCGTCGGCGTCCCAGCTACGACTACGACGAGGATGACTCCATGTACGGGGATGAGTACGGGGACTACGGCGATCTCCTGCCGAAGGACCGGCCCGTCCCCATTTGGCTGTGCGTGTTTCTCGTCGTCAGCTACATCCTGGGAGGCGCCGCTCTCTTTGCTTATTGGGAGGACTGGTCCTTCCTGGACTCTGCTTACTTCTGCTTCATCACGCTAACCACAATCGGTGGGTATTATTTCAATATTTCTCTGTGAAGTTCTCCATTGTTTCCATTATTTGTTTAGGCTTTGGCGACTTCGTGCCGGCCAAGGGTGTGAAGGACGAGTCGGAGCAGTCCATTGCCTATTGTTCGCTATATCTGCTCTTCGGTATCGCCCTGCTGGCCATGAGCTTCAATCTCGTCCAGGAGGAGTTCATTGCGAATGTCAAGGAGGTGGCCCGTCGCCTGGGAATCCTCAAGGACGATGACGACGATCAGGACGAAGACTAACATGTTTAAGTGCTTAAATTAACTTAAAACCTCAGTGTGGGTAAATAAGAATTTTAATTTACATGACGGATTCATTGAAATGATTGGTTGTTTGCTCTTAATAAACTTCTAGTGCACTCGATGCAAGGTTTTGCGAATCATTAACCTGCACTCGCAGCTTCAAGGTTTGACTTAACTTTACACGGCAGACTAAGTTTATTTAAATACTAATTGTGCGAAATTCCAAAGATGAATAAAAACAGATTAAACGGAATATCCAGAAGTGGCGGACAAACAAAGAACGCATTGCTCAGGCCACGTTCTCTTTGTTGTGCTGCAAAAAGAAAAACACCTCGCATTGTTTATTTGCTCAGCCATTAGCCAGGCCAGATGACCGCTGGACCTCATCACTCACCTTGCTCGGCGCCGGCGAGCTGCGCGGCGACCCTTTTCTGGGCGTCAGGGAGCGGGACAAGGAGCTGCTGCGCTTGCCCCCCACAACAGGCGGCTTCAGGGCATTCGAATTGGAGCTGCGAGTGGTGCCAGAGCCGCGCTTCATGTTCACCCCGTCCACCGGCTCAATCGGCGTCGAGTTCATAATCGTCTCTGTCTCCGAGAGCTCCTGGACGGAGTGCAGGGACTCATCATGCTCGCCCTCGCTGCACTGGAATCAATGTTTGGATATACTCTCTTTCACAATAGACAGTTGATAGTTAAATTGTTACCTCATCAATGGGGGCCGTGGTGTCCAAGTCCGACCAGTCCTGCTCCTGCCGGTAACGCTTGACAATGTCCTGATGCGGCGATGTGGCCACCAGGGTGCGTGGATACACAAAGTCCCGCTTGGAGGGGGTGGTTCCCGTGGGCGCATACGTTTTCAGCTCGTTTTGCTGGAAGCGCACCACCTCTTGCTCGCAGATCTGCAGTTGCTGGCGCTGTTTGGCGGCATGCTCCGTGTTCTGGCGCGTCAGCTCTTGGACGAGGTCACTGGCCAAGGAGGCATGCCCTCCGAACTGGTGCCTGTCCTCGGTGATCAGCTGCTGCAGCTCGCCCACCGTTTGCTCCAGGTGGGCCATCCGTTTGCCCTGCAGCTCCTGCATCTGTTTGTCGCTTGTCTGACAGATACCTTGGAGCTGCTCCTGCTGCTGGCGACTGGCCAGAACATTGTCCTCGGTCTGCTTGGCCAGCTCCTGACCGAGATTCTTAATGTGCACCTGCAGCATGGAGCACTTGGAGATGCCCTGGTCCAGGCACAGCATTCCCGTGTCCATTTGGCTGCTCAGCTCGGCCTGCGCGTTTGTGGTGGCTTTTTCCCCGAGACTCTGGTACTCCTCCACCCCGGTTATGGTCCCTTGGATTTTCTGGTGCCTGGCCAACCGATTCTCCTCTAGTTTGGTCAGCCGCGTGGACATGCTCTGGCTATTCAAGGACCTAAGCTCCTTGATCTGCTCCATCTGCATCATGAAGCTCTCCAGGGCGGAGGCCTCCTGCTGGGCCAGCGCCCGTTCGTTGGCTATTTCGTTCTGCAGTTCCACAAGATCCTTCCCCTCCGGCTCACTCATTTCGCTGAGGTCTCGCAGCTGCTCTTGCACCCGCTGCACGTGCTCTTGCAGCATCTGGGCGCCGCTGTCGATGATCTGCGTGAAGTTCTCCTGCATGGAGTCCAGCATGGCCTTGTGGCGCTGATTGTTCTCCTCGATCTCCTGCAGATTCGTTTGGATCTCCCTGCTCATCTGCAGCTCGCGCTGCTGCATCTGCTCCAGCATTTGGGCCACCAGCTTCTGCGTATGCTGATCGCTGCACTGCGAGATGTCGGCCATCAGCTGCCGATGGATCTGGGCCTGGTCCTGCAGCGACTGGCTGCAGATCTCCTTCAGAGTGTCGATGCTCTTGCTGGCATTCGTGGAGAGCCGCTGGCTCACAGTGCTCGATTTGGCTATCAAGAAGATGGTAAAGACAATAAGCAATTATTCAAGACAAATGCCAGCGGTCAACCTACCCATCTCCTCGGTCAGGCTCTCCTTGGAGGCTGCCTGCTGCTCCAGGAAGACATGCAGACTGCCGCCGATCATCTCGAGGTTGTCGTGCATGCGATCCTTGAACTGATCGCAGGCCGTGCGAATCTTCTCGTCCGCATGGCGTCGTCTCTCGATGGTTCCGAGCAGCTGATGTGTGTCGTTGGTGGCCAGATCGGCAGCCGCCAGTATCTCCTGGGCCTGCGTGGTCAGCACTTCCTCCGTTTTCACGTGCGAGGCCACCAGCTGCTTCTTCTCCTTGTAGCGCCGCTTGGTCTTTGACAGCACCTTCTTGGTGAGCAGCAGGGAGCCCTTGGTGTTCATCAGATTCTCCTCGGTCTTCTTCAGCTCCTGCGTCCTCTCCACGAGGCTCATGCTCACCTCGCTGAAGATCTTCTCCTTGTTCTGCAGCTCGTCCTTGAGCGCCTTGAGCAGCAGCATTTTCTCGTTTAGCTCGCGATTCTGCGAGTCCAGCTTCATGGTCATCTCGCCGTACGTCTCCTCGGCCAAGTAGATGCCGTTCTTGTCCCGGGCGGCCATCAGATCGCGCTTCAGCTTGTCGATCTCCTCGGTGTACTCCTTGAGCACCGTCTTCTTGGTCAGCTTCTGATTGACCTCGGGCTTGTTCTGGATGTTCTTGGCCCTGTGAGCGTACTCCAGCGTGCTCAGCGTCTCCTCGATGTCCTTGTGGCCCGGCGATATGGTGGCTATGATGGAGGTCTTCGTCCTGCCGCCCAGAGACTCCTGCAGCAGGCGCGTGAGCTTCGACTCGCGGTAGGGAACATGCGGGGCACGGTCCACCAGAGCCGTGATCACCCTGCCCAGAGTTAGCAGGCTCTGATTGATGTTCACCGTCTCGCGCACGCGTATGCCCTTCTCGTTGCCCGCCTTCGAGACGTTCTCACTGCCCGCCAGGTCCACCAGATTCAGTTTGCCGATCTTCAGCATGTCCTCGCCTTCGATGCCGTTCTCCCGGATGTGCACGAGAATGGAGAAGACCGTGTGCGATCGCGAGGACTGGGCATTCATCAGCGTGGTGGCCGTCTTGCGGCGCTCCTTGCCCTTCTCCAGCAGCTTGTAAACGTCGTCCTTGCTGTGCACGGGTATCTCCTCGAGGCCCTGGATGATCACCGAGCCCTTCTTGGTGCTGTCGTCGAAGATGCGGATCTTGGTGTTGTCGTCGGTGGACAGCAGGTCGCAGAGCTCCTCGTTGTACAGCTCCAGGTAGGAGATGCGCATCGTGTACTCCACCTCCATCATGCGCAGCTCGTCAAAGAGGTGACTCAGGGCGCGCGGAATGATGCCGATATCGGAGTCCTAAATGGGTGCAAGAATGGGTTAGATTCTAGGTAAAGCAGGACAGCAAAACAGGTTTTTTTCAGCCAAAGAGGGTCAGGCCATGGCTGCTGTCTTTTTGGCCATCTGGCTCGTCGATTGGTTGAGGGTTTTGTTGTTATTTCAAGCTCTTAATTTGTAGTTTTTCTGGGAAACAGGGGACGGGAATGATAAATGCCCAAAACCTTGAGAACCGGGTGTAGAAAAACTATCAATTTCTTTAATTTGGATTAAATTTGAGTGAACAATTGGAAAGGTTTTGTGTAAAAAAGGGAAAAAATAAGGATTTTTCAGGATTTAAGTTGGAATACTCTTTGAAAACGCACATAATGGAGATCTTAGTTGAAAGATTAACAATGCTGGAACAGTGCTTAAGCAGGTAAATAGAGTTTCTCTTAATGTACCATCAACAATTAGGAAATCTAAGCGGAAAATCTTATAGGGTATTCTAACACCTTTCCAGGAGAACTACAACAACAAATTTAAGCTTGAAATATGCTTTGAACTAACGATTATTTCCCAAAATCAATATAGAATCTTTATAGTTGTCATTGACAGGGACTGATACCTGAAGACGGAGTCTCTTTAGAGAAATAAATACAATCTTTGGCGCGCAAATCTTGGTAGGCAAGCTTACACCTTACAAACTAATAAGATAAATGTAATTCCTATTCATCTTAAATCTCCCTAGCAGCTGTCTCTGCATAGTCTCCTCATACTTAGTATATAAATCCAAGCATAAAAGGTTAATCTTCCCTTCTAACAAGTTAAATAATTGTTTTGCCACCGGTTCCTGCATAGTCTCAGTCTCTTTAACCATATAAATCTCATTTCAAGGGGCAAATTTTGGTCAGCACTCATATACTTCTGATCTTATAACGTAGATGGAATACCTGTTCATCCAAGATCCATCTACCAACGGTCCCTGCATAGTTTTCCTCCCATTACGTATATAAATCTGAGGTTATAAGAACAATCTTGGTGTGCAATCCTAAATCGTCCTATCTGACAAGCTAAAATAAGTATCCATCAACCTAGCAGCTGTCCCTGCATACTCTTACGCCCTTAAAATGGGTAAATCAAGGATAAAGATGACACCGGTCCCTGCATAGTTTTACTCCCATTACGTATATAAATCTGAGGTTATAAGAACAATCTTGGTGTGCAATCTTAAATATTCCTATCTGACAAGCTAAAATAAGTATCCATTAAGTTATAATCAACCTAGCAGCTGTCCCTGCATACTCTTAGACCCTTTAAAATGAGTAAATCAAGGATAAAGATGACAATCTTACGTCTTCCCAGGAGGATTTCAGCTCGGCGGTCTCGTTGCCGACCATGGTGTGGGTCTTGCCGGTGCCCGTCTGGCCGTAGGCGAACACCGTGCAGTTGTAGCCGTTGAGCACCTCCTCGATGAGCGGGGAGACGACCACGGAGTAGACATCGCACTGCTTGGACTCGGGCCCGAAGCTGCGGTCGAAGGTGAACTTCTTGGTCAGCTTGGAGTCGAGAGTGTGCCGGGTGACGATCTCCCGCGGCGCAACAACGTCCACCACCTCGGCAGAGCGGATGCAGCGCTCCCGGGCATTCAGGGGCCTAATTGGGCGGCAGAATCATCAGAATTATATTCATAAAGGAATCATGAAGGAATCAATGGATATACTCACCGCACGCGCACGTAAACTTGGATGTTTTGATTGGACTTCTTGGGCGCATGGCGCGTTGTGTTCCCACTCGAGGTGTCCATTGCAAGACCAAAATAATTCCTCGAAATTGTTCAATTTTTAGCGCGTACAGTTGGAAAAAAAACAAGAAACGACGCCACTCAAAGGAGTGTGCTTGGCTTCGTTTTTGTAGGTTTCCTCAATATTTCTCTTGCTTTGGCTTGTTCTCCAGTGTCAATAAACAGATGAAATACTGCGAAATTCCGTTGAAATTGGTTAAAAACACCAAAAAACCTGCAAAATGGAACCCAAGCTGCGTCTTTGCTCGTCCGTTGACTTTGAATTGGCTGCTTCTTTAGCGGTTAGAGATGGCAGAGTTGGCAGTGTATCGATATGTCAGAGATGCCAACCCGGGCGCGCTAATATCTAATATATAAAGGATATATTCGAATTTTTCTGGTTTTACATCAATTTTAATTAATCAATTGCTGTTCCATAACAGAATTACCTACAATAAATTCAAAATTCAATATTCAGGTAAACTAAAGGTCACACTAATTTTTAAACCATTAATTAATAATATTAAAATTAAGCCCTATTGAATTTGTTTATTTAAATTTATGCATAAAACTAAATTGTTTAACCAAAGTAGCCTTAAATCTTGACATTTATATATATTTTTAGTAATTTTTGCAATAAATTCTAAATTCCCAATGTACTGCAAGACCCGGCCCTTAACATGTCTAGCTGGTTCAGTTGGTTATTCACCTCCCGGCACCATGAGTCCCACAATGGTAATTAAAACTTTAAAATTAAAAATGTATTTCAAGTGTGACCAGAACAGCCTAAAGTTGTGGCAATCGCACACTGTCCAACACTGTGCCGCGTAGACCGCAGAGCTAAAAATTGGCCAAAAAAAAAAGGAAAACAAAACCGATAAGATCAATAGATCAATTTTTGCTCAGAGAACTCACCATCAAGAGGCTTTGGCTGACTCTGTTGCTGTGCCTGAGTGTGCGTGACAGCGGCCACAAAAACCGAAATAAATCAATTCCCCAAAGTGAGCAGAAGCCCCTGAAGATGTGGGCGGGGTGGGCCGTAGGGGGTTAAGGGTTACCCCTTAACTTTATTATTAACTTTATGACTCTCCTCCGCTTCGCAGTCTTCGAGTTGGGCCCCCCACCGCCCCCGGACGTCATGGAGAACAAAGAGGAGAACGAGGTGTACGATGACATGAACCTCTACATCACCCCGGAGAGCTTCATTGTGGAGCCCAATGGGGGCGGAGAGCTGCTGGTGATTGGCCGCCTGGACAAGGTCACGCGGGTGCAACCCGTGGCGGGGGACCAGCTGCACAACCTGCGACCCACGCGCCGCATCTGCGGCATCCTGGGGACGATCCATCTCTTCTGCTGCGATTACCTGCTGGTGGCCACCCATCGCATCTTCGTGGGCGTGCTCAATGGGGCGATTGTTTGGCGCCTGGCCGGCTACGACATCATACCCTACATTCCGAACGCCATCCAGCACAAGGAGAACGAGTCGTACCTGTCCCTGCTGCACCATACGCTGGACAGCAAGTACTTTTACTTCTCCTACCGCTACGACCTCACCCACTCGCTTCAGAGGCAGCGCGAGTTGCGCGTCCAGGCCTCGGTCCAGACGCCCCGCCCGAGTCTCTTTCAGCGCGCCGATCGCCGCTTCGTCTGGAACGGATTCGTGCTGCAGCAGTTCCGCTGCGACAAGATGGACAGGTTCCTCCTTCCGCTGATGCTGGGCTTCGTGAGCATCAACCAGGTGTCCATCAACGGGCAGTCCTTCGTGTGGAGCATTGTCACGCGACGATCGATCCACAGAGCGGGCACGAGGCTGTTTACCCGAGGTAGCGACGACCTCGGGCAGGTGGCGAACTTCGTGGAGACGGAGCAGATTGTTGAGTTCCACGGACAGCTGGCGGGCTTTGTGCAGACGCGCGGCAGCATGCCCTTCCACTGGCACCAGCTGCCCAATCTGCGCTACAAGCCCCGGCCCACGCTCATCCCGGGCAAGGATCACAGCGGCGCCTGTGCGCAGCACTTCACCGAGCAGGTCTCGCTGTACGGCAGCCAGGTGGCAGTCAATCTGGTGGATCACGTGGGCGCCGAGGGCGAGCTGGAGGCGACCTATAAGCGGCTCATCCGGGAACTGGCCAATCCCCTTGTGCGCTACGAGGCCTTTGACTTCCACCACGAGTGCCGGAAGATGCGCTGGGACAAGCTGAACACGCTGATCGATCGGCTGGCCCACGAGCAGGACCAGTTCGGGTTCTATCACGTCTTCGACGACGGCAAGCTGGTGTCCACGCAGACGGGCGTCTTCCGGACGAACTGTATCGACTGCCTGGACCGGACGAACGTCGTGCAGAGCATGCTGGCCAGGCGGTCGCTCACGGCGGTGCTCCAGAGGCTGGGAGTGCTGCATGTCGGGCAGCAGGTGGAGCAGGCATCGGACAGCTTCGAGGAGCGGTTCAAGGGCGTCTGGGCGGACAATGCGGACCTTATTTCGTTGCAATACTCGGGAACGGGTGCCCTCAAGACGGACTTCACGCGGACCGGCAAGCGGACCAATGCCGGGGTCCTTAATGACGGCAAGAACTCGCTGATGCGCTACTATCTGAACAACTTTGCCGACGGGCGCCGGCAGGACGGCATAGATCTGTTCCTCGGCAAGTATGTGATCAGCGACAGTGAGGGAAAATCGGGGCCGTCGCCGCTGATGGAGAAGCGCAGCTGGCGCTTCTTCGCCTTCCCGTCGGTACTGTTGATCGCAGTGGCCATGTTCATGGTGACGATGACCTATCCCTCGGAGTTCAACACGGAGAATCTGTTGCTATTGCTCTTCTGGAGTGCCATGATCGCTGTGAGCGCCACCGGGATCCTGCACTACGGTGTGGAGTTCGTGCAGTGGCCGCGGCTTTTTCCGCCCTTGTCCTTTCGAGACCAATGACATTAGTGTGGTCTAGCCAATTGCCCACGGGAATCTACCTCTGCACCAGCATTATCAGCAGTACATACTTTGTATATCGATTCCTGAACAACGATTCCAACTCCTCCAAACCTCTTCCCGCGTTTACTTTATAGTTCGTTTGTTGTTAGTCCACCAAGGCCGGCCCACCGGCATCTGTTCCCCTTGGCTATATGTTAGTTAATTAATCCAAACACGAAAATTAGGCGAATTAGGCGAGCTTCTGGCGATTCCGGACGGTCTGGATGGGTGGGGGTTTCAATCGCCGCTTACAATTACTGCAATCACTGCGATGCATTGGCAAAGTAGCGCAATCAATTTTGTAGAAACATTTTATGACATGAATAAAGTATATTTAATGCATTGCTAGAAAACCTCAATCGCTGTCTTTTTGGTTGCCTCCCTCGCTAAAGGTTACGATTTGAATAATCCACAAAGCAAGTCGAATTTGCACCCCCAGTGGTATTCGATTTTATGAAATATCAGCAGGCCCTGATGGGACAGTCGTTCGTCCACTTAGTACATTACAGTTCCCTTATTTCGGCAGGCCAGCAAAATCAAAATTAAAATTATTTATTATAGTTTCAAAATTCGAAAAATTTCGGCCCCCAGAGCGTTTTCGTAGGTTTCGGTAAAATGGCGAGCAAGGGAAGCGAGAAGTCCGAGCAGGATTCAAAGCAGCAGACAAAGTTCCCCGGCAACTTTCTGTACATGTTCGAGGTGGTGGTGGACGATCTTCTGATCACGCGACAGAACCTTTGCGCCCCGGAGGAGTACCCCACGTGCACGGAGCTCACGTTCCGCTCCTCCATGTACATGAGCATCTGCGATAGGGAGGTGGGCACCTGCGTCAATCCGTGCTCACCGAAGTGCGGCAAGTGTTGCCTCTTCACGCTTGAATCCCCGATCACGGACAAGGACCGGCTGCTCGTCCACGTCTACAAGAAGAAGACGGAGAGCTGCAAGTTCTTGATCGGTTTGTCCGAGCTGGCGGTGAAGCCGATATTCGATCGCGTCAAGGAGTCCTTTGACATGGAGAACCCCAACTGGGAGGGTGCCATGGCGCACCATATCAATCAGATGCCCAAGCTAAAGGGAGGCAACACCAAGGGCCTTATGGACAATTGCTCTTGTTACCTGAAATCTAACGAGCGCCACGAGCAGTGGTGTCCCACCTCCGAGCTGTCCAAGCGCCTGCTGCCCCTGTTCAATCTCTGCAAGATGCAGACCGGTAACATAGTGCTCATCATCCGATTGGTCTGCAACGGGCCGGCCATAGTGTCCTCCTTCCCCTTCATGCGAGTTTGCTCACGCAATCCCAAGTGTCCAGAACCCTGCTGTCCACCCCCGCCCTGCGGCGGCTGTCCTCCGCCCTGCCCTCCGCCTTGCCCCCCGCCCTGCGATCCTTGCGATCCCTGTTGCGGACAGGGAAATTCCACAGCCCAAGGCGGTCCCATGAACAAGAGCCCCTGCTGCAAAGGATGCTGTTTCCCGCCACCGGTCCGCGCCTGCAAGATGGTTGATCCCTGTGCTAGGAATGACGATCAGCCTAACAAGATCCTGCGTTACTACTCCTGCAATATGGACAAGATGTGTCCCGGCGATTACTGCGAGGACGAGTTCGACAGGGGTGAGTAATCTACGATCGCCAATGCAATTCTTGGAATAGCTATTCTAGGGATACCAAACTATGCATTTGGTAGATCAGCCGTACATGTCCATGTGTCCATATTGTATGTCCACTAGTTTGCTTATGCTCGTTTACATACTCGGACATTCATATTTATAGATGAGATTATATCTTTTTTTATATCTTACGATCGCAAATTAAGTTCCTAATATTAGCTATTAAATTATTTTATTTTTAATATCCTTCTCGGTCTTTTTTACCACGAGTTTGCTTATTCCTGTACGAGTGTATGTTACCGGCGTGCATAATTAATGCCGAGATTAAATCATTTTCTTCTTGTTTTAGGTGACGAATTCTTAGTCACGCACTAAAAAATATAATTCTTTATTTATCTTTTTATATAATATAACCTGATTTGCAAATTTGTAGTGCAAAGAGGAGGTTCTTTAATACAGACGTAATGAGATAGGGTCGATCGTTTTTAGGAGTATCGTTATTAAAATATGCTTCAAACCTATGCCCCTTTTCCACAGAGTGTCCCACTGTACCCTCAAGGCGAAATGCCTCTCCCATTGAAAAGAAGCTCATGCAATGCGGTCCTTGCGCCGGCCTGCCCGAGTATCCTCGCCACATAAAGGAACAGAAGTCGGGTGCCGCCGCTAACGCCGCCCCTGTGCCAGGCAAGGACAAGGACGCCAAGGACAAGGGCGGCAAGGACGGCAAAGACAAGAAGGGCAAGCGGCAGAAGGGCGGTGAGGTCTTCTTCGTAGGCAACCCCAAGGTCTGCCCCTCGGCTGTGTACGACAAAACCGTTAAACCCGTCTGTAGTGGATATCTGAGCTCATCTCGCAAGGCATCCATGGAACCTTGTGACATTAGAACCGCACAATCGGCCGTAAGTCCGTGCGGCTGCAGGGATCCTAATTACGATGTAGCCTGTGACGAAGGTGAGTGTTGCTAGGGTCAAATAATATTTTTTGTGCTGGTAACCCTGAAATTTCCGGGAGCTAGTAGGCTTTGGAATAGCATTCGATAGGGGCAAACTCGACAGTTACATCCAGTCACCGGGGTGAACACATCTACAACACAGTTCGTATTCTTCTTTCTAAAGTTTCGAATGGGAAATGTATTCTGACGTGAAAAATAAAACATAAAAATTCTTTCGTTATTGTACGCAATCTTTGGATGGACTTTGAAATCAATACCAAGCCGCAAGACAAAACGTGTAATACACCGCGATCCCGAAATCGGTTCGGTCGGAAGGCGAGTGCTAACTTTTGGTATCCGTTTCTGTTTCGTTGCAGCGCGAAAAAGAGCTGTTCGGAAATTGCGCCACTTACTGGTGAAGTACAACATCCGAATTGATTAGGGGAGGTCTTCGATCGGAGAACGCAGACCCCAGATCCGTGTTCAGTGGCGGCCAGTATCAGTTAAATTCACACAGCCCGGCAAGCCAGGAGGCGTGCCAGTTAGCCATTAAGCGATCATCATGGGCAAGAAGGGCAAGGGCAAGGGCAAAGCTAAGGTCAATTGCAAGTTCAACATCACCGATGACATGCTTAAGCCGTTAAACGAAGGTACGTATGACATACCCTGAAAGAGGCTTCCCACCTATAGCTCGTATCCTGTGTCCCATAAGTACCCGACGATGGCTGCGGTGGATGCTGCCAGTGCGCCTGCGAGTGCGACTGCAGTCCAGAGTTGGCGCCGTGCTTCATTCAGGCCACCCGGCCGGATCCGGGCCCGGAGGCATACGACGAGTTCGAGGCATGTCTCAATGGCAGCGGCCTCACCATCCGGGTGCTCAAGAACACGCACAAAGTGGAGAGTGTCGACGACGGGGCTGGGATGGCAAGCCTGGGACCCGAGGACGATCCCTGCTATCGCCAGGACCCCAACGACTGCGAGCCCAAGCAGGAGTCATGCTTGCACGAGATGCTGCAGCGCAGCCCCTTCGCCAGGAACCACATCAAGCGTCGCACCGGCGGCAAGATCATCAATCACCCAAACATCCCGAAGGTGCGGGCCAACATTAAGTACTCGGGGAACGATGCCTGCGAGACGGACAACTACTATGTGCCCTTCTCGAAGATCAAGGAGGCCTGCGACATGCAGGAGGCCAAGGTGGAGTGCTATCGTCAGCGCCTCTGTGGCGGCAACGATCCCATTGTCCCGGCCCAGTGCCCGACGCAGAATAAGCGCTCCTGCTGCATGCAGGTCGATAGGAATGAAATCATAAACACCATGAAGGGAGTCAACCTGGACACCCGTCGCAAGGGCATTGAGGTGAGTTTTACTATTTCAACTGCTGGGGAAGCAAAGCTTTCCCATAAAACAAACACACCCGATCGAGTGTGTCTAATCTGGGATCGCCTCCGGATTCCTTTTGTGGCTCTTGGCGGCAGGCTACGTGTTGGAATGCGGAGTGTGCGATCGCTTTCGTGCCCCTCTAAATGCCGATGCAATTGGCGCAACCTGGGAAGGCTTTCAATTGCCACAATTGTGGGTTGCATAACCCCTGCCAGCTCCCAATGTGGGGCAACCGTTTGTGGTTGTAAATTTTGTGTTTTTTTATGAATGGGTAATCGCATAGTAGATGGCCACGTAACAGGCCGCCACTAAAATAGTATACCCGCTCCTGCAGAGCCACAAAGCTGAACGATTATGCCTAACGTTTCCCATTTTTTGTTCGAACCAGGTGTGCTACAAGACCTGCGAGGAGACCGACAGCGACGTGTTCCTGGTGAAACTCGGCAGCAAGGCCAAGTCGCAGAACAAGAAGAACACCATCGAGATCGAGCTGCGCACACCCAAGCAGCCGGTGAACCTGCCCGTCAGCAAGGTAACCACCGAGACCTACGTCTCCGAGGATATGCTCGGCGCCGGTGGCAAAAAGAAAAAGGGCAAAAAGGGCAAAAAGGGCAAGGGCAAAAAGAAGAAGTAGACTTTGATAGCCACCCAGGACAGGAAAGCCACTCGGACAGGAATCGAAACCCCAGACTTGACACAATTCCGGCCAATCGCAGCTAACAACAGCGCGGATATTTGAAAAAAACGCCAGCAAGACGACCGAATATACCAGCAATCGCCAGCGAAACCCTTTCCCACAGAATCCCATTATAGTTTAGTTAATGTATAATTTGGATTGCACGAAACCTATAAACCTCAATAAACCTTAAATTAAAATGTATGCTTTGCATGCTGTTTTTGAACAGGAGTGGGAAAACCGCAGGTGAAGTTTTGTTCAACTGTCACGAGGTGGAGTCTTAAATTACCGGGAGTAGGTTTTTGAAATGGTGACTTGTATACCCTTTTCAGAGATCTCCTCTTAAAATTGCTTTCTTTTGTGCATACCATGCGCTTTTGTTATTGATTTAATAATACCAGTTTGCCTCCGTTTGGAGCAAAACCAGAAAAACTAAAAAGTTTTATCGTATGTGCATTTAAATATTTGACAGTTTTATGGTTTGCTGGTTTAATAAATTCAAATTTGAATATTCAAGCGGACTTTCTTGTAAGATTGAAATGTTTGGTTTACGCGTGCTAATCAGGTATTAAACATTTCCGTTTGGTTCGCGATACCTCTTAAGGATTGCCAGGTACTCTGCATATCTATATATATCCCGTTTGAGGGCATTTAACTGCCTCAATCAAGGACGCTCATCTGCAATTCCCAGAGCATCTAAAAATAACCAACAAACTTAATACGCCCCGACTGAGTGGCAGCCGAGAACCCATCCACGTCGCTGCCTCGATCATCTTCATCTATTGCACACCTGCAATTAAAAGACATGGAGAGCCATCGGAGGTCTCCTGGGGAGCGGGAAGTGGGTGCAGCACAAGGTGTTGGACGTGCAGCGGTCCGTCAGGTCTGCGGTTTTGTCGGGGCCCGGTCAGTTGAGCTCGTTCGGCGGGGCTCAAACAAGTTTGAGCCAAGATCGCAGCAGCCAGCTGACCAAGCTTCGGTCCGGAGAGGAGTCGAGCGAGGAACTCGTTTTAGTTGCGTTCAAACGCTTTAGTCTGTAAGTTAACCCAGCGAGTGCGATCGCAGGAGTTAATACCAAATTCGTGTGCGACAAAAAGCGGCAAGCGGAGCTCGAGCCAAGCTGTTGGCTCTTCGGGGGATTGCAAGCGAATGCGAGCAACTTTTGGGACTGCACCGCCGGAAAGTGAGAGTGGCTCGCCGAGCAGCTGCTCCAATTCTCCAAGTCTCTCGAGACCCACTCCCGAGTCCGAGTCTCTGAGTGGAAAAGAAAGCGAAGCCGAGCGATTACTTAATCCACGATCAGCAGGCATCGAACCCTGGTCCAACCGATTCGGAGGCGCAAATTAATGGCGCTAGGTCCAACCGATTCGGAGGCGCAAATTAATGGCGCTAACTTAACTATCCAGCCCCTCCCCGCCCCACAAGCGATGTTAGTTGGGCGGAGAAAAGCGAAACCGAGCCAAGTATTTGAATTTCTAAAGACAAAGCCACTACCGATCTGGCCCAGAGATCCAAGATACTCCTCAGTCCCTGAACAACACACAAATATTGATAATTTAGAAAGCTATCTGCATACCAAATAAGCTAGATCCGCGGACGCGCGACACTCACCGCACTCCCAGTTGTGGATCAGTTGGCGTTCAGTTACTGTCCAAGATCGGAGGTTACACCGCCTCCCAAGTGCTTTCTCCTCTCGGCCACGATTTGTTTGGCCAAAACAAGTGCTCCGGCAACTTTTACTGGTGTCTAGGATTCGCGAGCGAGACAATAAACAGTGATAATGATACGGCACACGTTTTTGATAGTGCTCATTTCGTTGGTCAGTGTCGATTCCGGTCACAATACCCCGCCCCAGCCCAGCCAAACACCTTCACCTGCCATCGGACCCATCCCACACAACCCAATCTCCCATACCAATCACAATCACAATCACAATCCAAACACGAACAGCAGCCGCATTGGCAGAGGAAATGTCCCGACGGCGGATGGAAACCACAGAGCCACGGCAGCCAATGGCCGTGATAAGAGAGGTGAGTACTTGTGCGGATGGTGGCAAGTGCCTCCAACTGCTTTGGATGGCTGAATCCGTGTCAGGGTCACAGGGGCTCTTCACAATCATTCAGTGCGTCTGCAATGGACAGCCGCAGCATCGAGGGGCTCTGTCAATTGATGCGCAAATATTAACAATTGCTCTTGGCCAGATTGCTTTGAATCGGTTTGCCGCCTTTCTTTTGGGGCTCATAATGTGGGCGGAGATCTCGAGGGCTTAGTTGCTGGGTTGGTTAGGCGGATTAGTGGTCTTAAAAGGGGAGAGGTTGTCTGTGATTCATTTACCCATAATTAAAGAGGATTTGCTAGTAATTTGAAATTGAATGAATTAGGTATCCTAAGAAAAGATTCAGTCCTTCTAAAGCAAAAAACTCCAAACACTTGCAAACTTTATTGTTTTGTTCAAAAGCAAATTACAAACATTACTTTTCAGAATCAAATACCATTAAAATCCTAAAAATATGTTAGTTAAATGAATTAGGCTTTCAAAAACCATTAAAATAGAACCCCCACAACACTTTCAAAATTTGGGGCAAACAATTTTAGCCCAAACACAAACAGCAAACATAACATTTTAGAATCGCATAGATTTATAACAAACAAGATTTCTTAAGATGGAAGGCAAAAACCAAACCACATTTGCATAAAAGTATAAACAGAGTAAAACACTATCTTGGCATTCTAGCTAATTTTTCTTAATCTTGCATATCATTTGGACTCGCATCATCACCTGACTTGATTTTCATATTTTACAACAAAGCTGTATGTCCGCGGGAGAGCTCATTATTGAAATGCTAATTGCGTTTCCCATGCACCGTCTGACATTTAGAGATTTCGCCAAGATTCCATAAACGTATGCGTTCTACGCCAGCAGATCGAGCTCAATCGCATCGCATCAAATCAGAGGCTAACTTTCGCATCATCGGCCTGACCAGATACACGTCGACGTATCTCTAGATTGGGTATTTTTAGGTGCGTTCATTGCCCATCTTCTAGTTGCATAAATATTCAACAATGAGCCGCGAAACCGAAACGAGAAATCAAGTTTCAAACAATATTTTTGGGTGATACGTTTTTCTCCACTTTGACTGCGCTGTCCGACTTTGTTATTCTGAGGCTGTCGTCGGACCTTTTGGCTGCATTTTGAATCGGAATGCTGGTGACCTCAGAATATTAAATGCTATATTCGGCAGAAGAAGAAAATCTATTAAACTAATGCTATGCAGAGGCAAGTTATACGTAGATGAAAGAATTATGGGGGCTCCGGCGACAAAGTTTCTTCTCTCCTTCAGTCTTTCACCTCGTGACATTTTGGGGGAGAACAAAAGCCGCCGGAGCCGAGCACGTGCCCACAGCCTTTTCCCAAACATGGCCAACAAGATTAATGGCTCTGCTTGGCCAAAATAAAAAAAAAGAGCCGCAAAAACTGGAAGCCAAAAACGGAGACGAAGAGTTCAAATACCTCTCCGTCAATAATTATAATAATTGGGTATTATGCTGATTAAAATATGTTGATTTGCATTGGAAATTCTATTTGTAAGAATTCGTTGAAAGTTGTATATATTCAAAAACAAACAGCATATGCTAATCGTGACAGATAGCATTAAAACATCGGATGGTCTTAGGCCTACCACTTAAAAGCTCAATTTGTCAAGATAGAATGAATGTTTTGGGGCTTCAAAATGTTAGATACTCTATCCAGTTGTGGTTTATTTAATCGCCGATAATCCAAGCAACAGATTCTATATATTTTCAGTAGTTCTGATCAAAGCAAGGGTATTTATTCTCTTGAATATAATTACAGAATTCAGAATTGATGATATAAATCTTCTGGCTGCTTGTAGCTTGACATTGAAATGCGGCTGCCGACTTAACTTAATTATGATCTAATGGATTGAATTTGTATATACGTGTGGTGAAGATTAAGCCGATTCTTGGGCACCTTGAGTGCGTCAATCAAAGAAGTCTAACCACAGGCCCGGCCTGCGTTACGTATACGCCGCATTGGCTGCTCATGTAATTACCCGAAACTGGAGATACAAGCGGATTGCGCAAGCGTTTGAAAAAGTATCTTTATGGAATGTGGAAGTTGGCTTATAGCCGCAACAAACAGACGTTTAGCGAGCACCATTGCGAAATCCTTTGTCTCAGGGCAGCTCCTCACAGCTAATTGACCTCTTTCCAGCCAAGCGGCAATTGCACGGCCCTCAAAAGCTGTTGCAACTTCAGTTGCATGCTGCAGCCTCAGATACAGATACATTTCGAGTCGGTTCTTGGCCGCAGATGCTAGAAGCGAAATGATTTACTGCTTTGATAGGTTCAGCTTCGCTTCGCTCGTTTTCTCAGATACCAACATCCTCAGCGAGTTGTCATGATTTATGTGGCCTGTGCAAACGACAATTAGCCGGTCCGAGTTGTCGGCGATATAGCTGTTGCCCGATATAGATACACATCGCTGAGGCCGGGGCAAAAACACAACTGGGTCACTTAGTCGTGAAGTTATTGAATCAATTGAATTGAGAATATACCACCATCGATTCGAATCAGTTAATGTCTGAGAGATATTAATTATTTTGAGCAACAGCCACACACTGGAATCTCCCAAAGCATTTAGGCCATCACGTTTTCAGTGTTTGCCATATTTCGATTGACCAGCCAGCCCAACAATGGCACGTAAATTATCTCGCATAATGCCCAGTTAGCAAGCCAAGGATTGCAGCTCTGGCAGAACAATCACCCAACAATGAGGTCCAAGCTTTGTTAGTTCATTTTTCTGTGAGCTCGAGTGCGTTGAGCAGCCTTTGTTCTCTGCTCGAAGGCGACCTCAAAGCCAAGTCTAATTCCAGCTTGATTGGTAATTACTGCCAAAATTGAAGTCTTGTCCAATGACTTGCGATTCCTCGGGGAGCCGAAATCATTTCAAATTCTCGTAAACTAAATATCCGCCGGCAAAACTTCACAAACTACTCACGGATTAAGCAATTATCTTGACATGTTCTGGTACTCTAAAAGCTTACGAAACTATATCGATGGAGCGGAAACCATCTTTATCTGAAATTGGTGAGCATTTATCTAATGGCTTTCCAACTTGCACTTTCTTTAAATTACTTTCCCTGGCTCCCAATTGAGATCTTTAATGAAGATCTTTGCGGTGATTTTCCCGCCTTTTTTGGGAGCCAGGAGTCCAATTTCATTAACCGAAGGCAATCAGATAAGATCCGCTTAATCCGCGGCACAAAGTCAAGTGTGCTGAGGCCTTGTTTTCGGTAATCTGCCATTAATGTTTCACCTGACATCTGGCGGCAGACACTTGTACATACATATATCCACTCAATCACAGACAAATGTCAGGGCGGAATTTTCAACTCTTTTTGGCTCGTAATGTTGGGCTCTTAACAGATGATAAGCAGTAAACAAAAAGAAACAACGAAATGGAATATTTAAAAAAATATTAAAAACATTACGTGTAATTGCGTAATAAATTTATTTTTGACCTGCCAACGAAGGCAAGCCGGAGATAAATTTAACGCGAAACGCCACTCAAATTAGGAGCTGAGGGCTGGGCGTGGTGGCCAACATAAGGCCGGTGAGGCTAATGCATCATGGAGCAGTTAGCCCGGTCTGGGAGCCAGCATTAAAGCCACAAAATTTATATCAATTATTTGGCAATTTCGGGGCTCATCACTGGGAGCGCTCTGGGGAACTGGAAATGGAAATAAAGCGACTGCAATCCGCTTAACTGCCGGGCAGTAAAAGTCTTTGCCGGCCTTGACACACTTTTCGATGGCTCTGCGAGATGAAATGGCAAGTGATCGGGGAAGGTAAAATCTTGGCTTGGGTTCACTCCGTGAACTTCTCGCTTTCATTCATCACCCGAGAAAAATCAACTTCAATCTCCACGATCACACACTTCACAAGGGTCTCTCGCGGGGCCTTCCCCCGGTTCCCAGAGTTTTTTTTCGTGGCCGAATGAATGATGTATGATGTATGCGTGTCACTTCACTCCCATCACAACGATGTAATCAAAAATTCATCAACAGCAGATGCCCTTACGGGGCTATGAGGCCCCATGGCTTTGGGGCAGCTATTAGATTATGATTTGGGGCCACAAGGGTAACCAAACTTCGTTTACGAGCCTCACTTTTAATTGTTTCATTTTCAACACCTCCACGTGGGTCGTCCGCCCCGCACTTTGTGTAGCATAATTACCCAAAACAAACGATGGTTGCCCAATCGACGGTGACCCAAAAGCGACTACTTGTTCGGTGATTAATTGCGGACTCATTTCAGGCGCCAAATCGAATGCGAATCCGAATCCGAGCTCGAGCGCAGATCCGAGCTTCCAGCTGGACCAAAGCGAGCTGGCCCGCCAGAATCAGATAACGCAGCAGATCTTTGCCAACTATCTGGAGCGCCGGCTGTTTCCCAATCGCAGTGCGAACCAAAAGATTCCCACGATCGCCGACATCCTGCCCAAGCCGAAGCCTTCGCCGCGGCCCAGGCCGCGTGGATTCGCCGCCAGCGGGGCCCAGGACTTCAAGCGAAGTGCTGGGGGAGCGCAAAGGAATCGCTTGGCAGCGGCGGCTGCATCCAAACGACAAACCAACTCCAATCGCAAGCGCGTGCAGGAGGAGGACGAGGAGCTGGATGTGGAGGAGGAGCGGGACCAGCAGTCGCAGGCCAATCAGGAGGACTTCGACTACGATGTCCAGGAGTCGCTGCAGAGCGTGGAGTCCGAGCAGCACGATCAGTACTACGGCAACATATTTCATCGGGATCCCAGCGAAAACGAAATAGATGCAGGTGAGTGTGTACACTAGGAAATACCATCTAACCATCAATCACTGCCGATTGACTTATTGATAAAGCGATCAAGCGGAGCGGCCATGTTAAATTCGGCTTACTTAGAGGCTATGCCATTGGTCACGCCGTCCATCCATCAATCCCCTTTAATTTGTTTAGTTCCAGTCGATGTGGTTCGGCTTCCTCCATTACAACAATAATCATTATCTCATACCATGAAATTATTTCAGTTTAAGGTGCCCTCCGCCTGTTGTCACATTCAGTTCGTGTTTTATTTACATTCCACTTTGTTCATGAACATTCCATAAGAGGATACAAAATTGGCATTGCAATTCCTTTTGTTTCAACTATAATTACATTGGTATTTCCTGGGATTCCTTACTTTTTGCTGGTCTTCTTGGCCTAAAGTTTGTATATATTTTCAAGACTCTTGAATTGTATAATTTCTTGTTTAACTTTACCATTGTCTTTGTCAGTATCTGCTAATTGATTGTGTGTTTCTGTCTGGGTATATATTTCCTCTTTAATCAAATAAAACAAAGAAGATCGCCACCACCTTGCCTGATCTTTGCCTTTTGGTTAACACTTTCCCCTAAATGCCACGACATATTTCACACAATTATTGGTGGAACTATTCCAACTCATTACCCACACCTCTCAGGCAGTACTCTGCTGCAACGTTTATTTGCATTTCGCGGCTTTTGTTGGCTCTGATCGCTTTGACGCCTTCGGGCCCACGGGGCGTATGATGAATGGCCTCGGGCAGCCGGTGTTTACATAATATATTTTATTTCGGACGAGCCTCGTTTTGTCAGGCTATTTACACACTCGACTTGAAGCCGAAAAAATTGGCAAATTTATGAAGTTTTTATTTCACTTGTCCCAGGGTCAAAACTGGTTGCCATTCAGCCCTCCAGGCCCCTCCTTTCCCACCGCATCTTAACCCTGGGCAGCAGCATCTGCGGAACTTGGCGCGGATTTGTGCGAAAAAACCAACAAATTTACGACCACGAATCGAATCGCATCGAATCGAATCGAATCAAGTCGAGTTTGTCTAGAAGTAGTTCGATGACGGGATTTTATTTTACTTAAACGTCAAGCCATTAAAATTTATTACCCGCACACGGAGCCGCAGAGACTGTGAAACAAAAGAGGTGCCATAAAACTGAATTCGAGGAGACGTTGCACCCACGGCCAATAGTTTGAGAACTCGTTGAGGACTTCTTTTTATTGCCCTCTAAACTTTGTTTGCGATTCTTTCAACGTCTGAGTGTAAGAAACAGTCGAAATGCAGCCTAATCCTGACTCAATGGATTGAAATTTAAAACGAATTCTATTAACTTATATTTGTTAATGGTGCAGCAAGTTGAAACCAACTTGACAACAGTTTTAACGGCCTAAACAAACACAAACATTTCGAATTAACATACAAAAGGCGCTGTTGAATTTCCATTCCATTAGCGGCAGACAAATTGCCAAAACTTTGGCTTGCAGATCCATCAAAGGTCACGTTTTGCGTAGTTTTGCCGAAAGTTTGTTTGCGGGGACTCACGCGAAACGAATCACACGTCCGAGGGTCAATTTTGGGGGAATCACTCGCTTCCAAGAATCGTTTTTACAAAATCTATTTTCGGAAAATGTATGCAAATCTCTGGTAGCCATAATTATGCGTTATTAAAATGTGGCCACCCATTAGCAACCAATTTATATCAATTAATGGCTCTATAGTTTTCTGTAATTTGCAATTAAATGGCTATTTCCACTTATTGGTTAATCACTTCCGATAACTGACAGCTAAGAATTTTCTGAACTTATCACGTTTGGCCTTGAAAGGCGGTGGATATCAATGAACTCGTCCCCCATATAATCTTCCTCTGACGTGTTCTCTAATCTGGTTTCGTTAGCTTAATGCTAATCGTAATAAAACTACAGAGAAACGGATTTAAAGGCGAATAAATTTACGCAGCCCGCTGCTCGGAGTCATTACCTTTTGTTTTTGCCTCGGCAATCTCTTGTTTCCAATTAATTAATTAGTTCAACCCCTGAAAAACGAGAAGACCCCAGAAATTGAATCGATGCCGCTTACACGATACCAGAAAACGAATAATGTAATTTAAAACACGTAAGCCAACAGCAACCTCAAAAAACAAGCCAACCGGGCAGCCGCGTAAAGTTGCTTTTCATGCAAATTGAGAAAAAAATAACAGAAATATTGTATTAAAAGCGGCAGCCAAACACCATCAAGTGCAACAAGTGGCAGCCACTCGTTTTGGCCCGCTTCGTTTCGGTTCGGTTGGATTTCTTCACCGCTTGAGGCCATTGCAGATGCACTTCGGCTTTCCAGCTGAATCTTTTTCGGTTGCTGCTGACATTTTCTCAAAAAAAGTTGTCAATTGTTTTTGTCCCCCGCTGGATAATCAATTTTTATGGAATTTAAATTTTGCAATTTCAAGCTTTATTGGGTGTAAACATGACCAAGATATTCTGAAGGCTTCTTGAATTTGAGGAATTAAATCAACCTGTTAAGCAGCCATCAGACATTTCGTTTTCTCCCACATTTATTAGGCACTATCGCTGCTCGAATCTCTGACAAATATCGCGCATACGCAGGGTTGGACCTCCCAGATCACATTCATCTCAATGAGAAGACGAACGTCAGCAGCTGAAAGCGAGAAATCTAAGCGCGAAATCTAGTTCATCATCTGCATCATTTCAAGGTCGCCTTGGAATTGGCAAGAAATTCGGCCAGCAACAACGGCAGATTCCGCTTTTCTGGTTCGGCCCAGATGTGTTGACCAAATTCAAAGCCCACGCTTGAAATGCATCCCATGGCGAATCGTGAAAGTTGCGTAATCCGAGAACTCGGCTGCTCAATCTATTTGAAACAACCCAAAACCGCAGCCGCGAAACCAGAATTTTGAAACAATTCTAGTCTGCTAGCTTGTACCCGGTAGTTTGTGAGAGCCTTTTAAACTGGTGCAGATTTATGTGGATTTATTTATTTCTGAGTTTTAATTATTTAGCCCATGACTCACAGGGCAATTTGCTAAAGAACTCTTCCGGTTGCTCATTCAGATTGATACGAGTAGATGCATTTTATTCACTTCTGGGGTATCACTTTTCGAAACGGGAAATTAAGAACATTTTATTAGTATCAAAGTATAAAATATATAACCTATGTTTGGAGATCTCAAGTTACTTTCCTGGAAATACAGAAGTTATTTGTAAGGTGCTTCAGTTCCCACTTACTCCATTCAGCTGGAGTATCTTAACAATTCTTTATTCCTCAGAAGTGAGTATCTTCAAGTCGAGTTCCTGAACTGGAGCATTCTTGGCTGAGAGCTCGGTGGCACGGTCACCTTGAAGAGGCCTCAGCTGCGGCTCGAAACTCTGCTTGAGCTTCAGATTCAGTTTCAGCTCCACTTTCGGATCCACCTCCGAGATCCCCAGCTGCGTCTGGTGGTGGTCAAGTGTTTGACAAACAACCGCAACCGCCGATCGCCGATCGGCGACCGTAGACCGTAGACCGCTGGCCGTACTCGGATCTCGGTTTGATGTTAATCTTTCGGGTTTCGGTTCGCCTTTTTTTCGCGTCTTGGCCGCGGCAAACAAGTTCGTCTTCGAGACTCTCTCGAACCAGTTGGACCACTCGGCGAGCTCTCCGCGGCAGTGTCTCCAAATCTCTGGGGAATTCTGCCTTGGTTCGGGCCAAAACGAGACGAAAGAGTTAGTTCTTCGACAGCCGACGGTCAGTTTGGGCGCACGCCTGCGCATATTATTTTCGTAGCCTTTCGATTCGGTGTTTTGCCAACTTTCGATTTCATTCCGAAGACGAAGCCGTAGCCGTAGCCGTAGCCCTAGCCGATTCCTATTCCGATTCGACGGCGATAAGCACACATTTGTATTCAAAATAATTCATAAATCGAACAAATAACCAGCCACGGCCGAGAGAAATATGCATTGAATCACAGAGACGACAAAAAAAGCGAAATTTATATAAATATTTTACGGAATTTTCAGGGTAAAAGTGTGCGGAAGTGCGTAAAAACACGAGACATTTGCATAGCGCATACGTAAAATATTTGATTGGAATCATGCAAAAGTATCTCGTTTTGTCTGTGATAATCGCCATCCAGCTGCTCTGCAGCCTGGACAGGACAATGGCCTCGCCCAACAAAGGTCCTGTATCGGGTACGTTGAAAAAAAAAAACAAACAAAAAGCCACCCAAAAGCACGCACATTGCATAATCCATACGCTGGGTGAATCCTGGCTCCCCGAAACGAAAACCCGACGGGTAAAAAATCAAAATCAAAATCAAAATTCACTTTCACTTTCTCGAATTGGGTTGAGCGGCCAGATGGATGGATGGACGTGTGAAGTTAGGAAGCTTAATTGAGGAGAGTTTAAGGCCAAAGCGGGTGATATATTTGGGTTTTAAACTATATTCGGACAGCTACTGTTTGTCGTCGCATTCCACATTTCACGTTGATTTATCTCGGGCCCCGCGCTGTTTGGACCAATTCGATTTGTTTTGCCTTTTCTGGCTCGAAATTCGAATTAGTCAAATGCTTTCCGCGGTCGTATCTGCACCTGCCTGCATTTTTATAGCCTTTACTGTTGGCATGTTGAAATGCTCGCAATAAAACAAACCATTTCGATGACACGAGCACCTAAATTAATACAATTCGGACATAAATCACTGCAAAAAGGAGTGCAGGCCCAGTTTGGACTAAAAGGGTAAACAGAAGATGGCCTACATTTGAACTAAAGGTCAAGGTGCCCATGAAAATCTTAGTTTTATTAACTAATTTTGATTGATTGCATTAAGTATAATTGGTAATCAATTGGCAAGCACTCATAAATCTCGCGAAATCTTATCTCCTTCTTGAAAAATTGGAACTGTTTTAAAAGTAAATAATTTATGTCATTTATAACAGTCAAAACATAATCATAAACTTTGCAAAAACCGAAAAAACCAATTTAAATATTAAGCATTCTTTTGTTGGTCTGACGTCTAAAAGAAATTTGCATAAAACACAAAAAAATATTCTTCTAAAATATTATTTTATGCAGGAAACGACACAGATAAATGTAGTTGACTGTCAGGTTGAAGTTGCCCAAAAAAACAAAAATTAAAAGAATTCGACGACATATTTTCGGAGCCTTTTTTATGGCTTTGAGGATTTTTTTCGGCAATTTAACGAAGGTCAGCGGCGGCACCTTGCATAATTATAAAATAATTGCTGGGATTTGCGAGGGAAGCTGGCATATTGACATTGAATTCTGCTTAATCGCCACCTAAGCCGAAACGGGTTTATAGCTTCGAAAACTATAAAGCGAGAGTGCTGTTTGCGTTCGATATTAATAAGCCATAAATAAACCAATATATAATTTTCAAGTTGCAGTTAGTCTTCGAGTTGATTGGATAATGAAAAGTCTTAAACAAAGACAGAGATTGAGTGCTGCATGCAAATTTTATGTTTGCTCAGATCTTAATCAATTTGGCACCTTTAATTTGCTTCATGTCTGTGTGTCTGTCGTTTTATTGAAAAGACGAGGTGTGGTGGGGGTTTTGTTAACATTTTTGAGGAACAGGAAGATCACAGCCGGTTTTTATCTAATAATTAACAGTGCAGCCTTAATTCCCTGATGCAACATGTATCAGCAATTAGTTGGGAAATAGATTGCAGTGAAAGGCTGAAGCTTGCTTTTTTATTAATTAGGAACAATTGGTCACCTTCGGCAAATTCAATGGCAGTAATACATTTCTTAATTAACTCAAACACCTGAGACTCCCAAAAAGTGTTGCCAAATATTGGCATTGTTCGGGCCATCTTTTAAAGCGCTTCGTTCCATTGTTAACGCCAAAGCCAAAATGTTAACTGCTTTTTGGGCGCTATTTCACACGGACCTGGGCCGTTGTTCATTGCAAGTTTATTTCGTTTTGGAGTGCGCCGCATGTCGGAACGCCCACTCCACACGCCCCCCTGTCATATATCAACCGCATTCGACAATCGCCATCATCATCATCATCGCGATTATTAGCATTTGGCAAGGCCTCCGCAGAATGGAGGGCCCACAGGGCGGATGATTAATTAACAAACATTAGCGGATAGTTTGTTGCGAAACAAAAGGGAAACCGTTAGCGCTGAATGGGTTTTTATATTTTCATTGAAAGAATATGCCCCTAACGACCTTCACATGCTGGAGCTCTAAGAATTAGTGGCTGCACGACCTTGGTGCACATTCCCCGAAAATGAGTTCTAGTTCAATCTCCAACTCGTTGTTCACGTCATGGCGGATTATGCTGAAGGCGCTAAGACAAGTCGGACCAGAACCAGTTGCCGTTCTGACTCCAAAACTCGAATGGGAACTGCAGGCGCAGAATCTATGGCTTCCCGCTGATCGCTGACAGCTTTCATAATTCACTTTGTTCCACAAACATGTCGCACATCGCCCGCAATTAGCATCAACGTCTTTTGTCCGTTTAAGGCGGGCACGGCATTTAAAATCCGAAATTAAGATTGGTTTTATGGCCAATGAAGAGATAGTTAATTAGTCAGACGACTCCGAGAAGATGACTCAATCGATAGACTTTGCGGCAAAAGCAGTGAAACATAACATTTAGGATTAACGAGAACTTTTAAGCATCTCTTGGGAATTTTTCTTTAATCACTCGTTTAAACTTGTTTGTTACTACTTGTGATTGGTAAGCCTAGGACAAAAAACAAGGCTTAAGATGTTCAAAAATATACCCTTTTGACAGTTTTTAACATGGCTTTATTTTGACAATCTTGTTCTGGGTTTAATTTTGGGCTTAAATTGCATTCAAATTAATTGCATCCCTGGTAAGATACTGCACCCGTTATGCGCTTTGTTGGCCATTTATTCAGCTCCCTTTGTAAAGCATATCCTTAACCTTTTTTTATGTCAATACCTCTATTTTTAGACTGCCCCAACTGCGTGGACGAGTCGCAGTACACGCCGAACAAATGGACGATGCCGCTGCTGAAGCTCGGCGAGAAGCGCTACTACCTCGGCGTCTTCTTCAAGGTAAGCGGCATTCCACGCCCCACAAAACGATCCATAAACTAACCGACCAAATGCAACTGACCCAACGGCCCGGCCAACGGTTTCCCAAGTCCGGTTTGAGGCTTGTCTCTCGAATTGCAAGAAGATTGCAATATGGAATATTACAGCAGAAGATGCTGACTTTATACCCAACACTGTGCAGCAGGTTTCCAGCTCAGAGCAGTGCAAAATGCAAGAATTATAATTTGTTTTAATGATTTAATTTGATTGTCGTCGCCTCTTTGTTATACTAAGACGCCAGATGCATAAAATTAGTAAGCAAATTATTAGTTATAGTTATTCATGGGTCCGAAAATATAACCGATAGCGAGTTGGTCTCGATAAGCAAATCAACGAGTGCAATACGTGCTACCGATGTCGCCTCAGCTTTGTTACCAAACGGGCTTAGAACTGAGAAACCAAACTCAATGTCAAGCGACTGAACAGAAATATAAAACTAAAAATAAACCCAACGATCCGGCCATGAATCCAAAGAAAAAGGCGCGTGCTTGGCCACGCATCGCCAAACTTATCTGCATAGTTGTAGTAGGCAAATATAAACAATATCAGCCGCTATTCATATTAAAAACGAATTAGTCAAAGCATCAGAAACGCAGCCAAGAAACCGCTAGCAACTGGTTTCACATGCAAACTGAATTATATTTTCATATTCATAAAATGCCCAGCGCACTCTCCTTGAACTTTGGAGGCAGCGCCATAAAACTGAAGCGGCTCCACCATTGTAAAATTAATAATCAGATGCATATAAAATACATTTTTTCATTGACAGTTAGTGGCCATCAATGGGCTAGGTTCCGAATCAGGAAGAGGGCCATTGATGGATCCGTCTACAAATCTTGGATGGACGTGCGAACTTAGCGAAAACCTTTGCAAAATCCATTAATCTTGACGGGTTAACCTCAATCAGTTGATTAACTTTTGTTCAAACGGCCACACCATTTACATTTAAGCGCCAAATAAGTGCTTTCTAGACATTTCACTAATTCCAAAGAACCGAGACCAGTAATAAATTAGATACAGAAAATAAATGGTATTGGCAAAACCGTTTAATCCACAACACAATCTCTTAAGTCCCGGGTACAATAAACATGTTTTTGTTAATTTTTTAATGTTCAGTGCGTTGACAAATAAATCTCCACAGTTTAATTGCAAAACCAGCCGAGGCAAACGAATAAATATTTAATCAATTCGCGTTGCATATTTTGGTTTATGAACGAGCAAACGTTCGCGAGCGAGTGTGTAAATAAAACAGTTCTATGTGGAGTATGCCGCCGGATAAACAACGAGCTAAATTAATTATTAGCTCGTTAATTAACAGAATCCCCTCCCGGCCTGTTGGCTGATTAAACGGCTGATACAGAAAGCCACCTGGTGACTGTATGGCCAAGAAAAAAAACAAATAAATCCATAAATAATCCGGAATTTGCTTTCTTTCACTGTCTCCATCGACAGAGCCAAGCAAATTGTCAAAGCGATTAAAATTTCAAGCAACTCAAAAGCCCAGTACTCTGGCATTTTAATTTGAATTTAATTTTTAATTGTTTATTTGATTGCGTACTCTTACTGGCGGGGTATCCTCCCAAGAATCACAATTTTTACCCATCCAATGTTCTATATCAATATCGCTTTCGATTGAATATTCATTGTTATTATGATTATCTTTACGACTTTCGTTATTAGCATAATTAATACATTCGATAAGCTCTGACAAGTTATAAGCTAAAACATTGCTATCTCATGGCATTTCTCTGGCAGTTAAAAATATTTAGTTTTACGCCTCCCTAATAACTTTCAAGAGCATTCCCGGGTTCGATGAACAGCCCAAAAATGTGGAATTATTTAATTTGTATATATCCCCTTTGTGTTTTGTTGGTTTTTAGTTCTTTCTCTTTGAAATTGGCGAGTTAATTAACCACGCATATCAATATCAAAGTGTTTCCCGATTATTTATGGGAATATCTAATTAGGAATTCTACCGCTTTTATAAATATCTCGAAAAGTCATTCAGTATTTGGGTTTTTCGGCGTCTCCCCGGGCAGTGGCAGAATGTTATGCAATACTTATGGGCAATTTAATGCAAATTCACTTCGTGTGTAAATATGCAAATGAAGCAATTAAATTTGCTTTTTTTAGGGGGGAGCTTGGAAAATAAGACTTGGCAGCCGAACAGCGGCATTTGGAAGGCATAATGTCATTTGAGACTCCACGCAGGCGCAAATCAAATCAAAACTAATTGAACGTTAACTGGGCGAGTGTGTTACGGTGGCTCTGTGCTAATGACATTAACAACATGGCCAATATTTTGTTGCCACTCAATCGAGTGTGGTGTAAACTTCCCTCGCTCGCCAGGCCAGCATTTAACAACATTTTGTGGGCCTACAATTTAATTAGCCCCAAAAATGGTGGTTGCCTAAGAATTTATCAGATCTCTTATAGAATAGAGTCCAAAGACAAACTTAGTGTTCCCTAGAATATCCCCTTGGCAGCTTAAATAGTTGCTATTCTTGTTGCTCCCCCGAAAATCAAAACACATCTCAGACAAGGCATTAACCTTCCCCCTGCCCGACCTCACCGCCATGTCTGGGCCATTAAAAGGACCCGGCTTTGTTGTGGACAACAATCCCCGCAACACACGAAACTAATTGACTTCTCGGCGGAGCGAGATGAACCTTTTACAACCCAATAAACACTTTCAGCCACGGCAGACAAGTGAAGGCATTAAACACCTTCGTTCTGCCGCATGTGTGGCCTGTCAGTTGCGGCTCCCTGCAGGATGCTCTCTCTGCCTCTTCGCGTTGGCTTCGCGCACAATTACGGCTAATACAATTAAAGCCAAGTTAAGGGGGGCGAGCAGGATGTGTAGTTGCGTAATCGATTTATGTGCACATCAGTTGGCAGGAAGCAGCGCAATCAGCAGGAGATACTCGCTGCTAGTGTCATTTTTTGGCCATCTCTGCTAATGACCCGAGCGAGTCCATTAGACTTAATTGAATATGTTGTGTGTTGGCCTAAAACCAATTCAGATTTCGATGCCAATTGCGATTCTGATAACATTTAGATGGCCAAACCGCATCAGATACAAACACTAATTGGCAGCTCCAGCCCACGCAGATCCCGCAGATAAACTCAATTTCCATGCGAATGCGTGACCAGAGCCACGCCTCCCGCCCCCTTCCCCCTACCGTGCAGGGGAAAAAAGAGAAAAGCGTGGGGAAAAACTGGCAACACGAATGCAAACAAATCTTGTCGATTTTTATTGACAAGTGTCAGGTGGAGATTGAATCGCAGCTTTCAGCGACTGTCGAAGGATCGAGTGCGGGAAACTGGGTCAACCGATTGCGCAAACACAATTATATAATCTTTAACTTGGCATGCATCTCAAATTGAATTCAATGTGTGTCTGTTTTTTCTCCATTCATTGCAGGCAAACTGGTTCAAAGCCACACAATATTGCCGGTACCATGGCATGCATCTGGCGAGCATTTCATCACAGGAAGAGAACGATAGACTGGAGAAGCACATACGTGACTTTGGTAAGTGTGCAAAATGGTTGGTAGGGCGAGATAACTTCCCTTTAAAGGGCTTAAAGACGCCTTGGTTCATGGGCAGATCCCTGGAAACTGGGCCAAGATGCAGGCTGCATTGAAAACGGAACTGCAGGCTTATTCAATTGTTCGACATGGCCAATCGAAGCACCTTCCCAAAGCCCTGACAACAGCCGTCCAGCAGCTGGTCAGTGGCATTCATATTGCCGCAATCGCTGCCACATGCAACGACTCAAATCAGTGGAAAGCCGATCAATATGACAAAAGAGCCCGGGCCCCGCAAACAATGGCAATTTCAAATGTCATAGGAACGGAGAGGGGCGCCCTGGCTGTGTGAACTGCCGGCTGGTCAGTGGACTTCACCGGACCGGACTAGACTTTCCATGAGTGCCATAATACACGGAAGTTGGTAACCCAAAACCCCATTCAGGGGTTGAGGGGCAGTGGCAAATATATTCGAAGCGAGGGGGTCAGGCAGTGGGCGCTGGAGTAACGAACCCGAGTGCACTTTCCATTGCATAAATCACCCCAGTAACTCGCACCATGCAAATGGAGCAATAGAGCCAGACAGGCACATGGAAAAAAGTGAATGTTGCACATTTTTGTTGAAAGCTGAACGCTGCAGGGCCATGGGCACAAGCCACGCCCACAAAATAACAAAGAAAAATGGCCCCAAAGGGGGAAGCCTGCGGGTCATAATTGAATTTATGATGAGACGGGCAAATACTCAGCAATCTTAAGAAAAACTAACCAACTATTATTTCCGTTAGTTTATTATGAATACCTCAGCAATCTTAAAACCAAGACTAGCTAACTTTTAATAAGTTAAGTTGACTATTCTTTACTTCAAAAGTTGAATATCTTAGCAATCTTAAATACAAGAGAAATTCCTCCAATGGAATTTGTGTGACTTTTCTTGTATCATGTCGTCAACACCTCCAATGGGCCCAAACTGACCGCACCGTTTTCGTTTCCTTTAATTTCCAGGCCTGGGCCACGAACATTTCTGGATTTCCGGCACAGATCTGGCCGACGAGGGCACCTTCTTCTGGATGGCCACCGGCAGGCCCATCACCTTCACCAACTGGAACGCCGGGGAGCCGAACAATTTCCGCTACGAGAACGGCGAGGAGGAGAACTGCATGGAGCTGTGGAACCGCGACGGCAAGGGCCTCAAGTGGAACGACTCGCCCTGCAGCTTTGAGACCTACTTTGTCTGCGAGGTGCAGCCCAATTAGAGGAGGCAATGGTTGCATATCTGCATGATATGCGCCCCGAATAGTATATGCTGGGTATTTCCGGTAATATCCGAGTGTGTGCACGATAGTAATTAGCGGGCAAGGTCACTGGTCGATCGCCGAGTGAAAGTGACCGAGTGTATGTGGAGAATGTAGTAAAGAAACTTGCACGATTATGTTTAGCTTAGCCTTGTAAGTGTAAAAAATTCTCGTTGATAATTAGCTAGTAAACCTAATTAAATTATGTCTAGGATTGTCTGTATTTTCTCGTGTAAAAACCTAAATAAAATTTATCGAAAAATTCCAGTGATTTCTTGATTTTCCCCAGCCCATATTTATTTATCTTCTTGCCAATCAACAATGTAAAATTTAACGCTTGTTTGTTAAGTGCAAAGACCGTTGCGAATCTGTATGCGGCCATCGTGTAATTTTTGAATCCGCAAAATAATATCCATCAATTGCGTGGGCGTGTAAATTGTGCAGCTATTCTGCTGCTTTGGGGGCCATAAGCTCATCATTTCATCAGCGATTCCCATGGCGTGCAACGGTGCGTATGAGCAATCCATTTTGAACAGCTCACCCGCGCCCCACTTCCTGCTCAATAATCATGTTTTGCCATAATGCGCGCAAATAAAATTGAAAGTGCCTGTCAGCGGCGGGTGCCTGCGTCCTTTTCATCCTTTTTCCCCGCTGCCCCTCCACTCTGCGGCTCTCTCGGGGATTGCAGCCACCTGTCTGTGCGGCAACTAAACAAAACTAACGCCGATAAAATAATCAGCTGCCTGGGGAAAAGATTTCCAACCATGATTTACTTTGTTCTGCTCCAGCGATGAGCGAAGAGCTTTTGCCGAACATTGTTGCTAGCGATTCGCGACTTTGCCCGTCAGTCTCTCCGTCTGTCCGCCTGGCCGTCTGTCCGTACCAGTGTCCTTATCCTGTTTATCTGTCCGCCCGTCCAGCTGTTCGCCTCCGCCCCAGAGCCGCAGGATAAGAATGTGGCCGCTGCCGGCAAGGGCTAGTCACAGGCACCCCGGGGGACAGACAGGACGAAAAACGTGCTCGTTGTTTGAGCGACAGGATAATAAGAGTGCCAATCGAACGCATGCGCAGGGTAGTCCTTTTTGCAAAGAGAAATCAGCTGGTAAGGTAGGGTAATCAATTCAAAGTATCATTTGGAATGATATGCGAATGGGGTACTTCAAACTAATGGTCTATTAAGCGGAAAATTATTAAATGGGTGGTACGATGAAGAGCAGAAAATAAGGGCAGAGGAGGTCCTTGGGGATTCTTTTAATATTTAATGTAACATATTTAGATACTATCACTATATTCTTTGCAGTCTGCAGCTTCTAAGATAATACTTAAGATGTTGTGATGGTATATTTGCTATTCTATTTCCTATTTTGGCGGGAAAACTAATAAGTTTTTCCGGATCACGTTTTATTACCTTTAATTTATCATGTCTGGGGAAGAACAGCTTTGAAGATTTAACCTATTTAGTTTCCTTTTCAACACCTGAATTCCAAGGATTTTTGTGCACAACCGAAAGTGAAATTGAAAGTGCTGCCCGCAATAATAATCAATTAATCAATCACTTATCAGCTGTGGCAGGCAGAACATTTAAATTCACATCAATCAGCCTTCGGTCACTGGCACCTATCGCCGCAACATTTTCCAAAGAGAAAGCAGAGTTTTCCTCGGCCCGTGCTCTGGCCTGGCATTTCTCTTGCGAGCAAACGTAAATTGAATTTAGCTTTGGCCCAAAGAACAGCGAAAAACACGGCCAAGAGCACGAAGAACAATTCACCCGACGACGCATTCCCTGCGTTCTCCGGCCGCGTTCTCCGGTGCTCATTTTCCGGCGCAGTTGCTTGTAGACATTTTCCCGGTGCGGACGTGTGCGTTGTGCGGCGGAAAACAGTCGAACGCGTTGCGAGGGCCCCGATACCGACCAGAGAATCACAATAATTCCGAGCACTCGGTGGCTGCGGTTTCGGTTTCGGTTTGCACCTTAATTTCATTAGTGATTTGTGCGACAGCCGTGCAAATAGTTTGCCAAGGGCCCGATGAAGAAGTGCGTAAATTATGACATACTACCTACTACCCCCCTAAGTAAAAACCAACAAAAAATAATGTGAAAATGAAAACCCCTAAGAGAGAGAGTGGGGCGTGTGGTGTGCGGGGGTTGTCTCTTCGGGTCTGCTCCTGCTGCTCCTCCTGCTATGTGTGTCCCGATAACATCGCAGAAAGTAAAATTAGGGCAAAATGCTCGGGAGCGTGTGCGTTACTGCCACTCCCACCACTTGACCGCCCTGCGCTTAAAGTGTTCCTCGTTGTCGCAGCCTAATTAATTCAATGGCCCTCCCGCTCCTGACCCCGGTAGCAATATTTTTAAATTCGTTATTCCCACTGCAGGCATACGAGTACCCCCGGCGATATCTTGGGTTAATTATTTTTAAATTGCAAAACATTTCATACGCAAGCCCGCAGAGCAAACGCAAAAATGTATAAATAAATTTGCCGTTTTTCATGGCCAACATGGCACACGAAAAATGAGCGACAAAAAATCATCGGCAGCTTTGTAGGGCAAAAACCTCACAAAACAACAAAAAAAAAAACAATGAAAAACACAAAGCACAATAAAAACCCGGCCAAGAGGGAAAAGTGAATCAAAAATGGAATGACAAGTATTCGAAACTGAGTGACAAGTGCGTTCGACACGGTGCTGCTCCTTTTTTGTTGATTTTTGTTGGGGCTCCGAAAGCCCTGCGGCTGAAATGTGCGAGAATTTATGATGCATTTAATTAAAACGAATTCGGGATGGATTCGGGACGGCCACGGGACACTTGCTGCCAAATTTGATGGCCCACAAAAAAGGGACTAAGTAGGGACTGCCCCTGCAACATGAGCCGAGTGTCAAATGCGCCGGACACTGTGCTACAAAAATTTTGGCAAGGAGAACTAGCAGTTTTTAAAAGTATCATGCTTAATTCATATAGCATTTTGTAATGCTATGACAGGCATGGCTTTCAGGAAACACATCATAAGATGATTGATTAATTTATCGAAAATAATCGAGAGCTACCCTTGCTGGGAACCCCCATCGATCTGAAGCACTCAATCCGCTAAAAATATCGATTAATTACCGGGAACAACTCTTTTGTCTTGGCCCCCACCTTCGCGTTCGCATGACTGACTCAACTCAGGTCGCGTTGGGAGTTTATTAAAGCCGGGGCCTTGGCTACGTCGAAATTTCCTGCGGTTCTCCGGTTTCGCAGGCTGCGTGCCCAGTGTAATTTGGCTATGTGTTGACACGACCGCCTATTAGGCAACCCCCCGACCTTTTGCCAAATGCGTGAGTCACATGTCAGCCAACTGTGAGAGTCGTCATCGTTCCTGCTCCGTCCCCAAACCCAAACTCGGCCCCAACTCGGCCACTTCACGTCATGTTCGGCCCACAACAAACATGACATTTTACGGTTCTTTTATGCTTGCCACATGTCACGACACAGTTAACTGCCGCATAACGCAAAAAAAAGCAGCAGCAGCAGCAGCAGCAGCAGCAGCGGCAGCGACAGCAACATAACTGAGTGGAGCTGAAACCGCAGCAGACAGGCATCTACTTACAAGCCCTACCATTCATTCGGGGCTGTCACAGGACGATCCAGGATGGGACAGGGGTTAACATTGGTTTCCTGCCACCCCGGCCATAAATCTACATACCGTATATGTCAATTCTCATGCATTTATTTGCACATTCGCATATATATCTCCGATGATTGCCCAGCCAGGTATGCAATTATGCAAAAAGGGGGCGTTCCTCTTAGCTGTCAATCAAGGGGAAATGAAATTGCTGTCGACAATCGTGAGTTTTTGGGGTTAAATTTGGGATAACACTAAAGGGACATCTATGGATGAGATGCCGAATGTTGAGACCCGAAGACACCCATTAAGAAAGCAACTCCTATGCAGTTTCCTCAAAACTTGGGAGCCTAAAATTCTTGATATTTTATTTACCGATCTGTTGGCTAGATAAAATATATACCCCGTCGTTTTACGGGGACTCTAGGTAGCATATAAAAAGGATAACCCTTGGGTGCTCGAGGGCTGTTTGGAGAGAACAAGCAACTTTCCGGGGTTGACTCTTTTATTGCCGTCACTCGAGCCAATATTTGCACATTTCAACAATGTTGCCATTTTTTCCACGTGGGCGTAACCCTATCTAAGCCGCCCCAGCCTTTCCCTTACTCCCACAGTCCCTCAATCAGCCATGCATGCTTAAATGTAATGAAATATCCTGTTCCGGCTCAGGATCCCATACCGTGCCCCTCCGTCTGGTCGCATAAAAAGGCTCAATTCAATTTTTCCGTACCAACCCACACCAGGTGGCTTCGTGCCTCCCCACCGTTTCGGTCTGCTGCCAATTCAAGTTTCCATTTTCATTAGAGAGTCCAGGTCCTAGAGGTCCTTCAGGTGCTCGCACACTCGCACTCCACTCGCTCCCACACAATGCTCAACTCGTTGAGCTTTGTTGGAGCCAAACCAAGTGGCAGGCGGCAGGCGGCAGGCGGAGGAAGTGCTGGCGAGGAAGTGGGTGCTTGGTGCATATAATTAAGTCATCCGGTGCCGTACTGGAATGCTGCCGTACTCGTGCATGCCCCTGCCTGGATATGTTGCAGAAAGTTGAGCAAATTATGGATGTAGCACACTAGTTGTGGAACAGGCTCCATCGTGCCATGATACATAATTCATTTCATTTAATTATCCCAGCTGTGCCCGTGTATTCCATGTTTACTCGCCCCCACAAATCTCGGGGGAATGTTCTCCACTTCAATGTTATTTGAGATTCCGCAACAACTGCGGAGTTTTAGGTTCTGTATATCATTCATATAATTGATTTGTTCTTGCCAATAATTCATTATCATCCCCTGCTAACCTGGGTTCTTAATAAACACAATATTATTAATTGTATATTGGTAATATTAGAAATTTCTTAGGCGGATAGGATGCTTTGGTTTTTCTAGGGTTTCCCTTCTGTTTCAGTCTCAAACTTCTAATATTCTTTGGATCTTTGGAGAGACTATCATAATTGTGGCTGCAAGCACCTATTTTAGGAAGATAGTCCATACAATCCCCCAAGACTTACCACCTATTCCGGAGCCTCTTTAGTTCGTGATCTTTTCCGTTCCCACTTTTCATTTCCATTTCATTTCGCAAAGCTCCTTTGAGCTCCCTGCACAATCTTTCATTCGTTCGTGCTTCCCTCACTTTAATTCCATTTTATGAGCCCCAAGATTTTCCCGCCCACTCCCCCGTTTTCCATCAGACATTTCAATCGTCTTGCCACTACCCCGTTTTCCGTTTTCCGTTTTCCGTTTCTCCGATTTTCCACTCGCCACGTGTAATGCGAGCGGCCTGTGTGCTGGCCGTAAAAATGTGTTGACCAATTCCTTGCACTTGCCTGCACCTGCCACAAGCTCTTTTTCCCACACCAGTTAGGCGGTCGCTTTTCCTAAACTTTTCCGCACTTGCTCTTGGTCGTGTTGCTATTTTTTGTTGCCGCTGCTATTGCTATTGTTATTGTTGGCTGCGCACTTGAGTTGCTCCGCTCGCCCTTTGTAGTATTGTGCCACCCCTCGACTTTCCTCGACACGTGAACGTGAGCAAGTGGCCCGCCCGAGCGCCCCTGGCATGGCCTAAAGCACGCGATGCACTTGGCCAAGATACCTCAGCCTTAAAGGCCCCTGCACACCCAGCACCCTGCACCCTGCACCCTGCACATTGCACATTGCACATAGCACCCTTTGCCGCTTTTCCCTTACCTTTGTTTTTCCTGCTTTCTAGCAGCCGTCAGTGGCAACTGTTGGCAATTTTTATTCACAGTGCTCATAAGTTGTATGGGTATGATGGGTTTTTTTAAGGGAAAATGCATATACTTCAGGCCAAAAGCATCCAATAAATAAAGCAACTTAAAAACAAATTGATATCTGAAAAACAAGCCAAAAAGATAGCATAATATGCTTACAAACATTAGAATAACTTTAAGAAGAATTTGTATTTGGCAAGCCCTCAAATTGGACATCTCTGATAATCCCGCTCATAAACGTATCCAGGGTACCTTCCAGTCACCACCTTGAAATGCACCCTTCATACGTGTTTTATTGTTCAACGAGTGAAAAGAATGACTTCGAGGGTGGGGCCGGGAAAAAATAATTTTCATGCTCACGGACGCCGACGATGGCGGGCGGACTCGAGGGCATTTTTTATGAGATGCTTGGGAAAATGGAGACCAGTTTTAGAGTCCGGAATGGTTAACTTTTCGCCGTTGATGAATAATTTAGGGGGAAAACACATGTTTCTGTATTCTGCAGCATTCCGCAATTCGCCAGCCTGCAGAACAAATCGGTCGTTGAAAATGTCTGATATGAAATTGCCTATTTCCGGCTCCGTCTGGCTGGCGGAGGAAGTTGCCATGGGGATGTGGGATGGTCAAGGGAGGCGGCCAAAAGTTGCTTTTTTGCCGACGGTTTTTATGAGCCAACACAGGAGATAACAAGCAAGGAAAAGTTTACTTTGAGCCTGCTCTCAAATTGCACGAGATAAACATCCAAGGAGGGCCCCAAGTTCGCCAAACTTAATTTGCTTAGTTATGCAAAGTTTTCTGGTCAATACAAAACTTGCGGGGAATCTGCAAACATTGGCGGCCACAAGTAGGCAATGCGCATCGCAAATGAGGTAAATCGAACGAAATTGAGAAGGACCTATTAATTTTTGAAGAGCCCTTCGGTTGCCCCTCGGTCGCCCAGGGTAACGCAATCTTTTTGATCCGCCAGAGAAGCAATCCAAAATGTTTTAATTAATTTTTCACACTCATAAAGCGAGACCTGAAAAGGAAATTAATTGAATTTACGGCCTTGAAATGCGGCCTAAATATGCGAGCGAGCGTACGAAAAGGAAGTGCCATCGGCCTGTGGCATTAAATTGAAATATGAACATAAAAGCATTTCCATTCATCAACTGGCCCAACATTAGCACATTCGCACATCTCCATATTGTATACTATTATTTACAAAAACAAGCGCCAGTTCGGCAAAGACGTAAAAAAGAAAACAACTTTCTGGGGTCACCAACTTATCTTCATCTGGGACGGCCCCCTCCTCGTTTGTCTGCCATTGACGGCCCGTGCGTGGCCAGCTCCTGCTCCTTCGTCCTTTTTTCTTGCCATTTTGGCCATTTTGGAAGGGGGCCAGACAACGAAACGAGGCGGCGATAATTTAGGACACACGTAACGTAAACCGAATGAGGGTTCGTTCCCGGGGATACTTTAAGAGAGATAGCCCAGGTCCCTTTCTCATTTCCTTCTCGCGGAAGTCCCTGCTCCTCCCGGTCCGGGGCATTAGGGATAATCATTACGATGATAAGCACGAACGATTTGATTTCTCCCGTTTATGAGGCCGTTGTCATCGACAGTTTGTATAGCCTAGGAACTGAAGGGTCTAGGCCTGGGCCGGGGCTGTGGCTGGGGCTGGGGCTGGGCGATCGGAAATGCTGGGCTTATGTTTTGGGCCTCTTTGTTTGGCCGGCTTTGCTTTTGTTTCGATAAGTGACTCAAGTGGCTTTGGCGGCTTTATTTTTATGGCGCACTCTTAGTGGCTGGTTAGTGGCCGTTCACAGCTCATTTCGTTTACCGAATTTTGCTAGTTTTCAATTAGAAACTTTGCCGCTTCACTATTAATTTGGTTAGACTTTCCCGCACAGTTTTCAATTAAGAAGTTGGGAAACTAGATGAAGGCATTTGCATGCAGCAGTTTGCCAAAGCTTTTGTGGTCAACAAATTCTCATTATGGCCTCGAAATCCTCGCAAATGTGTTTGGTTTGAGCTTTTAAAAAGTTTCCGCTTCCTGGTATAATATATATACCCCCAATATAAGTTTATAAAAATGTTCTCCTTCTTTGTGTTGGTATTGTTGGCACTTTATTCACAATTCGTTTTTTGCGTGAACTTTAGCGCTGACCCAGTTTCCCCCTCAACGGAAACGTTGTTATTGCACATTTTTGCTAAAATTCACTCAGACAACGCGGCGTATGCGTAATGTTCGAAAGTTAAAGAACCATTTGCAACGCTCGGCAAACTTTTCCATCTACAAATACATCTATGTATGATAGTGTGCTTGTTGAGGACTAACAGGCACACAACTAACAGGCAAATTTGCTTTTAATTTCGAAAAGCCAAAGCCGAAAATCCGCCGTCTTTATGAAACATTTCAAATTCATGAACACAAATATTTGCCAAGGGTGGGATTGCGATTGCTATGGTGCCGTGGCGGGTGGCGGGTGGCGGTGGCGTATTCTTAATGACAAAGTAAGTCAAAATCTAGCGACAACATTTGCTCATACATCATGGGATAAAACAGTGGGGGTTGGGGATAGCAAAGCAAGCGGTTTAAGGACTTTGCTAACAAATGGCATCATCACTTTCACTTTGCCACTGCGGCTGCAGCTCTCAGATACAGTGCGCCTGACAAGAATAAGTCGGTGTCAGCCAAATGCTGACAAATAATGACAGAGATAGTCAAGAACGGGATACAAATAATGCCTGCCAAACAATGTATGGTTTTACTCTTATTTAATCATTACATGGCCTTGTTAATAGATCTAGTTTTGCGTTTATAATTACTATTGGTAAGCTTTTTATACACGGTTCTTAAAAATAACATGGGTATATTGAATTCGTACGAATGTATGTAACAGGGAGAAGGACAACGAGTCGATCTAGCCATGTCCATCTGTCCGTCCGTCCGTCTGTCCGAATGAACTAGAATAGATTTTAGAAACTATAATATATAGAGAAAAACTAATTGCATATTCAGAATTTTGTGATACCAGTACAGTAAAAGTTTATTTTAAAAATTGTCTGTCTCTTCCCGCACCTCCGCAACCCACAAAATTCTGTAGCGTCCACAATCTTAGCTCTAGAAGCACTAAATTTGGTCGAGCCAATGTACAACATCCGTTTATGCCCACTTTTGTCCGTGCAAATGACAAACTTGTGTTGCGCCCCCAAGCTTCTCCATGAAAACATACAAAATTGTTGCACCCTGAATTTGAATGATAATTTAATGTTCTAAATCAGTAGCAAACAGAGAACCGGGTATTTATAGTCGAGACACTCGACCATAACCTAACCGTTTTGTTAATACAAAGACTCTATATATATCTAGATTTGCCCTGATATTTACTATTGGTAAGCCCCCTTTAAGTCGCCGTATTAATGCATTCCTATAGCTCTATAGTTTCGTCTGGTATTGTAATCAGGCCGCCCAAACCGCCAACAAGCAACCTCTTGGCTCTCTGGCTCACTTGGCTCACTTAGGTTAACCCACATTGACAATGAGGCAAACAGACAGACAACCCCGGCAAATGAGGGATGGGAATGGGCTGGGAGACGTGTTGCCTTTGCCTGGGCATCCTTAAAAAATCCGCGCAGCGAACAGAACTCTTTCATCAACAAGCAGCAACATTTTCTTGCCTTGCTTCCATTGTGTCAACAAGCGAGGTCACCCCACAAAGGGNCCATGAAAACATACAAAATTGTTGCACCCTGAATTTTAATGATAATTTAATGTTCTAAATCGGTAGCAAACAGAGAACCGGGTATTTATAGTCGAGACACTCGACCATAACCGTTTTGTTAATACAAAGACTCTATATATATCTAGATTTGCCCTGATATTTACTATTGGTAAGCCCCCTTTAAGTCGCCGTATTAATGCATTCCTATAGCCCTATAGTTTCGTCTGGTATTGTAATCAGGCCGCCCAAACCGCCAACAAGCAACCTCTTGGCTCTCTGGCTCACTTGGCTCACTTAGGTTAACCCACATTGACAATGAGGCAAACAGACAGACAACCCCGGCAAATGAGGGATGGGAATGGGCTGGGAGACGTGTTGCCTTTGCCTGGGCATCCTTAAAAAATCCGCGCAGCGAACAGAACTCTTTCATCAACAAGCAGCAACATTTTCTTGCCTTGCTTCCATTGTGTCAACAAGCGAGGTCACCCCACAAAGGGGCGCAGGGTGCAGGGCGGAGGGCGGATGGCGGATGGGTGGCTCCGCATTAACTGCAGCACATTAATGTTATTGTGGGCGTGGGCTTCGCAGGCGACTCGCTGACTGACTTTCTCGTTTTCCCTTTCTCTGGTGGGAGAATCGAGAAAGGAGCTTTTGTTGTTTTGGGCGATTAAAAGTTGTCTCTGTTGTCCCTGTTGTTGTTATTGTTATATTTGTTGTGGCGCTTGTTGTTGTCTTCCTTTCGCTTTTGGCCTTATTCGTATGACATCGTGGCGGGGCTTCCCCTATTTCTGGTTTCCCCCTCTATTGCTGTTTTGTTGTTGCTTTCGCTGACCCGCTAACCTCAGAGCACACACAAAATACACGCGGGAAATACACTCTTAACAAGGAAAAGAAAACTTTGGCAACTTTTCACTCGGTTTCACATTTCCATTTACCCTTTTTGAGAGCATAAACATCACTGTTTAGGTGTCCATTTCGAAAATATCTTGAATGAAAGGTGAAGAGACGTATAATTTTATTTAAAAAATGTTACAAAATCGTTTGAATTTAGAAAAGGGGTATCCTTTTAAAAATATAATATTTCGTAGTATTTAATAAACATTTCATTAACTTATTACTAAAACTTGCGTCCCTGAAACTGATTTTGAATATACAGATTTAATTAGATCCTATAATTATAAAAATTTGTATAAAATTTAAAAGAAATATTTCATAAAAGCAATTTATTTTAAAGAAATTGTATAAATAAGAATTTATATCAATTTTCCGATATTCAATATTTATTTTTCGTGTGCCTTGAACCCACCCACCTACACACGCGGCAAACACTCTCCACTTGGCACAGTTTCCTCGCACAATTACGGGGCAATCAATTGGCCCAGCTGTCAATAGTTGTTGCCAATAAATTTATTGAGAGCACGGCAATCGAACTTGGCAACATTGCAGCGCCACTTTTCCCGGAGGCGCTGCAGCCACCACCGAAAAAAAGGGCAGCTAAAAATAAAAGTATAAACTTATCCGCCACATTTCTGTGGGCTTTCTTTTTGCAATTTTCAGAGAGAAAAGCCAATGAACTTACTGACAACTTGAACTGGACAGAAGGAGGAGCCGGAGGAGCAGGAGCAGCAGCAGGACCAGGAGAAGGAGAAGGAGAAGGAGTGCCGGAAGCCGAAACGGAGGCCCTCGGGAATCATGGGCGACCTGCAGGCCACCATCGAGTTCTCCGTCGAGCTGCACAAGTTCTTCAATGTGGATTTGTTTCAGCGCGGGTGAGTTTGTCGCTAAATTTTAAAGGCACTTTGGCCCAGAATGACGTATTCGTTTCCAAGAACATAAAGTAGGAGAATAAACACGAATAAACTTTTATTACTACGCCCGGAAAATTGATCGATAAGCTGGCAAATGAGTTTGTCAAATGGAAAAGCATGAAACAAATTTAGGACAAATGGCTTTTATAGGACATAAACATTCAGCTGAGTCTTGGGTAAAAGAAATAAAGTATTAAATAATTTAGGTGATACTTTTTCATACCAAGAATAGACAAAATTTCTATATAAGTACCACAACAAAGTACATTTATATTCGTGTAATTACCAGTGTTTGTTTTACAATTTTCCTATGCATTCCTTTGGCCAACGAGTGAAGAACTCAAACACAAAACCACTTAAAAAATCAATGCCAGAAATAGTTCCACCAATTAGTACTTTTGTGTGCATATTAATGAGCATGATTTGCACTTTATGTACATATGTATGCTTGGCACATGTAAACATTGATGGAATCCGGGTCGATTGGGACATTACACGCTGCGAGCCCCTGGTCGGCAAATTGCAGCAATTGCTACGGAAAATCTCAAATAAAATTGTTAATTTTTGGCTCCAATTTGTTGAGCACACTCAAATGCCAACACCCACAGGAGGCTTTGAAGTGTTGAGCAAACAAAACCGAATGCATTGCAAATGGTAATGGTAAATAAAGAGAGTATGTACTACCAATCAGGGAAATGCTCGAAAAAAATGTCACCAGAGTTTGTAAACACAGTGCTCATTTTTCTTTATTTTCCGACAGTTTAAAAGGTCAAAGAATGATTTATTTGTTTTCTATGTTAGCTTACCACTTAATAATAGAGAAGTTTCCAAAAATGACTTTAAAATGTGTAGGTGCTATAAATTATTTGCTGTTTATAAAACCCGGGTGCCTGGGTGCACTCACTTATTGTCGGAAAAGTGTTGCTGCTGCTCTTGACGTGACTGTGGCCCTTGAAGAAAAACGCAGCGATTACCGGCCAGCAGCTCGTGTTTTAAAAATACATAACAAAAACTGAAAAGAAAATAAAAAGCGAGGGAAATGCGAGGAAAAACATCGATGCTCGTATGAAAAGTGCGCAAATACACGACTCGTGCGAGAGTGCAAGGAAAATGGGCGATGGACGGGAAATATAACAATTGTTTGCGCTGATTTTTATGTGAGTTTTTCTTTGATTTTCTTTTGTTCGGCTGTCACGGAAAATGACGATGGCGACAACAGCGGTGTCAGTGGCCGACACGGCTCCTGGGTATTAAGGCTTTCTGATCTTTAAATGTTGTGACAGTGGCGAATTAAACAGAAAGTAAAAGTGTTTGCAGAACATAAATAATGAAAGCTTAATATTTTAAGCCCCTGTTTTTGTGTAGGTTTTTTGGCAATTCCATTCAAGATTTTAATGGTTTTTCGGTTTCTTCATTAGCTAAAAGGTAGTCTTGGAATTACATGGCGTATACGTAATATTTTGGTAAAATGGAACAAATTTATAGTGTGGAATATTGCATTTTTTACGCTTCAGAGAAGCAATAAAGTAAAGCTGCGTTAATGTTTACGATTATGGTTAATTTAAGGGCAAGCGTTTTCCGATTTTCCACTTAACATTATAAAGATATGCAGATCTTTATGGCTTAACCGTCCATTAACGTAAACGCAATATTGTTTATGAAATTCAAGCATCCCGGAATACATATATTGTAAATACTATTTAATCTGTGCAAGCCTGATTTATGAGTATGATAAGCAGCATAATAATGCGCCTGTTTCAAGCGCATTTCTGTTCGCGACTGAATTAATTTATTGCATTTTTTCGATTATCTCGTTGGCAGGCTCTACCAGGTGCGCTGTGGCCTGCGAGTCTCGCCCCGTCTGCCCGTCCAGGTGGAGACCAGCATCCCGGAAGCGAACGGACCGGGCAAACAGAACGGACACGGACATGGATCCGCCACCGAGCACGGAACTGGCAGCAGCGACAGCGATCGGGGCGAGCAGCTGTCGCCGGGGGAGGTGCCTCCGCCGCTGGGCGGTGCCTCCCTGGGGGGCAGCTGCTCCTCCGCCTCGGTCATCAACGGCAGCGGCGCCTCGCGCATCTTTCAGATACTCTACCGCAACGAGGAGGTTCCGCTGCGCGACATCATCCACTTTCGCAGTCACTTGCTGGGTGAGTGGCCAAGTAGGCTGACCGAATGCAATTTCCCCCATCCGAGTGCCAAGAATGCGAAATTGCAACGCCGGGCTAGACTGCCGCATTGCTGGCATGGCAACCCGAAAGATGCGTTTGTGCTTTCGAAAACAAATCACTTCCAGATGGTACTCTAACAATCTAACAATCTCTAGGTTTTCGATCATTCAAAAAGCAGGCAATCCTTGGGAGAAGGGAATATTTCTAAAAGATCTTTTGGGCAAACTTTTGAATTACTAAATGAAAGCTTGATACTAAAGATGAAGAACTTTTTACCATGTCTGTTTAAACAATTTCATAAAAACATTGGGGGAACCAATGCCTCTCTGTTGCCATCCCTGTTGCATTCCCAGTAAACAACCTCATAGATCGCTTTTCCAATTTGCTAAATTGATTAAAGGCCTCTAATAACCAAAGAGAGTAAAACCCAGAAGCAGTGCCAAGTGGGCTAAGCGAGGCATTTGCACTTTGGTGAGTGCCAAGAACGCCGAGCATTCCCCGATGCCGCATCGCTGGCATTTTGATGGCACAAAAAGGGGAAAAACATGTGGAAAAGTCACCCGAAGCGGGTAACCAGACACCAAATCACTCGCTCACTGAGCGACCAGCGAAACTTTCCGACTCGAAATGAGTTTATTGTTCGATTGGAAATATAAATCAAATTGTCACTGCCCGGGCAAAGTTTTGGCGCAAGAACTTTTGAGCTCCGGCGGGATTCCCTGGGCTCGGTTGTGGGATGAAGTTGATGACCACACGGGACAGATGGCGATTGGGGGGTATACAGCAAACTTTGGTTTGAAAATTTCCACCTAATTGCATTTATTGCTAGCTGCAGCTAAAAGGATTTTTGCTGCCCTGGCTGCAATGCAATTACGGCAACTTGGCCAACTCCTTTCGGGAAATTCTCCGTCTCAGCACTTTGCTTGCAGCGCGAGAACTTGGCCAGCACATTGACCTAGATTTAAGCCAAAAAGAAAAAAAAAAAGAACCCAAAAACAAGACCAGGAGCACAAGGTAGAGGCCAAGAATAAACCAGCAAAAAAGTAAACAACTGATCGAATGAAATGTGACCTGCAAAATAGCTAAACTTTTCTACAAGCCTCTTAAAACTTTAATCCCATTTACTTATGCGAAGACTGAGCACTCCCCGAATTTTCGCGCCATAAACCACTATGAAAATCTCATAAAAACTTAATCAACCAAAAAAGGGGCAAAAAAGGGCAAATATGAAAGTAAATTTTCCAAGTAACAAGCGGAAACGCAAAGCAAATTCACAAGCACGCGCCAGCAGCAACAAATGGTTATGGTGGATATAATAAAATATATACGCAAGCACGAGAAGATATTTTTATTTGAATATTTATGGGAATTGTGTAAAGAAATAAAAACGCAAAGCATTCTCAAGGTGTCGGCATCTCAGCGCCCTCTCTGCGTGGCTCTCGGGCGAGAATGATGAGCACTTGACGGACTGCCTATCTCTGTGGATTTCCCGCTTTCCCAGCTCGAGAGTTTTCTTTATTGTTTTCCCCTTTTTTCGCACTCACAGTCGCCTGTCAGCGGGCACCAACAATAGAAACATCATCCACTTGGCTGCTGAGTAAAGTGATTAATTCATTTGGACAAGTTTTCCAAGCATGTGTGGCAGGAATCTAGGAGAAGCCGCAGGAAGAAGGAAAAACCACCAGCCAGCCAACAACAAGAGTAACTTTTTACTTGACAGCTTTCAGTCGGTTGTTTGTTTGTTTGTATGTGCGAATGTTTTGGTTTTCCCTTTTTCCGCTTTTCCTAACAGTGCAATTTATCTTTGGCACACGCAGAATAGTGGCTGGGAGAGCCGACAAGTGGGCACGCAAAAGAAAACTCTGTCATTTCCCAGAGCGCTTTGTAAAACATTACAATTATATTAGTCATGATTTGTGGATTAAAGTTGCATTGAGAACCATCAACTTTAAAGTTTCAACCCTTATTTTCTGCTACAAATAAAGAGATTCGGTTTGCTTGAATGTTTTCCCTTGATAACCTGTTTTCCCTCCCGTTTCCATTGAGCTTTTCTTTCAAAACAAGCACATTTTTCACGGTGCAGTTTTTCAAACTGCACGACAGACAATAAAATAAACTGTGTCGAGCGTAGGGCAGAGAGACTCTTGCGAAATCCTCGGCATTTAAATTATTCCAGCCAAAAAGCAATTGTCACCACGGAAGCCGGACCACATGGCGGATGAGTGATGCGGGAGACCAAGAAAATCTCAGCCCGAGCCATGCCTTCCCGGCTCCGTTACTTACGTTTCGTTTCGTTTCGTTTCGTTCCGTTTGTCCTTCCCTTTTTTATGGCCTTTGCGATGGATAAATCCTTATTTTATGAAAACAAATGAATTTTATGGCCGCACACGAGCAGGAGGAGGAGGGAACGCGGCCAAAGGCATCCTAAGTAGCCGCCCCATAAACCAGCATCGACATGTGAAGCAAATTGAATTTGATTAACATTTTTAGCTTGGCTGCCAGATTGGATGGGGATTACGGGTGTTGCGGCTGGGAAAGGTATCGCAGATGGATGGGGAGTCAAGAAAAACATTGGCAAACTCTGATGGTTATGATTATGGAGTGGCAGGTGGAATAATCGGCGATATTGATGAATACAGAAATGTGCGGGGAATCGATTAAGTTCAGCTCACTTGTTGCACAAACAGGCATTGGGGAAGCTCCTCTTTTGGGTAACCAAAGGCAACTGCAATGTGTTATTAAAATATTATGGCATATTAAGACCCGAAAGAGTTAAATTTGACCCGGCCCAACCCTTGACAAGATAAACGCACAAACACTATTTAGCTTCTGGCTTGGGTCAACAATGGAAACCTAATTGATTGCGTTGCCACCTAGAAATGTGCCCAACCAGGACAAATATCCCTGAGTCATCGGTTCGGTTCCCTAGTTTCCGAATTTCCGAATTTCCGGGCCACAGTTTTGCGGTCTTGGTTGAATTTTGATTTGTCTCTGTCGCAGGCACAACTACACTCGGTTTGAGGTCCCAGGACCTCGCCCACTTCGCCATCGAAGGGCCTAAACGAAAATCAATAGAAAAACAAATAACCCGGGGACTGAATTGAAATCGACTTCTGGTTTGAGGCCAACGTTTGCATGCCGGATTTTCAGCCGCATTTATCCCGGGGATTTGCAGTTCACTCAACCTCAAGACAGAACCCCGGCTCATTCTCCTTTTATTTCCATTTATTCCCATTTGCAGTTGACAGTCGTCACCTGAAGGAGTCCATTGAACGGGCAGAGTTTTCCCTGCAACTGGAGCTCTGGTTCGGGGAGCAGAACGGATCGAGCAGCCTGAATGGCAGCGGAAGCGGCGGCCTGGGCGGCAGCTTCTCCGGTGCCAGCTCCGCGGCCACCACCCTGACACTGGCCTCCACGAGGACCCTGCAGCTGAACTTCCATCCGGGACGCGGCCTCCACTACCATCTGCCGGTGCTGTTCGACTACTTCCACTTGGCGGCCATCAGCGTGGGCATTCACGCCAGTCTCGTGGCCCTGCACCAGCCCTACATCAAGTGAGTACCGGGGGTCGTTGCAGTGAGCAAAATAATTGAAGTTGGTTTGGTTATACTGGAAAAATTAACAAATTCAGACCTGCTGGGGGAGCGACTCATCGGGAGATATTGTACAGCATTCCTGGGAATCAAGTCACATTCAGATAACCACATTTAAATAACGAGTTATCATCATAAATAACATAAATACCCAAAGTAGCATTCATGAAAAATAAATCGTAGTCAACAAATGATGTAGCAAGTTACAATTCATTTAAAAATAATAAGATCTTTGAATGCCTAAAAAAAGGTTTATTGTTTTAGAAAGGTGAACGTAAAAATGTATATATCTTTTAAATCATAAACTTGAGGGCAACAAATTTAGAAAAAAGGAAATAAAATATCCCCCTCCCTATAAATAGTTTCCGAAAAGCACTTCAAAGTTTCCATTGCAGTGTAGCCGAGTTCAAGTGTCTATGCTGAGATGCAGGGTGGATGCAAAGTGTAGATGACAACATGATCTCTAATGTCAACGTTGATATAGTCATATTTTTCACAGTAAATTGAACCCGACACCGCGTGACGTGGGAGGTGCTCCTGGACACGGGTGTTTTGTGGGCGAATGGCTGCGGGTTGGTGGGTGTGGCAGACTCCCCTTTGTCGTGTCCTGTTGCGTGGGGACTGCAGCATCGGCCTTTTGGGTGGAGAGGGATTTCTGTAGGCAACCGCCGGCCAGTTACCCGCACAAATCATTTCCAACTCATTAAAATTGCACACAGGCCTCCCCGCCCCGGTGCCTGCCACGCCCACAGTGCATACAAAAAGCACTGGGAACACACAAAAAAAGAGTATGAAGGCATACATTTTAATGACTCTCGCACTGCAATTGTCTGCGAAACATTGCGACATAAAATTACGGGGCAACAGAAAAACTTGCACGGCTAACAAGATGCGGCATCCTTGGCGGAGGACTGCAACTCCCCAGAAAGGAGTCAATTCCCACGCCTTTTGAACCGGCCAAAGTTTTGTATCCTCACATTCTGGTGCACTTTTCTGTGCTGAGAAAAGTTTACCCCATTTTATTGTTATCCTTTTGCTTTTCGCCCGGGTAATTCTTTAATCTGTTTTGTATTGCTAAAAGTTGTCGGCAATTTTCGAGTGCAAATCCTTGGGCTCATCCTTTGGCCGGGCAAATATGAAACGGAATTTTGAATTTGCGCTGCCTGGCGTGAGTCCATCTCGTTCATATGAATAAAATATCATCTCATTGGGCTCGTGGAATCCCACGTTGACCTTGGCTCTTGCCCCCGAAGTGGATATGCTCGCTGATTACACATCGACCCGGCAATCCGCAGCCACGTAGCTCCAATCCCGCAATCTTCTCGCCCGTGGGCCGTAAATTGCCTGATTATCTCGACGGGCTCCAGGCAGCCATCATGGAATCTTGGCATCTGCCAGCGGATGGATTTTCGAGGGGGAAAACTTTAAAGTGTTCGGGATTAAGTTGCCCTTGCCCCGTTGCCTTTGTTACTTGCATATTCAGGCCATGTCCTGGACAGATCCTAATTTATTGAGTTTATTATAGTTTGCTTTGGGAGCAGATTGAAAGTTTACTTCGTTAAATAGTTATTTTGGGTCACAACTCAGTAGTATTGATTTCCTTGCCTTTGGATCCCTGATTTTGATTCAACCATTTATCATTTTCTATAATCCAAACCAATTCATTTGTCTCATTTTTTGCGCTCCAACGATATTGAAATCTTATCCCAATTATGTATAAATATCACTTAATAATGGATCACTGAAATCTGGTTGCGGTTGCAGGAAAAGCATGTTCTCGTATATGAAATTCTGGTAAGAACCCCCTCATTTCACCATAACTCTCCGTAAATGTGTACAAATTTCGATCGGTTCACGTAGTTGGCGTAGGAGAGCTTTCTCAAGTGTCTGTCCGCGATCCTAGATCTATTTATTAGTGTATTTTCCTCCTCTATTCTTGTAATTAATCTGTTCGGATTGAAACACTAAATTCATGTCTAGCCTTCCTCTCAGTCCGGACAGGATTTCCTTCTTTGTGTTGTAGATATTGAGTGATTGACTGATTGTGCAGAAGCCATTAACTTTAATGCATTTTATGGCCCCCTCTCTGTGTGTGTTTTTTTAGTGCCCCTCGTAGTTCGAAGCCCTGGAGCGCGGGCAAATTGAGTTGCCGGGGCAACACCTCCCCCGGACCCCTGGAGGCAGTTTTCTTTGGTCCCCAAATCGGTGGCACCACCAAATGCAGCGGCGGTCCCGCCGGAAGGCTCCTCCAGTCCCGGGCCATTCATCGCGAGATCTGTTGCCTGCTTTTGGGAGCCATCGAGCAGCTGAAGGCCACGCTGAACGAGTTCAGCACCGTGCTACCTCCCAGCATCAATGCCCAGATCGGATCGCCGCCTCTGCGGGAGAACGACACGGCGGAGCGGCTGCAGCAGCTGCTGGACCAGGCCAAGCAGCTGGAGGCGGAGGAGGACTTCGCCATCAGGGCCAACTCGGACATCGCCCAGCTCTGCGCCGAGAGCATCTTCTGGTGGCGCCGCGTGCTCCTGGCCTCCCGCTCGTCCACGGCGGTGCACACGCTGCTCGCGCGCAAGCATCACATCCTGCGGGTGCGGCGATTTGCCGAGGGCTTCTTTGTCCTCGAACAGCCGCGTCATGCGGCCGCCGCCGGGTGCCAGGAGCAGGCCAACGGATCGCCGGCGCTGGGTCACTGTCAGGGCTATGTTGCCATAGCTGAGTTGGCTCGCAGGAGCCGCTACCTGCAGTCCCTGCCCCCGCTGCCCGTGCACTGCACCCCCATCGACGGGGATGCCTCCTCCCTGCCGCTGATCTTCGAGGATCGCTATGTGACGCCGGGCAGTAGCTACGGAAGGCGCAGGTCCGGCAGCGATCCACAGCTGGAGGAGACGACCTCGGCGGGCGGGGGCCAGAAAAAGAAGGTGGACAAGACGCACTCGAGCAGCAGCCTGAACGGGATCAAGGACTGCCTGGCCTGTCACTTTGACTACGACTATCCCCAGACCAATGGCTCGGGGCCGGCGCATCCGCACGCGAAGTGTGTGGTCACTCCGAGGTTCGCCCTGGGCGGGGAAGTGCTCCAAGCAAGTCTCACCATCGCACCAAGCAAGGAGGTGGCTCCTCCTGCCCCGGCCGTGGTGGCCACGCCGCCCATCTCTGCCGCCCTAAGGCACAATCTGTCCCGGCACTCGGTCACCGGGCTGCTGGAGGACCTGGGCCTAGACACCAGCCTGCCGGCCAGGCACAGCAAGTCGCTGGACCAGCTGGATGGCTGCGAGGGCCTGCCCTCGAACCCAGGACCCCCGAACAACCACACGCTCCCGCGCCTACAGGCCGACGATCTGATGCGGAACATCTGCGAGTTCCGGCAGCGGTACGGCAAGCTGGACTACCTGCACGAGATCAAGCTGCTCAATCCCCCAAAGCCTCCGACCCAGCAGCAGCAGCAGAATCAGCAGCAACCGCAGCAGCAGTGCAACGGCTACAACTCGCTGCCCAAGTCGATGGTGCCGCCGAGGAACTCTTATCCCCCACCGCCGCCCAGCCAGCACACCACCATGCCCCGGAGCAGCTCCTCGCAGATACCGCGAGCCGTGGAGATAGCCCGGGTGAGGGTGTCGGACATCAAGGAGATGCTGCGCCAGGGCCAGCTGAGGAAGGAGTCCAGCAGCTCCGAAAGCGATATGATGCAGAAGCTGCAGATGCTTAGCTCCAACAGCGTGCCCTTCCGCTTGGAGGGAGCCGGCAACGGAAGCGGAAGCGGAAATGGAAACGGAGCCGGAACAAGCAACAACAACACCACTAGCAGCGATCCCAACACCAGCGGTTTCAGCGAATCCCTGCCGAACCTGGCCCCGCCCCCGGAATTCGACTCGGACTCGCAGCTGAGGCGGCAGAGGAGCAACTCCACCTCCTCGCTGAGCGAGGAGAGCGGCTGGGTGAGCAGCCGACGCAGCTCGCTGGCCATCTCCAGTCCGGATACCATCACCAGCACGGGGTTGAACAACCGCCACCAGAGGCACACGCAACTGAACCTGGGCATGGGCATGGCCATGGAGACGCGGCTGAACGGGGAGCAGCTGCGACTGCGCCTGCAGAAGGTGCTCGAGCAGCAGCAGCTGCAGCAGCAGCATCCGCACAAGACCCGCAAACGGCAGGCAGGAGGAGCTGCTTCCTCCAGCCAGAGCCGGACGCCCGCCCGCCAGCAGCCCCAGCAGCCGGAGGTGCACAAGAAGGTTTCCTCGGTCACGGTGAACATCAAGCGGGAGCGCTCCCGCTTCCAGTTGGACAGGCTGCGCCACCTGCCGAACGGGGAGTCCACGGAGGTGGAGGAGATGGAACCCCCACCTCGCCGCAACCGCCACAAGACTGCCCCGGCCAAGTGCGAGAAGTCCAAGTCGGACTTTGATATCACCAGCCTGAAGGACATACAGCCGCTGGATGCGGTTTGCCTGCCCCCGCCCCAGCAGTTCCAGGACCAGGAACAGGAGCTGGCTCTAGCCCTGGCTCCGCCGCCGCCTGACGAGTTCCGGGATCCTCCGCCGGAGCCTGCGCCCACAGCTCCCCCGGCGCCGGTGCCCCTGCCCGTGGCGCTGCCTCCCTCCGGGAAGCCCAAAGTGATTGCCTGCCATTTGCCGCCGCCGCCGCTGAAGGAGCGTCAACCTGTGGGGGCCATCGACAACCCGGTTTACCACATCTACGAGTCCCTGCGTCCGATCTCCACGCCGGCCATTTTCAGCAACAAGCCGGTGCTAAAGTCGCACAGCCTGGCGGAGCTTAAGAGGCCCCAGAACCTGGGCCACCAGTGCAAGTCGCATGCCGTGAACGGGAACGGCTTGGAGAACGGCCTGGAGCCGGAGACGGACGAGAACAAGGAGAACTCCAACGGGCAGGTGCGGGGCGGCAAACAAGGCGGAGGCACGCATTCCAACTCGAAGCACAAGCGCAAGGGGCAGCTGTCCGGAGGAGGATCCTCGCAGGAGGCACCGCCGAGCATTTCGCTTTTGGAGTTCGAGAAGTACCGCGAGGAGTTCCGCAAGCAGATCAAGTACCAGGGCAGCATCTACTCCGACTACGTGCAGCTGGCCTCCGAGCTGCCCTATTTCTACATCAGCGATGAGTACCGCGCCTTCTCCCCCAACGGCATGCACTTGGTGATCTGCGTCCACGGACTGGACGGGAACTCCGCGGATCTGAGGTTGGTGCGCACGTATCTGGAGCTGGGACTGCCGGGCGTTAATCTGGAGTTCCTCATGTCGGAGAGGAATCAGGGGGACACTTTCTCGGACTTTGATACCATGACTGATCGGTGGGTTGGAGTCACAAAATCGGGAGAGAGTAACGATCCACTAATGGGGTTTCTTGCAGGCTGGTAACCGAGATCCTCTACCATATCGACAGCTGTGGCCTGAACCCGGCACGCATCTCGTTTGTGGCCCACTCCTTGGGCACCATCATTGTCCGAAGTGCCCTGGCCAGGCCGCAGATGCGTCCGCTGCTCCCGCGGCTCCACACCTTCCTCTCGCTGTCGGGACCACATCTGGGCACGCTCTACAACACCAGTGGATTGGTGAATATGGGTAAGATATTGGTCATACCTCTTTCCATCCAACTTTCGCTTGAATCTCCGTTTTCCCACAGGCATGTGGTTCATGCAAAAGTGGAAAAAGTCCGGATCGCTGCTGCAGCTCTGCATGCGCGACACCACAGACATGCGGAACAGCTTCCTCTACCGGCTGAGCCAGCGGAGCACCTTGCACCACTTCAAGAACATCCTGCTCTGCGGCTCCAGCCAGGATCGCTACGTCCCAGCGCACTCCGCCCGCCTGGAGCTCTGCAAGGCGGCCATGCGGGATAGCTCCTCGCTGGGCACTATTTACAGGTTTACCTCACATGATAATCTTCCCAAACTCAGTATTTATGAAGATATTTTTCCAGGGAAATGGTACAGAACATTATTGCCCCGATTCTGGCCAGGCCGGAACTGACTTTGGCCCGCTTCGATGTCCATCATGCCCTGCCCCACACGGCCAACACTTTGATTGGCAGGGCCGCTCACATTGCAGTCCTGGACTCGGAGCTTTTCATCGAGAAATTTATGCTGATCGCGGGACTCAAGTACTTCAGTTAACTAAATGACTGAGTGGCCCAAAGAACCAAAAGTTACTTCTGCAAAGTACAGTGCACTCTTGACAGGAGGAACCTCCAGGCAGCCTATGATTTTCTTAACAATTTTATTTATTAAGCCCTCATTTGGTAAACTTTGATTTTTAGTTTAAGACACAAGCATGATTCACAAAAGTTCCTAAAGAAAAGATCATGATATCTATTCATTTATTATTGTTTGCCTTTTATTTATGGGTATGCTATGTTGATTTTGACTATATTAATAATCCATTTCGATTAAAAACCTCCCCGTCAAGTGTACACTGTGCAGTCAGCTAAACAGGGTACCCCCATCAAGGTCATCAGATCAGGCAACCGATTCCAATTACTCCTCGATTGGAACAAGGAATTTATTGAAGCAAATCGTTAGACTTGAATTTTTTACCAAAGCAACTCTTTTGTAGCGAATAGCACACCAAATTCGAACAAATCAAAAACCAAATGAATGTTTAATCAAAAACTATAACCAAAAACGAGGCAACTGTTGAGAACGTGTTATTGATAATTACATTTTTGTAGCTCTAAGAGTTGATCGCATACGGATATACAGATATGATAACGAATAACAGAAGCCAAAGACATCATACAAATTATATAGTAGTGTTAAATTCGAGTTCAAAACTATAACGAGACTTTTTCGAAACGGTTGAATTGAGGGATCGTGTTGAGTATACGTAACTATATCGATAGTAGTTGAGCACGGATGTGGCATCGATTACATTTCGATGAGAGTAGCAGAGTAGTATTAGAAATTTTTAAGACTAATCGACAAAATGGTTTTTCCAAATCTTTTTACTGCTCGAAAAGCGAACAAATTTAGACGAAGTAGCGTTTAGAGGTAGGCGTAGCGTTGTTGGATAGCCGCGTGCATCATCGGGGGCGTCAATTAGGTTGGCAACGAGAGGGGTTCGTTTGCAGGTTTATATTTTTCATTGGGATCAAGTTAGGGCCACTCGCGCATTCGTAGTCTAGTCTCTTAGCCATTACTCTCTAGGTTCTCCGAGCTTTTTCGAATCGTTGTCGTTGTGAACTACCAGTGTTTGTAACCCCCTACCAGAAATTGCATTCTTCGTGTGTCTGTACGTATAACCGTCCTTTATCAAAATGTGTAACTGGTTTTAAGCAAAACAAAGAAACGAATAACAATTTGAATGTGTGTTGAAGTATTTTCTAAGCACCACTACGATTTTACTATTAAATGTATTCAATCAAAATTGTGCGATTCCCCTGTGTTGCAGTTTAAATGTTTTCCTTCCCAATAAACTATGCTAAAATTCAATTTTAGTGGAACATAAACTAAAAGTGTTTAAATCGGGGTACTACATTTTTGAAGTTGCTCCAAAGAACTTTGAGTTTTTTCCTATAACCATTTTTCTTTTTGGTGGGGACTAGTGCTCCCTGTAGTTGCGATACTCCGTGGAGCCGTTTATGGAAACTCTGGGTTTATTTTTGACAATAAACGTCCACCGCATGCCATATTCCCCCGTTTCAATGGGAAAACGTACACGAAATTCGTCCATGCTCCATTCCAAATTAGGGCAATCGACTGTATCATTTGGCTGAAAGGGTTAAAAACATGTAACATACATGTATCAATGCAATAAATTAATGTACACAAAATCACCTTGAAAGGACAATTCAAAGGCCGGACTAAACATGGAGTCACGTAAGCAAAAACCATATTGAGGATCATGTTGTTGTTTTTGGCTGCAAAATCGCACAAATTCACTGTGATATCATATAAAAAAGGACGCCAACCATTGTTTCTTTTCATCATCTCCACTCGAAGCTAATAAAATTATACGCAACGTGTTATAGATTCAAATTTTCATAGTTATTTGAGGCTCTTACGTAGACTTTTTCCGCCAGCATCTTCTGCCTAAAGTGTATGTTGATTGAGTTCCTGGTTCGAGTTATGGTCTTGAGCTTGCAAACCTTAAATTCGCCGTATTCCTCGTCGACGGAGCAATATAGGCTATTAAATTTGCCCTCCACTAGGGCCAAGAATACAATCAAACAACCAAAAACCAAAACCACGTTCATGATTTTCTGACAGTCCAACGATTTTAAATGATCTGAGCTGGCAGAGTAACAATAGTTTTAATGGTTCAGTTAATTTGTATGCCCAGAGATAAACATCGGATAATTAGTTGGTAATGCTAATGATAATGTGTTTGTAATATACAGACATTTATTTTTGAAGTGCTCGTATAATTATGCTATTAATAGTAAATATTCAATAGTAAGTATTTCACTTCATGATCAGATGCCTTTTGGTAAGAAATGTAAGCATTTGAAAATATGCCTTTCCTCAAAAGAAAACCCCCGAAATTTAAAAACCCATTTTGGGTTCTGAACTTGGTTGAGTATGTATAATTATACTAGATGGGTGTGGTGGGAAATTGCGCGCCAAATCTTGAACTTCGTTTCGTTTCAATAGAAATAACATTAAATCTCTATTAAATCTCGTTATTATTTCCAGGAATTATTTAAGCAAGAATTCTTGGATACAATGCGTCTTTTGTTATAGGATCTTTAGACCCATTGTAAGATCCTTCAATCATAGAATGCAGGACCAAAGAGAGACTATTTATGGAAAGTTATACAATAGTAAACCCAACATGACAAAGACTAATTTAATAAAATGTTATCACATTGTATAATTTGTATATGCTCAGACAAATATGATTATATGTAGTATTTGCCAATACAAACTTCTCAGCCCACCACACCCAGCGAACTAGTTCGCCACTCCGAACTTACCATGCGGCAGGGCCCCCTAGTGCCTGCTTGGTCACACTAAAGCCAGATACGTTCGATGGGCGAATTGTTATTCGCTTAAATTATCGCTACCAGACGAACAATAGGCGAGATAAGCGCAGAACATCACAGTCAGCGCAATGGCAGCCGCGGCGCGACCGTCGCTGCGCTTGGGCCAGCAGGACTTGAAGTGCAGGCGCGGCTGCGGCTTCTACGGAACCCCCCAGAACGAGGGCCTCTGCTCGATGTGTTTCCGCGAGAAGTTCAACGATAAGCAGCGGAAGCTGAAGCGTGAGTTCCAGGGGCTTACTCATCCCCACTCCCTATGGTCCACCAACGCTTGGGCGGCTCAGTCATGAAGTGGTATCTTGCAGTGAAGGAGCGCGAAGCAGCCCCCAATGCGGGAGCCACGATTGTGGGTGGTTCCCTGGACCGGAGGTCGCCGCAGCACCAGAAAAAGCAGCCGGAGAGGGACACGGACTCGCCGGGCACGCTGCCCAAGAAGAAGCTCACAGCCGTGCTGCAGAAAACCTTTCAGGCGGGAGCCCAGAGAAGTAGGATCCCCCGCAAAAGATCCCTCCCCCGAGTAACTCCCTGACTCTATGTTTATGTCTTTGCAGTCACCCAGCAGCGCGCCTATGTGCCCGATCCCACGGAGGGGCAGTTTATGCTGCAGCTGCGCCAGCTCCGCATCCCCGACGATGGCAAGCGGCGGCTTAAATTGGAGATCCAGCGCCTGGACAGCGAGATACGCAAGTATATGAACGGAGGCGGGGCCAAGAACATCGACGAACTGTCGGACACCGTGCAGAATGCCTACACAAAGGTCGCCGATCTCGTGCACAACGATGCCAGCTTCGAGATCGCCACCAACGAGGATCGCGATAGCGCCGTCGACTTCTTTGAGAAAGTGATCATGACGCAGAACCACAAGTGAGTCAGCCCCAGCAGCATACTTTGTTTATCTTCCCAGCGCCAGGGTAACCCTTCGATTTCCCCCTCCTGCTGACAGATTCCTCTTCAGTCCGTACTTTACCTCGGACGAGGACAGCGACGTGAAGGTTCAGCGGCGCATTCGTCAGCTCAGCTGGATCACCGCCAAGCACCTGGACTGCAGCATCGACGAGGTCAACTCGGAGGCCCGGGACCTGGTCTACAACGCCATCTCCGAGCTGGTGGGCATCGATTCGTTCTACTCACCGCAGGAGAAGCTCCAGTGCACGGTGCGCTGTTGCCGGCACATCTTCGAGCTGCTCAAGCGGGCCACCGGAGGTCCTGCCAGCGCCGATGACTTCCTGCCTGCCCTGATCTTTGTGGTGCTGAAGGCGAACCCCGTGCGGCTGCACAGCAACATCAACTTTGTGACCCGCTTCACGAACGCCTCGCGGGTGATGAGCGGCGAGGGCGGCTACTACTTCACCAACCTCTGCTCGGCCATCGCCTTCATCGAGAACCTGAACGGCGAGAGTCTCGGCATCAGCGGCGAGGAGTTCGAGGCCTTGATGTCCGGCCAGCAGCCCTACAGCACGCCCTGGGAGAGCGCCCTGCTGGCCTGCGAGAGCCTGCATTTGATATCCGAGAACATGAAGCGCATGGAGGTGCTGCAGAAGAAGAACGGCCTCATCTGCTCGGGCATCGCTTCGTTCGAACAGGAACTGATCGAGTTCCAGCGGGAGGTCACCGAGCGGGTGGACACAGTCATAGCCAAGGCCCCGCTTACGCTGCTGCCCATCAAGACGCCCGATTTTCTCATCGGACAGGCCAGAGCTCAGCTGCAAAGCGAGGCCCACGAGGCCCATTACCATGCGAATATCTTAAGTGGCAGGTCTTTGACCTCTCAATCCCTGACAGCCGGCAATGGATTGATAAAAGCCTCGTTGGGCGGCGAGGAAACAGGACTGTCGCTCAAAGACACTAGTCTGGGATCCGTGGGCCGTCTGTCACCGCTACAGCAGAGCGTCCAGCCGCCGGACAACCTCTTCGCCTCGCCCATCTTCAACTACACCGCCTTCGATGCCGTGTCGCTGCTGGAGGAGCCCTCGTCGGAGGGGAACGCAGATGCCCTGATGCTGGGCGCCGAGTTCCAGGGCGGGCTGACCAACATCAACTACGACTTTGATTTGTCCGATCAGAGCGGCGAGAACAGCACCGCGGACGAGTCGAAGCTGAATCTCGACGAGTTTGATCCGTTGGTGCAAAAGCCAGCGGCCGCAGCGCTCTCGGAGTCCAATCCGCTGGACAGCACCATGGACAGCCTGATAGACAGCGAGGTGCCAAGCACATCGGTGCTCCTGCCATCCCCCTTGAAGCCCGAGGTGACCAACTATCGGGGCTTTTCGAATTTCGACATCCCCAGCATCTCGTGCAACACGGGCGACTTCAGTTCGCTGGGCCAGGAGGGCGGTGACCCGACCAAGTAACCGGGAAGCATGATGCACCCAATTCCCGTACAAGAATGTATATAGAGATAACGAATTCAGTGTAGTTAGCCCGACGCTTCGATCCAACAGTTTGCACATATTTATTTGTACCATATTTAACTAGCTTTATGGACAGGACGTTTAATCAAAATCCAAGTATAAATATTAAAAACACATAATTCAAGAAATGCTCGACGTTGGCAATCGCTTGCTTATCTTGGTTTGCTAGCGTATTTACTTCTGTGATAATACGAATGTAAACAAAAATCGGGGATAGCTTATATTAAGTAAACCCAAATTACTAACCGTGTGCAATACGCTTATCTCAAACCCCACCTTTTTGCCAACCTTTTGCACATCAAATGACTATCGTACTTAGTTGGAGTTCCTCTGCGATGTTTATAGTGACACCTGGATCTCAATTCAGTATTCCCTTGATTTTATCAGTATCAGCGGTCACCAGGTCGTCCGGCGGGCTTGGATGTTTCGGTGACAAAATTACCACTTTGGAACAGCCTGAATCGACAGTTTTCGCCTTGAATCTCCTAAACAGAAACAATCTGTCTGCGAGAAACAATCTGTCTGTCTCTTGTGCAAAATAGAATTTTAAAATTGTTCGAATTTCTGAGTTTGTGAACTCCATTCGTTCGATTGCAGTTTTAAAGAGCGGAAACAGATTTAAACAAACTATACGTCACTTCAAATAAGTTGCCAAGACCTATCAAACGATAACATACATCGCCGCCAAGCGAAGCGCAAAATTTGAACGCAAGCCGACATTACCAAACAACCTAATAATTATTTACAAAGTGCAATATATTCTTATTTCAAAACCGTATAATATTCCCAATTGGAAAAATCGGAGAGTTACATATATATCTTTTGGAGTTGATAGGTTTTGGCAGTAGTTTTTTAATTTTTTAAGATTTTAGGGAAATAGTCTTTTCCCCTTAAAAAGTTACAAAAACTTAAAGTTACTCATCCAAAGAGATGTATAATTTAGACTTTACACTATATATATCATATTCTTGCAATAATTTCTTAATTTGTTGAATTTCCCCGAAACTTCTACAAGCTGTCAGAGATTCAAATCTCCCGCCCGCTCAAAGTCATCGAGCTTATCGAGTCGGCTGCCCAGGAACCCGAGAGTTTGTTGAGAACACACTTCAATCAGACCGAGCGTTAGTCTCAGTCAGCCCCTCCACAGGGAACAAACATAATACTCCGAAGTTGTTCTCAGCTTTTCCCCTAGGGAACAAGATACTCTGTAGTTGTTCTCAGTTTGCCCGCTCACAGGGAACATTTAAGATACTCTGTGGTTATTCTCATTTTGCCCCTCGAGCTGAACGGACGGATGGCGCGAAGCGGAAGCCAGACTGCAGCGATGCTGCTACTTGTTGGTGTGGCCGTTGCGATTAGTGCGATTGTTGGGGTGACTGCCTCCAGCATTCCCGGCGAGTCCGGCGACACCAAGCACTTTGATGGCGATCTGCACAATACCAAGTTCGACCACGATGCCTTCCTGGGCCCACAAGAGTCGAAAACCTTCGACAGCCTTCCGCCGGAGGAGAGCATACGCCGGTTGGGCATCATCTACGATCGCATCGACGAGAACAAGGACAAGCTTGTGACGATGGCGGAGCTGAAAAACTGGCTGGACTATACCCAGCGCAAGTACATCGAGGAAGATACTGCGCGGATGTGGAAGCAGCACAATCCGGAGAACAATGCCACCATCAGTTGGGAGAAATACCGGGACCATCTCTACGGCTTCGTAGACCATTTGAGTCCAGAAGAAGCGGATCATGGTAAGTCAGACAGTGTCCAAGCTATATCGACGGTTAACCCAACGATATCCTTCTTTAGGAGACACCTACGGGAGGCTGCTTAAGCGCGATCGCCGCCGCTGGAGCCATGCCGACTTTGATTTGGATGATCACCTCAACCGCGAGGAGTTTCAGGCCTTCCTGCACCCCGAAGATCATCCCAAAATGAAGCATGTGATTACGGTGGAGACCGTTGAGGACATAGACACTGACAAGGACGGCAAGATCTCGGTGGACGAGTACCTTGGCGATTTGTACTCGCCGGGAACGGCCGACGAGGAGGAGCCCGAGTGGGTGGCCAATGAGCGCGAGGCGTTCTCCAAGTACCGCGACCTCAACAACGATGGTTACATGGACATGGAGGAGCTGGGCCTGTGGCTGGGCCCCGACGAGAGGGATCACTCGGAAGCCGAGGCGAAGCACCTGATCTACGAGGCGGACACGGACCACGACCAGAAGCTGAGCAAGGAGGAGGTGCTGGCCAAGTACGACGTTTTCGTTGGCTCCCAAGCTACCGATTTCGGCGAATACCTGACCCGCCATGACGAATTTTAATTGGGGTCCCGAGAAGGCTAGTCCCGATATTGAGATTGAACAATTAACCCCATGAATCTCCACATTTCGAATGCCAAATAATTGTAAAATTTTGTTAGTTATTATGACCTTTGCAGAATGCATTATAAACGAACTGGTATATATGTAGCCCACCCCTAACAAATTGATTTGATATGATTTTTTTAATTGAAAGGCGTCCACGTCAGCTCTTTGAACATCAATAGCCACGTCACTGGAGCGGGTACAGGCACAGGCCACAGCCACAGGCACACAAATATCACACATGGTGTCGGCACTTGACCCCTTCCCGCCCTCGTTCCGCGTCCGCCTTCTTCACACAGATTGCCTGTGTAACATATAAACATAAATGCTTTTCGCTGTAGTCCGATTCACTTCCAGCTGCGCGAGAACATTCTGAAGTCCGACAAAACCGGGGAAATTGAGAGCGAGTGCACCGGAAGAATAGTTTTTAATAAACATGATGCAAGCTCCAAGCTATCTCGCATAATAGCGCAATAGCGCAATTCAGGGATAATTATGCCAAATCTTCGGAAAACGGTAGGACAATAGGTGGACATAAATGCTTATAATATGAAAGCAATTTCTCTCGGTGTGGAATAGGAAACGAGGGGCCGAGGGAATCGGTTTCTGTTTCGGGCTGATTTTGATTATTTTTGTTCTCGACTTTCGCCGAGATAAGCAAATAATTCATTTTTTGGGGCCCTGATTACGCCGTACCTCTGCCTGGGGTACAGTGAGCTCTCGCCAGGCACTGACAGGCAAACGAGTATGGCATATGGTCCGATAAACTATTTCCAGCATCCAAAACCGCACATAACATGTGTGGGCCGGCATGAGAGCAGAGATCTTTGAGTGGAAAAACAAATGAGATAAAATGTTTGCCTGGCTCTACAACCAGTTTCAGGCAGCTGTTCCATTCATGCTTACATCTTCCACATACTTTTGCATATTTTAAGCAAGAATGACAGTCATTAATCAAAGTTGTGCAAAGAAAAGAAGTCCAAACTCAAAGGTCAATAGCATTTCGTAATTCCCGATTAGATAGCTCTGCTCCAGAGATCGGGGGGTGAAACGCCTCCTGCAACCCAATGAATCGGAATAGTTTGTTTAATGCTTTATTGATTTCCATTGAAATAGACACATTTATATAATTATCTTGGTTTCGTTCTGGTTTTGTGTGGCTGTTGGTTTATCGCCTTGAATATCTGTTGTTTTCAAAATACAAAGTATTCAAAGTTTCTCAGTTTGATGCCTTTAATTTCAGTACATAGTATACGAAGGACTTTTCATCTTATACGTACGTGTGTGTATATACTATATATTGATAGTTCCTGGATCTAGCAAAAGTTTAAAAAGTCATACATTCGCCTGCCACAATCCTCTCGATATCTCTCGATCTACGTCCAACAACATCTAAATTCAAGTATAGACTCGTAATGTAATGTAATTTAAGTGTAATTGCAATGGAACGTTTACTTTGCTGACTCCATATCCTTCGAAATCCATTCCCGATCTCGATCCCGCTCTGGATCCCAGGGAATCGTCTCAATCAACAGGCGACTCAATCTATGCTTTATGCTCTTTAGGCGGCTACTCACTCCTCAACCTTCCTCAATCTCCTCCTCTCCTCTCTTTTCTTTCTTTCTTTTTTTTTTGTTCATTTTCTTGTAATTGTTGGTTTTTGGTTTTACCTCAGTTTTACAACATTAATTTTAATTACAAAAGTTATTAAATAATACAAAATACAGTTAGAGTTTACAGTTGACGGATCTCCCATTGGGCTGTCCATCCGTTATTTGTTTTTCCTTTTTTTTTTTATCTAGAAACATCGCGCGCAACTTTTAGTTCAAATTAATGCACTTGAAAACCGAATTGGATTATGAATTATAGGGTAGAAACACAAATAGAAACAGAAACGGAAACGGAAACACACGAAACGAGACGAAACGAAGCGATACGAACGCAGAAACTCAGAGGGAAGCAAGTGGTTTGTTTTGATATCGACGTGCGCCGCAAATTAGTGGCAATGAAGTAACAAAGAAGTTAAGAAACTACAGCCGGCCGGCTGATGGCGCACCGATTCGCCTGGCCAGCGCTTAATAGGTTACATAATGCTTGTATCGTTAATAATATTACGTTTAAATAGAATCCAGCGGGAGCATATTCATCTCCATCTCCATCTTCATCTTCATCTCAATCTCCATTGTTCGTCCGTGTTTTTCATCTCTTTTAGAGCAGAGTGCACTTGCGCTTCGACTTCGGCTGCAGCACCGGGCACAACACCGACCTGATGGCCTCATCGAACACCGTCTTCAGGCCCTTCTGCGTCAGCGCCGAGCACTCCAGATACTTGACCGCCCCAATCTCCTTGGCCATGGCCAGGCCCTGGGGATAGGTGATCGGCGCCAGCTTCTTGTCGCGCAGCTTTTCGATCGTGTTCTTGTCGTCGCGCAAGTCCAGCTTCGTGCCCACCAATATGATCGGTGTGCTGGGGCAGTGGTGGCGCACCTCCGGATACCATTTGGCGCGCACGTTCTCGAACGAGGCCGGATTCACCAGCGAGAAGCAGATGAGGAAGACGTCCGTCTGCGGGTAGGAGAGCGGTCGCAGGCGATCGTAGTCCTCCTGCCCGGCCGTATCCCACAGGCCCAGATTGATCGGTTTCGCGTCGACCATCACATTCGCGGAGTAGTTGTCGAAGACGGTGGGTATGTACTCCCCGGGAAAGGCGTTTGTCGTGTAGCTGATCAGCAGGCAGGTCTTTCCCACGGCGCCATCGCCCACCACAACGCACTTGATCGCCTGCATTTTGTGGATTCGCCTTGCTCCTTGTCCAATTTACACCCTACCGTGCGTGTGTGCTTTGTGTGTGCGTGGGTGCGGGTCCGAGTGGTGCGGGGGGTGCGGGGGGTGTGTGCTGACTGGTTGGTTGGCAGTCTTTTTCTTTGGGCGGAGTGCCTGGTGCCTAATGCCTGAGATATGCCTCGTCCTGGTCGCTACGGAGCGGTGGGCCTTTCGGTTTCGTTTGCTGGACCGGCTACGGTAGGCGCCTCACACTCGGGCCACGGTTTGGTTGCGGTTTGTGCGTTGGATGGCCCCGAATTTTCCTCAGTTAAATGCCAATTTTTCTGTGTACTGACTTTGCTCTAGGGTTGTTGATGACCTATCAGTGTGACCGGCTCTTCCGGCGGCAACGTGACCGTTTCGCAGCCGGCCATTTGCCGTTATCGATGCCTGGTCACACGCCCATAATTTCGAAAATTAGAATCTATTTTGTGGGCTACTTGCAAAGGCATTTAACTCTCTGGCGCAATCGCAACACAAGCTCCCGGGCCCAATCAGCATGTCTGACGTATACATCGTGTCCGCCGCCCGAACGGCCATTGGTAAATAGTCAATCAACGCGAGTGGGGCCCCCGGAATCCACCAACTTTCTCTTTGACCCAACAACAGGTAGCTTCAATGGCACGCTTTCTAAACTCAAGGCCTCCGATTTGGGCGCCGTGGTCATCGCGGAGGTGCTCCGGCGGGCCAGTGTCCAGGGCCAGCAGGTCAGCGAGGTGATCATGGGCCAGGTGGGTTGCTTCACCAATTTGCACAACAATCAATGAACAACCCACCCAGCATATTTATCCAACTTTCGTTTTTGTTATGTAAATTCCCGGACAGGCACTCTCCGCAGGCCAGGGCCAGAATCCCGCGCGGCAGGCCTCGCTCCAGGCGGGCCTGCCCATCCAAGTGCCCGCCTATGGCATCAACATGCTCTGCGGCTCCGGCTTGAAGTGAGTTCCCGCGGAAATAGCCCGGGAAAAGCGTTGCTATTTCACACTCTCTCTCCCCGCAGAACTGTGGTCCTGGGCTACCAGGCCATCCGCTCGGGCGACGCCAAAATTGTGGTGGCCGGCGGGCAGGAGAGCATGTCCCAGGCCCCGCATGTCATGCTCCTGCGAACGGGTGTGAAAATGGGCCCCGCCACTCTGGTGGACTCCATGGTGCACGACGGCCTCACCGATGCCATGGAGCGCATACACATGGGCATCACTGCGGAGAACCTCGCCGAGCAGTTCCACATCAGCAGGGAGGCGCAGGACGCCCAGGCTGTGCGATCGCAGAACCTGGCGGAGGAGGCCCAAAAGTGCGGCTACTTCGACAAGGAAATCGTGCCGGTGGAGATCAAGGACCGCAAGGGCACGCAGCTCTTCAACAAGGATGAGTACATCAAGCCCGGCACCACCATCGAGGGCGTCCAGAAGCTGCGGGCGGCTTTCAAGGAGGTGCTTGCTCTATCTTCCACATTGCCGATGCATATTAACCTTTGTTAATGATTTTAGGGCGGCACCATCACCGCCGCCAATGCCTCGGGAGTCAACGATTCTGCCGCTGCTGTTTTGCTCGCCTCCGCCGAAGAGGTGTCCAAGAATGGACTCAAACCCTTGGCCAGGATTGTGGGCTGGGCTCAGAGCGGCCTGGAACCCAAGGTGATGGGTCTGGGACCTGTCACAGCAGTTGAGACTTTGGTAGGTCCCCCCTAAAGTTAGGTTTAGACCCTCAGCTCAACCGTTTCCTTCTCTTAGCTAACCAAAATTGGATGGAAGCACGAGGAAGTGGACTTGTACGAGCTGAATGAGGCCTTTGCCGCCCAGGCTTTGGCTGTGAACCAGGAGCTCAAGCTGGATGCCAGCAAGGTAAACGTGAATGGCGGTGCCATTGCCCTGGGCCATCCGATCGGCGCCTCGGGCGCCCGGGTCCTGGTCACCCTTCTCTATGCCTTGCAGCGCACTGGAGGAAAACGTGGCGTCGCTTCCCTGTGCATTGGAGGCGGCATGGGCATCGCCATGGCCGTGGAGCTGGTCAACTAAGTGCATCTCATTGTCATTGGATCATTCGTTTGCCCTCCCGCGTTTCCCATTAAAGTGCAAAATACTAATTTATAATTCCAACATCGTAATCCAAGTCACAAACACAATTTTTCTGGTCAAGCAACTGCATCCCATTGTCGTGCAAGCTGCTAATTGCCCTTTCCTGTTTCTTAGTTAAGCGTAAAGTTGCAATTTTGTATGTTATACCGCAATCCAAGTCACAAACTGTACACAGTAAAAACAAAGTTCACAAAACAATGTGTTTTTGGGTTCTCTTTTCGAAGAAGGTTCTCTTTATAACATTCTATAAATAGCATTCCAGAATTGTTTACTGGATGCGCCCGGCTAGCCCATTATATTTGCTGTATTTTTTGCAAAATGCTTACAAATTCCTTACCTCATTGAAATTCACAGTAGCAGGCTCACGTAATGCATGAAATTGTTTAGTTAATGCACAACCAGTTTATTTGCATTTCTGTTATACAAATGTATAGAGTACACGGCGAATTAAACTATCGTACTACTTAAGCAGGGTTAGGGCTTTACAAACATATATTCTTCCTGTTTCAAACCTCGCATTCAGGTTCCAAAATATTTGTATTAATCAAACTATCTAAAACGGAGTTCATTGGCCTTTGTCTAGTAAAATATTTCATATAAAATCAGAGTAAAACAGCGGATAATGTGTCATAATGGGATTACAATTTGTATCCCTCATTTGACCTTGTATTAATGAAACTATCTAGATACAAATTAATATATTTGCTATATAAAATGTAGGCATTTGTCTAGTAAACATTTCATATAATGTCAGAGTAAAACAGCGGTTAATGAGACATATTGAGGCTACAATTTATATCCCTCCTTGGACTTTGTATTAATGAAACTATCTTAAACCGAGTTAGGTATTTGTTTAGTAAATATTTCATACAAATTCAGAGTAAAACAGCGGATAATGAGTCATAATGGGGCTACAATTTGTATCCCCCATTGGACTATGTATTAATGAAACTATCAAAAATAGAGTTAATATATTGGCTATATAAAATGTAGGCATTTGTCTAGTAAAATATTTCATAAAAAATCAGAGTAAAACAGCAGTTAATGAGTGTCATATTGGGGCTACAATTTATATCCCTCCTTGTACTTTGTATTAATGAAACTATCTAAAAACGAGTTAGGCATTTGTCTAGTAAATATTTCATATAAATTCAGAGTAAAGCAGCGCATAATGAGTCACAAATTGTATCCGATCATTGGACTTTGGAGTGTTAGTTGTGAAGGCGATAAGATACAATACCCCTAACTTACGAGTATTGTTGCTTATGGCTCGATTATAATCAACATTGAAGAGAGTAATTTGATCTAAATACGAATTGCTTGTCAAATATTGCCTTGACTTACGTTGGGCACACCCTGTATGCTCGGTATGCACTGCCGTGCACCGTTGCCAATTGATTCTATCAGTGTTTCGCGCCGTTTATTGCTACTTGTAAATACAATTGTTTGTACGCCACAATTTGGATGCGGGCGCTGCCGAAAGAGGCGCTATCGCTGCGGGTCGCAGGTCGTTTATTGTCTCCAGGAAGATGATCATCGCCCATCGCCTATCGCCGCCCATCACCGCCGGCAGCACTTCAGGTGCAGCGTCTCCAGCTCCTTGGGAATGCGCGGACTGAACCCGTACGGATTGCTGCACACGATCCGCTTTTGCGGCGACGTCTGCGCCACCTGCTCCACCGAGGGCACGCACAACTGCGCATAGCTGCTGATAAGGCCGGCCCAGAGGGTCGGAGTGCACCCGAGGGCGAAGTAGGAGCCCCACAGCTGCGAGTCCAGCTCCGCTGCGTACGGGTATTTGCAATCCACGAGCAGCAGCTCCTCGGCAATGGCCACGGCATCGAAGTCGCGGTGCTTCACGGGCGTGTACACATCCTGCACGATGTTGTCGCCGAAGTAGAGGGCCTTGGCCTGGGCCGGCTCCTTGTTCAGCATCTGGGCCATGGCCGCGTGCAGGCCGTGCCAATTGCCCTGCGAGTACACCTCGCCCGGCCTGATCTCCGCCGCCTCCTCGGGCAGCTCCTGCAGGGCCTGCAAATCGACGCGCATGAACGGCCGCTGGCTGGTGAAGAAGCCCGGCTTCTTGGCGTAGGTGACCACAAAGTCAAAGTGTCGCCGCCAGTCCGGGCCCAGGGCCTGGGTGGCCGTCAGGTTGGCAAAGTCCACGTTCGACCCGGTGAGCAGGAACAGCTTCTTGCCCGCCTGACGCAGCTCCTGCAGCCAATCGAGGACCCTCTTTTCCGTGGGCAGCACAAAGCGCTCCGGGTTGGCGCGCATGCTCTTGAAATAGAGGCTCTTGTCGTTGGCAAAGTGCTCCCGACTGAAGATGTGCATGAGGCCCGCCTGCACGTCCTGCCACACCTGGTACTCCTCGCCTGGCCTCAGCTTCTGCTCCCTGTCCACCTGGTCCACGGCCTGGGCGAACACCAGGGCACTGGGCATGTCGAAGTAGTCCAGCAGGGAGCGCATTTGCGTGGAGGCAGCGCCGTTCCACGTGGAGAGCGGATCCTTGAAGAAGGCCGTGGTGACGTCCCACTTCTTTTCGGGGCCGTAGATGGCCTGGATCTCCTCCTCGCTGAGCAGGCGGGTGCCGTGGGTGGCGCGCAGGATCTCCGCCTGGTTGCTCAGCTTCAGGACATTGCCGCGCGGCCCGTCCAGGAAGAGGCCCTTCTGCAGGAAGTCCACGTCCAGGGGCTGCTTCAGCAACTCACCGCTGTATCCCTTCTGATCGACCAGGAAGCGCTTGAGGACGTCGTAGATCAGGGCGGACATCTCGCGGAGATTGTAGCGCAGGAGCGTGCCGTCCAGGTCGAAGCCCACGATGCTGTAGTCCCCCAGGAGCAACTCTTTGTGGTACGAGGTCATGATGGTGCTGGCCGAGTATCTCGACTCTGCGGGTCTGGAGTTGTGAAGGGATCGGCTGGGACTGATTGGCATGCGGACCTCAAGGCCTTGCCACATTGAATTTTGCGCCAATTTGCAGGCATTACGTAAGGGGAACCGAACATCTGATCGCCCAACGGATTTGTGTACGTTTCGTGTTTTGATTTTCGAGGCTGTCAGGGGAGGAGGCGTAGAAGAGCAGAAAAGGGGCCGGGGGCCGCGGGGCCCCAGAGCAGCCTTCCTGCCCAGGGCGAGCATTGTATCTAATCGGCTAGCACATCGCGTCGGGCTGGTTCTAATTTTGAATTTAAGCCGAAATTTCACTATCTTTTGTTGATATACTCTACTATCTTCTGCGTTGCCAACGGGGAACTGCCAACACAGAGTCGGGCCCAGTGTGACCGGGTTCGTAAGTGAGCCAACCATTCGATTGTTGTTGCTATCGCAGTTGTGTCATCTCTAGCTTGCCGGAATGGAAAGAAAATAGTTGAATTTCCGCGTTTTTTTCGGTAAATTTTTGCACTTTTCTCGCGTCTGCTAGGTAGCCCCCGCAGCCAACATGTCCAACTGCATAGAGATCCCACTGCAGGACACCGATGAGGTGAGTTTGAGGCGCCACCCAGCGAGCTTTGCGAAGTGTTTACGTTTTTGTGTCCCTCGCAGGTGATCGAAGTGGATCCTGAGCAATTGCCCGACTGCCCGGAGGTCTTGAGCATTCTGAAGCAGGAGCGGGCCCCCCTGCACGTCTGGGTCAATGTGGCGGTAAGCTAATGCCAGCCAAGTTGCAGCTGCATCAGCTCATTCTCCTTGTCTTTGCAGCTTGCCTACTACAAGCAGAAGAAAACGGAGGACTTTGTGACGCTTCTGGAGGAATCGCGCAGCAATGAGGCGAACAAGGAGTACCGCGACTCCGACAAGGACCTCATGCGGGCCCTGGACATGCTGGCCGCCCACTACGTGCAGGAGGCCTACCGGGAGAAGTCCAAGGACAAGAAAAGGGAGCTCTTCATGAAGGCCACCAACCTGTACACGAGTGCGGACAAGATCATCATGTACGACCAGAGCCATTTGCTGGGCAGGGCCTACTTCTGCCTGCTGGAGGGCGACAAGATGGACCAGGCCGACGCCCAGTTCAACTTCGTGCTCAACCAGTCGCCCTCGAACATACCCTCGCTGCTGGGCAAGGCGTGCATTGCCTTCAATCGCAAGGACTACCGCGGGGCGATGGCCTTCTACAAGAAGGCCCTGCGCACGAACCCCAACTGCCCGGCCAACGTGAGGATTGGGATGGCCCACTGTTTCCTCAAGATGAACAACCCGGAGAAGGCGAAGCTGGCCTTCGAGCGGGCGTTGCAGCTCGACCAGCAGTGTGTGGGCGCCCTCATCGGCCTGGCCGTGCTGAAGCTCAACCAGCTGGAGCCCGAGTCCAACAAGCTGGGCGTGCAGATGCTCTCCAAGGCCTACACCATCGACAATGCCAATCCGATGGTGCTCAATCACCTGGCCAATCACTTTTTCTTCAAAAAGGACTACCAGAAGGTCCACCACCTGGCCCTGCACGCCTTCCACAACACCGAGAACGAGGCGATGCGGGCCGAGAGCTGTTACCAGCTGGCCAGGAGCTTTCACGCCCAGAGCGACTACGACCAGGCCTTCCAGTACTACTACCAGTCCACGCAGATTGCCCCGGCCAACTTTGTGCTGCCCCACTACGGCCTCGGCCAGATGTACATCTACCGCGGGGACACCGAGAACGTAAGGGCACGCTAAACCCCTCAATTACCTAGTTCTAACTTGTATTTCTTTGCTTTAAAGGCCGCCCAGTGCTTCGAGAAGGTGCTGAAGATCCAGCCCGGCAACTACGAGACCATGAAGATCCTCGGCTCTCTGTACGCCCACTCCAACTCGCAGACGAAGCGCGACATGGCCAAGACTCACCTGAAAAAGGTCACCGAGCAGTTCCCCGAGGACATCGAGGCCTGGATAGAGCTCGCCCAGATCCTCGAGCAGAACGATCTGCAGGCCTCGCTGAATGCCTACGGCACGGCCTCGAGCATTCTGAGGGACAAGGCCAAGTACGAGATTCCCGCCGAGATACAGAACAACGTGGCCTCGCTGCACTACCGCCTGGGCAACCTCAAGATGGCCAAGGACACGCTGGAGTCCGCCCTGCAGCACGCCACCTCGGAGATGGACAAGGACGTCAAGTACTACGAGTCCATCCAGGTGACCATGAAGTACAATCTGGCCCGCTTGAACGAGGCCATGAGCATCTTCGATGTGGCCGACAAGCTGTACAAGGAAATCCTCAAGGAGCATCCCAACTACATCGACTGCTACCTGCGCCTGGGCTGCATGGCCAGGGACAAGGGTCTCATCTTTGTGGCCTCCGATTTCTTCAAGGATGCCCTCAACATCAACAACGACAACCCGGACGCGCGCTCGCTGCTGGGCAACCTGCATTTGGCCAAAATGCAGTTCGCTCTCGGCCAGAAGAACTTTGAAACGATTCTCAAGAACCCGGCCACGTCCACGGACGCCTATTCGCTGATTGCCCTCGGCAATTTCTCGCTGCAATCGCTGCACCAGCCGAGCAGGGACAAGGAGAAGGAGCGCAAGCACCAGGAGAAGGCCTTGGCCATATTCAAGCAGGTGCTGCGCAACGATCCGCGCAACATTTGGGCCACCAACGGCATTGGGGCCGTGCTGGCCCACAAGGGCTGCGTGATCGAGGCGCGCGATATCTTCGCCCAGGTGCGCGAGGCCACCGCGGATTTCTGCGACGTTTGGCTGAACATTGCTCACATCTACGTGGAGCAGAAGCAGTACATCAGCGCCATCCAGATGTACGAGAACTGCATGAAGAAGTTCTTCAAGCACAACAACGTCGAGGTGATGCAGTACCTGGCCCGGGCCTATCTCAGGGCCAACAAGTTGATCGAAGCCAAGGCGGTGCTCCTCAAAGCACGGCGCGTGGCGCCCCAGGACACGGTTCTGCTGTTCAACATTGCCGTGGTTCTCTCCCGCTTGGCCATGGCTATACTCAAGGACGAGAAGTCCACCCTGGAGATTGTCTTGCAGGCGGTTCATGAGCTCGAACTGGCACACAAGTGAGTATCATGCACCCTAAGCCTACACCATGTTCCTTAAGCCTTTACTATGTTCCCTTAGCTTATACCGTATACCTAAAGNCGTGGCGCCCCAGGACACGGTTCTGCTGTTCAACATTGCCGTGGTTCTCTCCCGCTTGGCCATGGCTATACTCAAGGACGAGAAGTCCACCCTGGAGATTGTCTTGCAGGCGGTTCATGAGCTCGAACTGGCACACAAGTGAGTACCATGCACCCGAAAGCCTATGCCATGTTCCTTAAGCCTATACTATGTTCCTTTAGCTTATACCATATACCTAAAGCCTATTTCATATCCTTAAGGTACAAATCAACGGCCGAGTAGTTATATCTATGTCCGTCTGTCTGTCCGCCTGTCCGTTTGTATGTATAAACTTCTCGTTCTCCGAAGTGGTACAAGTTAGAGACGTAATTATTCCTACTTTAGGTCCGATATATGTGTACGCATAACGAGTTTATTTCAAATTTATACCACGGTCATTACCGTCTTTGAAATTTGCATAAAAAAGTATTTTCCTCTACATATGTGGCAGTATCTCTGGAATGGTAGGAGCTAGAGACAAAATGTTTTTGGCTTTAAGTGCGTTTAGCATTTACACAATGCCGTTTTGAAATTTTAGTCACGCCCCTTTCCGCCTTGGTTTTCTTCTGCTTATTTGTCTATATCTCAAAAATGGCTAGAGCAAGATATTTAAATCGTTTTGCTAACAGTTAAAAACTGAAATATCTAGCCATGTGGCAATCGTTATAAAGATCGGGCAGTAAATAAGGAAGATACGGCAATCGTCAGTGCCATCTTATGGTACCCCGTCGCGAAACCTCGACTGCAGTGTTTCTACTTGTTTATTGATTAAACTTACCCTTTATCCTGCGCAGGTACTTCCAGTATTTATCCGTGAACGGCGACAAGAACCGCTTCAACATCGAGGTGGCCGGCATCGAGGCCAGCACCTGCCAGGACTTGCTGTCGCAGGCGCAGTATCACGTGGGCCGTGCCCGACGCATCGATGAGGAGGAGCGCTCGCTGCGACGCAAGCAGGAGGAGGAACGCGAGGCCTTCAAGCTCAAGGTGGCCGAGCAGCGCAAGCGGCGCGAGGAGGAGGCCAAGACCTCCCGGGACCAGCTGTTGGCCAAGCGGCAGGAGTACGTGGAGAAGACCAAGAACCTCCTGATCATTGCCGACGCGCCGCCCGAGAAGGAGCGCAAGAAGGGCGGCGGGCGGCCGCGCAAGGATGACTACATCTCCGGCACCGAAAGCGACAACGAAGGGCCCGCGGATGGCGAGCGCCGGCCGAAGAAGAAGAGCAAGGCGGACCGCAAGAAGGGCAGCGGGCGCAAGCGCAAGGTGGAGAAGTACGAGAGCGACAGCGAAGAGGAGCCGAGCGCGAGCACCAAGTCCAGCAAGAAGAAGGGCAAGAAGGGCAAGGCGGTCAAGGAGGCCAAGGAGGCCAAGGAGAAGCTGACGGCCAAGCAGCGCCTGAAGATCGTGTCCAAGGCCACCATCTCCACGAGCGAGTCCGAGTCGGACGGCAAGCGCAGCCGAAGCAGGAGCCGCAGCAGGAGCGGCAGCCGCAGCCGCTCAGGCAGGGGCTCGGGGCGCGGCGGCGGGG